>JAMPIV010015126.1:0-522561 GCA_024509875.1 Oreohelix idahoensis
AGTCCGGGTTGTTTGATCTAGAAGTGTGAAGCCGTCTAGCCACGGTCCATCAAATTTGTTATCACGGACATCTTTCGGTAGTAAATCTCTGTCGCCTATGTTTAAGCTTTCAAGCTGACATCCTGGGTCGTGTCGTTTCTGTTTTCTTTACAAATCTGCTTTCGCAGTATTCTTATGTGCTATTTTGGCTGAACCTTGAATTTTCTCTCTTAAAATCACTTCTATTGGGTCTTTACCTACATATTTACGTTGGGGCTGTAACATATTATCTAGGGGAAAAGAGGGTTCTCTTCCGTAGAAGACCATATAAAATTAGGGGCGACATACCAGTGGTGACGTTTATATTCACTCTAATGGCCCTCCAATGCTTGGTTGATGTAAATATCCAAATACTGTGTAAATTTCCACTGATATAACTTCGGCGAGAACATCATGCATGGTTTGAGTTTAGGCGTTCCATCTTCTGCCATTTGACTGAGGTTGATAATAACTCGTGGTAATATGGGTAATGTTGAACTTCTGAAGCATTGCTTTGAAGGGATTCCCAACGAAACTGCTTGCCCGTTATCAGATATGAATGCGTCCTGGGAACAGCCATGTCTTGGTAGGAAGTCTTGGATTAAAATATTCCGTAACTGTTTTTCATATGTGATGTTTTGGAGAGGGTAACATTCCGGCCAGACTGAAATACTGGTTTACTACTAAGGCACAGAACCTAATCTATCGGTTGTCCTGACTGTGTGAATGGGATATGGGGTCCCCGATTAATAATCGATGCTCGGACTGTCCGCCATTGGGGAAATGTTCCCGCTTGCATTGCTTGGAGAGGGGTGCTCCGTGATGGTTTCATATTTCGCATTTTTAACAGATTCCAGCCATGAGTGAACATATTCAATGACATCTCCTGTAATAGTGAAGTCCCAATAGTATCGTCGTCTAAATGATATCTAATGCCTTGTCTCTCCCAACGTGACCACCATTGTTATCATGACAATTTGAGGACAAAACTAACGGTACTCGGGGTTTTTTTCGGTATGTATTTCTGTAGTAGCTGGCCATCTTGTTTAGGGGTCATTGTGGTTACAATACTTCGTCTTGGATCGTAAGCGTTAGAAATCTGATTGGGTTTTCCTTGAGCTTGATTTTCATGAGTTATTTGTTATGTCTGTCTGGATCTTTCCTATCTGCTCATTTGCCATGTGCCTATCATTTTTTTTAATTATCTATATTCTATAATTAACTGATCCCCACTTGGAGAGATTCATGTCTGGGTTTGATTTGTGAATTTCACAGACCTCTGGTGCAGATTTTTTCAGATATTAGTCCATGTTGGAGTTGTCAGGATAGCACTAGACATTAATTTGCGTTTTGCACACACACACACAATCAATATCCGTTGAATGTGAGAGAGATGGTTCTTCTCTATACACTGTAGTGTTCTGCTGCGTTTACTCTCTCTCATATCATGAAATCACTCTAGATAACAGCATTCTGCACACATGGGTACTCCATTTATTTTCTATCCGGGGATGGAACTCTATGATGGGTATTCGTAGGATTGGAGGATAGTTGGAACCATCGCTCTGCAGTATCCATTCTTTCTTTTAGGACACACACACTCTCTCATAAGTTGTCACTTAGTCAGATTAGCCAATTTTACTAAGGGGTTTTGAATGATTCCGTCCTTGATTATGCAGATGAGCCCTGGTTTTCCTCGTAACATCTCAAACTATCAAATATTTCTGTATTGCATAAATAATGAGGATTTGCGTAGTGTTTTCCCTTCTCCTCTACTCGTCGGACCAATCTCTTTTTGGGACTCATAGATAGGAGGCAATTAGCGAAAGAAACGCGATATAGTATTTCTCATATGGAGATTTCTTCCCATTTCCCCTCGGCCAAATTGGTTTATTTCGTTTAATGTGATGGGTTTGGACCTAACTACATGCACCCAATGAGGCGTTTGTTCGGAGGCTAACATGTCGGTATATAAAACCATGATGGGTTTGGGATGTGGATCTTCTGGGTGAGCATGTAAGAGAGGGAGGGATTGTAGTCAATGCATTCCTTCATTTAATTCGAATGATTTTCTGGCATTCCCAGAGTAGTCCCATTTAAAATCAAGCATACTTTTTTTTTGTCAGTTCTATCAGGGCTGGCGTAGCCGCACGGGAGAAGTTAATTTATGTTGGCTGTCCTTGCAGTAACGCAATGCACCCAATGAAACCTCTCATACCTGTCCCGTACTGTATGTGGGACTCGTTTTTGCGGGAATTTGTCCCAGATAGCCTTAACCATTAACTTCCGGTCTGGACGTAATTCCATCAGCATTTAATAACAAAGACCCAAATATTTGTGTCTTTCTTCTTTCTTTGAGAAACCACACATTTTGCTTAACTTGAGTTTTGATTTTTGGGGTTTTCATGGAGCCTGTGTCATATACTAGTTTCCTCCAACCTTTATGAAAGATCGGTCCTCCAATGGTTCCACCTGCTGTATGAATTAAATAGTCATATCGATATACATCGGATAGTGCGAAGGGCGAGTGGCGGAAAGGTTGCATCTCCCTTCAACACACCTCATCCATTCAATGACATGTAATTTTGCCCCCGGGCTTTCAATTGAGTCCAAAAGGCATGACATTTGTTACATCCTTGCGTAACTGCCTCATAGTGTGTTTGTAAATGTGGACCTTCCTTCTGTTTAGCCATCGGTGTCATGTAGTTTTAGGGGATACACCAGAAACCCTTGACCTAGCGGTCTAAAGTAAGGGTGTTAACTAATATCTATCGAGTTGCGAGCCAAAGGGATCGCGAGAGAATCAGTTCATCTAATTCTGGGAGTGGGCTAGGAGAATGTCTTCGTGATTCGTGTTCAAAAGAAAGCAAAATCGGTAGTCAAAGCGCGATAATCGCAGCAGAATCTAATCGATCCATCCTTCTTTCTTCCCAACTTATGACGATAGGATGGACGACTACCATGGATGAAATGGAACGTTTCAATGGAATGCCGAAAAGATCTGATAGCATCTCATATGGTGTACCTAGTCAAGGGGAATCGTTTCGATCCGATTTTCAGTGCGTCTCTGTGTTTGAGAGTGGGGTTGTGGTATAGGTTTTTAATTTAGGCTAATAGGAGGCGGGGGGGGCTCTTTAGGCTCTTTCGGTGAGTGTATTATAATATCCATTTGGGGGGTGGGTGGGGGGGGGGGGTTTGATATGTATGACCCAAAATTCCAAATCATTTAAAAAAGCAAATAAAGACATCGATTGATGTTTTTTTACATCAAAAGCGGTGAGCCGTTGTTGGTTGTTGGCCGAAGTATGTTAAGGTGTCCACCAACTGTTGGTAATCGGGGATCTGTGCTTCGGTATTTGGTTTTTATGTCCTTATGGCATAACTATGGGGAGGTATATGATCTTTTGTGTTTGACATTTTCAGGCTCCTCCCTCTTCTTTCATGAAAATGGTCCAGTTGATCTGGTGGGTCGATGATTTTTCTCTGCAGGGGGGGTTATGGGGGTTCCTTGTTCCTTGGTTTTCTTTCTTCCTCCAGCAATATCTATTGTGCCTCTCTGGTTGTCTACGTGCAATCATCTTATTAATGTTTCTCAAGAATTGGTCTCCTGAGGCAATATGTATTGTATTATCTCTGGGTTGTCTCCGGCAATATCTAGGTTAATCTGGCACAGATTTGTCCTCTGGGAATATTGATGTTTTTTGGATCTCTGGTTGTCGCGGGGCTCCGGCAATATCCTACGTGTTCTTTTCACGATTCTCTCTATGGCAATATATATTAATTGATGAATCACTCTTTCTCCCTGGCTAAATAAATCTATTGTTGATTACAGGTCGTTTTTTATTTCCATCTGGTGCTGTGCAGTTTTTGCCTGGCCTCTCTTTAATTTATTGTGTGGGGAAAGATTTTAACTTTTTGCAATTAATCGCAAACCTCTCCTCGGCAATGGGATGATGTGTGGGGTTTTTTTCCTGAGGGGTGGGGGGGCGGGGGATGTTGGTGCGGGGCGAGTGGGGGGTCAGGAAGGCGGTGGGGAGGCAATCATAGTGGCGATGGTAAACATGGGGTGGGTTGGTGATGTGGTAGCTGCTTGGGGCTGGGTGGGGGTTGGGGAGGGATGTCAGGAGCGCTCTATAGGAGGGGGGGGGGGGTGCTGGTGGACGTGGGGTTGTGTAAATCCTTATCTCGGTGAGCATGTAACACTGCAAGGGGTGCCCTCAGTAATGAATAACAGTGGTATCAAATCGCCATTATATATTCATACCGACAGGACAATTGGGTGGCAGATTTCTACTGTCTGTCCAGGTCGAATGTAGTCTGAATCCCTTTAATTACACGAAACAAAACCACTACCTTTGGTTTATTTATTAGTGAGTTTTGTGGAATGGTCACCGGAGCTGTTGAGGCGTTACCAACGAAGCGATGTGTAAATCATCCTGAAGGTTGATTTTTATTCCTCCGGGGGGAGGGGGGGAGGGTTAGTCTATAGTCATTGTGTAGATCGTAAGTATATCCGGGGTAACCGGGCCTGGTGTTTATTCAAGGAAAATCAGGGGGACGGTCCCCAATAAATAAAGATTACCGAGACATAAACCGCGTGTGGTAAATGATGATCTTATGGGTTTATTTTCTGGGGCCCACTATCTGGAATGGGATAAAACGCAGTACCAAGGGATTTTTCATTTTCCTGGCCGGTCAGCAC
Organism: Oreohelix idahoensis; assembly: GCA_024509875.1. Lineage (NCBI taxonomy): Eukaryota > Metazoa > Mollusca > Gastropoda > Stylommatophora > Oreohelicidae > Oreohelix > Oreohelix idahoensis. Next base: position 4,721 of record JAMPIV010015126.1, read on the forward strand.
ACAGCCGGATGCCATGTAAAGTTTTCGGTGCGGGAATGAATTTCATATAACTTCCGAATTTTTCCGAAAAAATTTTGTTTCTCGTAATGTGGGGGGAATTTTTAATTACCTTACCGATGCTCCGGTATCATACCAATGCTCGATAATGCATGCCCCTGAATAGGGGTGGGGAGACAGGGGGGGGGGGGACAGGAACTGGGGGGTCTGTGGTGAATGTTTTAATTATTATTTACTCACAGTCCTGCTGCCTTTAATTGGCGGGAGAAATGAAAGTTCATGGGGTTGTTGTGACTTTCTTCCTTTGGGGGTGTGGGACCTATAGTGGTTTCAGGGGTAGTGTTTTTCCTTCTGTATAGCTCACGTCAGCGGTTCCGATCTAAGGGGGTGGACTTAGGGGGGTTCGGTCCGTTTCCCCGAAGCAGGGAAATATTGGATTTGGGGTCCTACCTCCTGGCGAAAAAAGCATGTTTGGGTTTGCGTGTGCCGCGTTGTTCTGTCCTTGTTGTGGTTGGTTTATAACCCTCGAGGATTGATTAGCGGGTTGATGAGAGGGAGGTAAGTGTGGGTAATCTCCTATGTCCTTGTCTACCCTCTCCGAAAGGGAATCCCTTGCTTGGTTTGATTTGGTCACATGCACGAGAGGACATGCCCATTTGTGTTCCACGAAATGTGGTAACACAGACATTCGTATTGCATTTTGGACCATTACCTGGTTGTGTGGTATTGACCCGCCAGGTTGGTGTGCAGCCATGAGGGGGGGGTGCTGGAACTGACGTGGGGGGGGTCTCAGGGGGGCTAGGAAATGGCGTGTAGAGGGGTTCGATGTTGGTGACGGGGTGCCACTGCTTGTCCTTGAGTGACGGGGATTTCCATTTGGCTCGGGGTCATATTGATTTTACTTCATAGCGAATCGGGATCTCTAGCCCTGTGCATTGACGAGCGCATGATTGGAAACGATTTTCACGTACGTTTTACGCCTCCGATTACTACCATGGGTGTGTAAGTAGCGGGTCAGTGACAGTTTTTTAGGGTCTTCTTTCTATAGAAGGGTATGGAACTTCTTACGTTATCTGTGTAAAGTCCGTCACAAAAAATGCCTACCAGTGGTTTTTCAATGTGCCTGTACAATTCGGCACCGTTCCTTCCATACATACGTAAAAAGCTTCCTTGGAACAGACGTCAAGCCAAATTCATAAAACGGTCTCTCCATATAAAATGGTGAACAGGTTCACATATTTATTCCTTTGATGAATGGTTTCCTCAAAAAGCGGGGGGGTGACCACGCGAGGCCTGTTTGTCGATTATGAGTCACGACATACCGTAGGGCAATTATTCCCACTTTTTACATGATGCATATGTTCTCCCTCTGGTAGATATGTAGGGAAGCGTCGTCGTAGAAAATGTCCGTCACAGGAGAGATTTCCGTCCGATGACAAGTACTTTTGCAATTTATGAGATCTTTTAGTCTTTGTCACTTGTTAGCATTTTTTTACGATGGGAACTTAAACTAACCTTGTCTATGTTTCATTAGGCCAGGGTTCTCCGAAATGGTGGATTTGGAATCGCCCCGTTGGTGAATAGTGGGGTTATATACCGAGCTAGTAAATTTGGCGTTACATGTTTAAACACTATAGCTGGATACTTACAGTTTGGATAGCGTGTATGTTTTATCCGGTTGCTATTGCAACGACGGTCATTGTTGGGCTGTTCGGATCGGTACAGTGCGGGTATTGTGTGCGGAACTGGTGGAGCGTCGGGGAGGCCGTCTGCATAAGGTGTTTATGTTGCTGAGCCGGTACGGCAGGCATGGGACGTCGCGCCGTGGGGGACATTTCCGGAGGGGGAGGACTCTTGGAGGCTTGCGCTTCTACGATCGCCGGGATGCTGTGTTATATAGACGGCTGTGTTGGTGGGGGCTTGGGTTACTGGAGAACAACAGCTTTTGGTTTGAGCTTGCCTGGCTGTTGTGATTTTAGGCTTGTGATTCCAGTATTATGAGGATTGATATGTAAATTACGGCGCTGTTAGCTGAGTCTTCATCGCAGAAAACTGGTGGATGAGGGGCAGGGAGTAGTCGGCGCGCGCGCGTTAGATGGATAAATAAGTGCCCGGCCGTGAGAGTGTTGTAGGTGGACGCGACGGAAGTCTAGGAGGATGCAATGGCAGATGTGTGGGGGAGTTGGATATATGGTAGGGGGGGGGGGGGGGTGATATGAAATAATTTTTTTATTATATATTAGTGAGTATGGTAGTTCGAATATGTTTGAGAGGTTAACAAAAATCAAAAAGCAAAAAAGCATTCGACCTTTTATATGGGTTGTGTGTGGTTCAAGCCTGGGTGAAAAGTAAACTGGCCTTCATATCAATCGTGTCATCTGACATCAATGTGTTGACTAACTTGACTACTTTATTTTTGTTAATTTATTTCAACCCAGGGTGAATGAAGTTAGCCAGTAGGGGGGATTTGGTCCCAATTACTCTGAGGATTTGATTAATACATATAGCGGCGAAGCCCTAACATTTTTTCAGCATGTGCAACAACGCTATTTAGATGCACACAAGGCAGAAACTGTTCAATTATCTTGTTAATAGGTTTTCCAACTGTCCAAGAGCAAGCAAGGTTTTAGAAATCTAAAAACAAAATTTCCGATACTTAAAGTTAATTGAAATGTAATTAGAACAAACACGGTAGCAATTTCACAGGAGCAACATCGGGTGAAATTGGCGTGTGGAATGCTATCAATATTAAATTTTTTCGGACGGGGGGGGAATAGATTGTAGTTATTAACTTCCAGATAGCGAATAATTATGTCTTTTATGGCCTGGGAGCAAGTGATTTTTTTAACTTTTTTTTTACTGCGTCAGTGTTTGAGAGTACTGGCAAAAAACTGATATTAACTTTGACAGGTACAACTTCCAAACACAAAAGAATTACGACTAGTTTTTCTCCTAAGAAGCGCTATCATGTAAAGAAAAGTCCTAGCGCGTTATTTTACGAAATGGATAGTAATTGTTTGGGTTAATCAAAATACGTTGTCCGATGTGGAAAGCGCGAGCTGGGTAAAAAAAAGTACGCCGTCTAGCAACTGTGTCTTTCTATTTAGACTATTCTTCCCTTTTTTTTTTTCTTTATTATTTTCCTTGTTTTCTTTTTATGTTTTTTTTCGCTTTTTTTTTCTTTCCCAAGACTCATTCTTTTTCTTTTTCCTTTTTTTTCCCCGCCCTTTTTCCACATCGACAACCGTCACTTTTTTCCACCACTAGCGACACGAATAGTTTAACACTTTGCAGCGGCCACTCCTCTTCTCAGCTTTTTTTCGAATCTTTTTTGCACATCGCATACATTCTGTTTAATTTTCGACTTTATTTTCACATGTATGCATCGTTTTCCAACTTAACAATAGGATAAAAAGAAAAACCCAGATGGACACAAAACATCCTTCATTCTTTCCCACTCCTTTCCTTCGCCTCCTTATAAAACCTAATTCATTATTAATCTGTGACTGACCTACGTTTTCTCCTTTACCCTGTCCGAAGCAGTAACGGCAACGTGAACTTTGAATGAATGATGCTGTGTTTTTTTGTGTAAAAACTCTCTGTCTTATTTTTTGCTTTTTTTAAAGGTCTGTCCCTATCTTACATGTAGCAAAATTCAAATTCCCTACTAGCAACATAAAATGAAATGCTTGTTCGTGAAGTAGGAGTGACTCAGCCTAGTGGTGAAAGGTCAAGCGTACCCCACAGACACATCCGACTTCAGCACGGTACATTTTTGGGACCTCCGCTTGGTTAGCCTTCCCTCATTGTATCCCTAACTAACCACTCAGCCAGACTGGCAGTGATGCATGCCTGTTTCCAGGACCACCACATGGGAGGTGGAGTACGGGTCTTTGGTCAGCTCTGGAATTCACCTGATCCCCCCTGACACAAGAGCTTTGTTTCTAGCTATGGGTCCACTAACTGCATTCTCACTTATTTTTTTGACCGTGTCGTTAGGTCCTGGAAAGGGTCCTGTTTAATTCAGGGGGGAATACCCCCGAGTGAGTGCTTTTAAAATATTACATTTAAAAAATTGCCATCACGTGACCATCTTGAGGGCTAATACTGCTGATTGCATTTTTTTACATGCTAAACCAACCTCATAACCATCATCATCTGTCATGGGATTTCTTTACTAATACATTTCCGAATCCTCTCTGGTTTGAAACTCATCTGCAACACAGGCTTCATTTGAGTCAATAAGTACACATTTTTAGGATATGGTCCCGGCTTGATAGCGAGATTATATCTAGCACTTAAATCTCAACCTCCTGTTTATTTACTCGTTCGTTCGCCCATTCCCTGATCAGACCGGCTTTCTCTTTTCAGTACCTATTATGGCGTTCCTTTTATCTCTGTCGTTCGAGACCATATGGTGTCCATGGATTAGTGATGATCGATCTCCAATCAACGGTGGCTAGGTCAGACTCAAGGATAAACATAACCCAGATTAACACAGCTGACCTGTGGTAATTCGAACCTTGGTGAAAGATAAAAAAAAAATTTAACGGTTCCCATCTTTTCTAAAAGTAAACAAAAGTCTTGAAGCGAAACTTTAGAGAGCAAAAATATGAATGAAGGGTGGCATAATATTTATGCTAATAATAAAAAAAACGTCAGATGATGGACGTGAGAGACGTGCTCAAAAAGTACATGCTTTACAAACGCCGCTTTCTGTTCTGCGTCCTTGCCCGTGCTAAAAAAAACAAAGTGGTTCTTCTCATGAAAATCTGCACTATTGTTGACCAACACTGTCAATAATACCTGGGACTTGTTTCTCCCCACGGGTCTATAACCAATCTGTATTAACGCAAAACATAGATCACAGCTAAAAACGGGTCTAACTAACGACCCGCTCCTATTGCCAGGTAAAGCCGAGACACCCACAGACATACATTTACAATGGAAGAGATAAACATCCAGTTACTAAACCAGAACCCAAAACGCATTCCAACCCAATAATGAAGCCACTGTAACAATCAAGGACAGAGATGAGAATTTGAGTTTAGCCGGAATCGATGTTTACAGTCCACCAAAAAACGAGTTTTAAGTCAAACGTTTTTACTGCATATAACATGTAAATTCCTCATGACCCCATACCATATCTGACCTATCCAGTAAATTTAGAAAATACCAATTTTACATCCTGAAAGAACCTTAGTCTCAACATTCCTTTCAAATGTCCAACTGTGGTAAGAAAAATAATTATGCCCATTATATTCCATTACAAATGACATATTGTTTTTTCAGGTCCTAGTGCATAACCCTCATAACTACCCTACCAGAAAAAACCAAACTGTTTTCAAATAATTTACCTGTGTGCAAACAAAATTTACCTACTATTAAAAGACCTAGAGGATTTTCAGCAGCTCTGATCGTGGCAAACGCCAAAGTCCCCATTTGGGATTTTTCCAGACCATACCCAATCACCGTTATCACAATTACCGGACTTTCTCCCTTGCTTGTGGAGAGATTGTGGTGAGACACGCTCAGGTCCATGTCAATCACTAACCAAACAAGAAGAATTACAATATTGGTAACACTTACTAAAAACATAAATAAAAATTGGGTAACAACTCCATAATTACAGTTTACCATAAAAAAACAAGACATCTTAGGCAATTTCAAAACAAAAGTTTCATTTTTTTAGCCAGGAATTATTAGGTTTTTTTTAATTTTTTTTTTTTTTTTTTAATTATTTCCTTTTTTTTTTTTTTTTTAAAAATTTTTTAAATTTATTAATAAATTTTTTTTTCTATATAAAAAAATTTAAGGTTTTATTATATTTATTTTTTTTTAATAAAATATTTATTTTTTTTTTTATTTTTATTTTTTTCTTAAATTTATTTTTTTTTTTTTTATTTTTTTTTTTTTAATATTTTTTTTTATTTTTTTTTTTTTTTAATTTTTATTTTTATATATTTTTTTTTTTTTATTTTTTTTTTTTTCACGCCTTTTTTTTTTTTTTTTCTTTTTACAACAATTTTTTTTTTTTTTTTTTTTTTTTTAAAAAAAAATATTAATTCAACTAATATTTTTTTTTATATTTTTTTTTTTTTTAAAAAAAACAAATTTATTATTTCGTTTCGATAAAAAAAAAAAAAAAAACCATTTAAATAAAAAACATAAAAAATATTATAATTAAATTAAATTAATATCTTAAAAACCAAATATAAAAATAAAAAAAAAAAATAAAAACAAAATTTAAATATATATAAATATTAAAATAAAATAAAAAATAAAAAAAAAAAAAAAACAATTATTAAAAATTCTTTGGTTTTAAAAAAAAATAAAATAAAAATAAATTTAAAAACAAAAAAAAAAAAAAAAAAAAAAAAAAAAAAGACCCCCGACCCAAAAAAATTAAAAAAAAAAAAAAAAAAAAAAAAAAAAAAAAAACACACAAAAAAAAAAAAACCCCCAAAAAAAAAAAAAAAAATAAAAATAAAAAAAAAACTTAAAAAAAAACCCCCACCAACCATTCATAAAAAAAAAAAAAAAAACCCCCCCCCCCCCCCCCCCCCCCCCCCCCCCAAAAAAAAAAAAAAAAAAAAAACAAACCACAAAAATCAATAACCGCATCTTCGGTCCAAGGCGGATTTCTTTCACATGCCGAATAGAATCGGCATGACAGAACCACTATGCAACTGACGCCATCACAGATGGCAACCACGTAAAATAAAACCAATGATAGTGCGGAGAGCCCATTTACCTATCGTTTTTAATTTCTACCCGTCATCGAGCATAGATTTAAAGGGGACAATGATTTTAAATCACGCCCACTAACATCTCTCTCTTGATCAATCCATAGGCAATTATTTTTCATTTTAACATGGCCAGTAGGTGGGGGGGGGCGTTGCCAGAATCAAACAGCCGATAAGCGGGCTAGACCACGATCCAAAGAGACAGACTGTCCCTAGCAGACGGGATTTCATGGGGGAGTGTATGCTAGGCGCCATCAAAGACAGTATTGTGGGGGAATTAAGGGTCGGCTCCTTGAACTTTCTAGAACCGCCAAGATTTCTAACGCTCCGCTGTATTTTGATGTAAAAGAGATTTCACTCGGTGTCAAACCGATAGCAACCGATCTCAGAAAGCGAACGGGGAAAGCCGAAACGGCAAGCAGCGACGGAGAAACTAAGACCAGTGGGGCGGCTTCTTCCCTTATTAGTGGCGGTCCAGCGGGACTTTCCCCAAAAGTCCCCCTAGATGAATCTCATCCAAAAAACCTGTCAAGTAGTTTCCTCATGGTTTCGACCCCCACTCAACTGATCAATCCATTTTTAGAATAAATAGACCATGAAGCCATAGAACACTTTTATCACCGCTCACGATCTCTCATCACTAGAGGCCAGACCTTTAACAGAAGCACTAGCTTTTATTGAAATCATAGGTGTTATAGTTTTCCCCCCCTGGATTTTTAATATATATATATTTGCAGTGATTTCTATTTTTCTATTTTCTGTGCAAACGCCAAAATATAATTGTGTTAAAAGTGATCAGTACCCACCTAGTTCATCATTCTAACTTTCACAATGGACTTTTGTGTTAATTTAAATCTATTAAATTAAACCATCTCAATATGTTTCCAGTTGAAAATATAGATGATCTATCTATTATATTAAAAATTTCAAAAGAGATAATAGATGCTTAAATTAACTTTTAAAAAGTCGCGAAAGGAAATTTATAATTAATAAATTCAGTTTAAGGTCCCTATTATTTTTATAGATGCGATTGCAACAACTTTTAATAACAAAGCAACTAGAATTCGCGAAGCAAGTGTCCATCTTTATTACCAAATACATAATTCCCAAATCACTCGAGTGTAAAAAACGGCTTAACGGTACAAATTTATCAGCGCTTGAGAACCCCGTCAATTCCCCGTTTTCGTTACATGTCATTTTTTTTTTTTCTTTCAACACAGAGTGATCGTACTCCCCTGCGTGTTTCCCAGGCCACATATACCACCCCCCGAAGAAATAAATCATCCCAAAAAAATTACCATCCTATAAAAACTTCCAGTCATATTTTGAAGAAACATTTCTTTTAAATATTTAATCTCATGTGGCGGACCGACACCCTTTGCGACCTAGCTGTCAGAAATTAAATGAAAATAAAGCCCACCCAAGAACATTGTAAAGAACAATCATCAAATAACCCCATTACAAAAAACCTGTAAGATAAACTGGAAGGTAATCATCGCCAGTAAGCGATATTCTTATTTCCCCCCTGTCCCTAACTGTGAGAGAGTTACATATTCCACACCTGACTGTGACATGGCCTTAATTTTTCCTCACCATTGGGGAGTTTTAATAAAACGCCGCCCCGTCAGTATTTACTATCATCACGCATGTGAAGGAATTTTACCATCCCAGCGGGAAGATTAAAAAGAGCCCACTTCCATTTTCCACAACCCCTAGTGCCTGAACTGTGTTCAGTGCCATCCCCATAGGCTCCTTTTTATATAATAATAAAAAACACAAGAACTCTTAGTAGCCTTCGAAGTCTTGTCCCGGAAAGTGAGACAATTTATAGTTTACCGTTGACCACTACAGAAAATCACGCAAACAAATCTGTGGCGGCGGGTGGGACTCGAAGGACTAGACAGTTTTACAAGTCAAGATGTGATAGAATACTTGCAGTTTTTATTATAACACCCCTACACAAAATGGATCGCACCCTGAGTGCAAACCGCATTCGCAAACAAACCCAGTGTGTCCGTAGTACTATGAGTGGTGGATCCTCCACGCATGAATGCATTAAATTCCGCAAGAATGACAGGAAAAAAAAAAAAACTATTAATCTATTTTTGTATCTCTTGTAACCCTTCTGGTTCACTCTTTCGTGCCTGTGTAATGATAATTTTTTCAGTATCTCCCTGCACTGTTCCTTTACAAGGTGAGGATATAATTGGTTAACTCTGTTTTTAAACGCGCCCCTCCCTCCTTAAACAAACTAAGAAAAAATAAACCCCCCTACCTTTCCATCGTGCTCGCTAAAAAGGGAAGTAACATACACTTAGGGAGAATATGTTATATTTTACTCATTACATCTATTCACTCCTAACTCTACCTAACTTTGTAACACCCTCTTTTCACCCAGAGCAATTAACCTCACTGTTAGGTTTAACGTGACCCGTGTTTTTCCACCTGATATTAATCATATCTTTATCTATCTCAGGACTGGGTTTATCTTTGTCTAATAAGCGGGAAGGGCTTAGTCCCGAATACCAATCTTCTCCTTCACCCATTTCCCTCCTTCTTTCCACCCACCTCAAAACTCGTTTTTATGCATTTGATGTAGCGCTTATGATAATTTATGTAAATACCTTGATATTTGGTTGTAGTGGATTGAATGTTTTTAAAGTAGTTGAATAAAATCACAATAAACTCATTGAGTACTCGTGTTGGAGATGACTCCAAAGAAAACCCCAACTTTTTTCTTTTTTTTTGATTCCCCTAATCGGTTTAATATAGTTATTGTATCTTAACGTCTCGTCTGTGTGTTTATTGAAAACACCAAATTCGGTGTGCGTCGCATGAGTTGTTTCCTGAAAAACTGCACACAATAATCTGTTTGAGACCCAGGAGAGCGGCAAGATAGAGAAGTATTGAGAGAGAAAACACGATTCTTGTATCGTAGTAAATAAGTCTGTCTTTACTCTCTTCCTCCATGCCATCACGCTGTTAAGCAACTATTTTAAATACTCATACAATTTCTATCAATGAGTTTTCCTCAACATCATTATCACTCTAAAACACTGGGACCACTATTTCTAGAGACTCTATTTTCCCTCTCAAAAATAATATTTAATACGTAAGACTTATTCACATTATACACTTCTATAAGTGTCTTTGAAAACACCACGTGATCTTTTTATTCTTTTTTCAAAGCATCTAATCTGTTATGAAATAGACATTGAACACGTCTGATATTGATCTAATAAACTTTGACTTCTGATCTTCCACTTGTGAGTATAATGCTAAGTGTAGAATACATTCTCTCACATCAGTTCTCCTCATCTTTGCGGACGATGTTGCATCAATGCATGTAGGTGGAAATAACACAGATAAGTATTCAGTGGGGTAACTGGAAAGATTAGACAGGCTCTGTATTTACCAGGAGCCTGGCATTTTGCTTGATGATGTTGACCGGTGATTGTGCTAAATACCAGTACATAGGCACACATCTCCATTCGCAACCTGCAAGTCTGGTGAATGAGGAATAATTTGGAGAAGAGATAGAGAATATGAGAGATCTGGTTCTATAACCAGCTCTAAAAACAAATATCCAGTTTCTGATCACATCTCACGAGAACAGAAAGAAGAGTATCAGATGGAAGCTAAAGAGACACGAGAGGCTCCTGGAACAGGTCCCGAACCACTTTAAAAAATCCTCCGAAGCTATTATAAACCGAAAGGGGATGTCATGAAAGAAGAGAGAGTTTGGCCCACGGTTCGTGAAAAGCAGCAGCTGGGAGACTTGTTTTTGTTTTTAATTTTTAAGTGTTAAGGCCGATAAAGAGTTTGAGGATTTTCTCTAGTAAAAAAAAAACCGAAGATGTGCTTTAAAGCCGCGTCCAACCTATGTCCCATCCCGTCCTTTGACATATGGATGCCAAGTCCATAGGGCAATGAATACTACCCAACGCCACAAAAGCCATGGTCCAGAACCCTCATAAATGAGGTATCCTGAGGAATGTAGGATTGAATGTAACAAGAAGAGACAATGATCCGCAAACACAAACGAAATACGTCAAAGCCTATAAGACTACCAATACTACCCCTTCAAGAGCCCCAAATAGAACAGTCCCCGCCACATCTAATAATGTTTTGGAGGCCTATGTACTCTCGGCATAATGGATCAAGGAGTCATAGGCATAAACTCAGCTAACTAGAGAGCACAGGGTAAAAACCCCACGCACAGCATGGTAAACAAAGAGCGAAGTGGATCCACATGACCTCGGACTACGATGACCCCCAGACCCCAGCTTGGAGGACAACAGTAGATAGAATCAAACTTATGAGGGTGACCGAGGACCGTGGACTAGAATGGAACCAGGCCAGGAAGAAAGAGAGCCGATACGAATAGTGTCCTGTCCATGCCGTCCCTCTCGTCGCTCTTCCAAAAAACGCTCCCACATCCTCAAACGATAAGAAAGAGGAACAACTAAGGTAAGTAAGTAATCATCATCATCATCCCAATTTACACATATCATCCCTTTCATGACCATATCATAACATAAAAGAAGCCAATAACTGTTATATAAAAAGTAAATTCGATCAGAGATTGGTACACACAAGAGAGCCTTGAGAAACTCATTCCAGTTTTGTGTTGAGGTTTTTATCTTTATGTTTATACTCCTTTAATTCGTATCATTCAACTTCCAAATGCTCTCAGCAAAGACTAAAACAATTCACAATATCAGGATTCAGCTTCGTTGTTGTAGAGTTTCTTATAGGAATGACCAACGCATGGGCAGAGCTTGTACTAACTTCTATATTTATTACCATCTTGTCGCAATCCTTCCTCTTCTTCACAGTCCTGACTATAACTATTACAAGACAACCTCATTTTATACACCAATTAGTCTCAAAATTTCTCTGTAGATTTATATATCGGGTATATAATGTAGCTACAAAGTGCCACTCTTATGTTCTGGCAGGCTATAATACTTTGTAATCATGGGAATACATCTATCTGTATCCCTACCTGATACAATCTAACACAAATCATAAAATCTACTTTTCAATCCAACAAACAAAAATTACTCTCACATGACACATATCACACATGTAATAAACACTTCACCTACAGGTTCCATGTGAGCCCCCTATTTACTGACAAAAAACGCAACACAATCCACAGCAATCAGACGCGACGAGAACTACCCATTAACACATACATTGGCCATAGAAAGGAACAAAAATATAAACAACCTGCTAACAGACGGACAAATAGGGGGAACATGTGTGTATACTTTTACATTACGGTGGAATTTAGGGAATGACGCCACACAGGACATAACAACACCAAAAAAAAAAAACTTAACAAATATGACAGGTTCCAGCAGTCTTTCCGAAACTTATTACAATAGAGGAGGAACCTGTACACAGAAGAAAATGTTTCAACAACACCAGAACCATATATACAAGAAAGATTTTTTAATTCAATATTACAACAAAGAAATTTATACAGACGTTGCAGACCCCCCAAACGAATACCTACGATACTGATGAGAAGGAATTGAACAGAGCTTGCAAGTAAATTCAAAATGCATAATAAGTACAAATCACACCAGGAACCGAGCAGTACGGACTACACGGGCAGAATTTTTTTTCCTTTTCACAAAAGAACACCTATTCTTTCCTACCCTACTTAGGGGCGCTGCTCTTATGTTACAAAATGCCTTTGAGAAAAAGGAACTTCCATAAACTTGTATCCCAAAGGTTCGACTTCCTTTTCTTCAACCACTACCGAAAAAACCAAAACATGTTCCATTACCAATCACGTCCTAATAGCCCAAATACAAAACTCCGCGAACAAAACAAAAAACTTCCGCCTCATTCGACAAATCACACCTTAATCTTAACCTTAGATCTACAAGTGCAATCTCTGTAATTTATATTTGCTCTTATTCTACTTAAACGTTAGATAAACAAATAGTTTCTAACAAAAGCTTAAATAACAAAAAAAAAAAAAATACAAAAGCTCTTAACAGTATAACTAAATCCATACGATGGCCACGTCTCATACTAAGAAGATCGAGCAGTGTATAACGTTTACGTACATCCGATCACACTTGAAGATAATTCACCGTCATGCAACATAACACATTTCGTAAGAGACATAAATCACACACCCACTAACAACACAATAACCCAGGAAGAATTGTAATTGTCTTTCCGTTCGTTCGTTCTTCTATCCCCTTGTACACCAAGAGAGAAATCTTTTGTGACAGAAATATACACGAACTCATTACCTTTAACAGACTTTACAAAACATTTTCTATTCTACATTTGACAAACAACATATGTGAACAACTATTTTTTCTATCAGTATCATATTTGACCTTTGCAGATATTCTATGGTTTACTGGATTAAATATTCTCACATTGAAGAGCCAGAGGTAGAAAAGGTGTTTAGCAAATTCACGGACATTTATCACCTTCAGGCGCTTAACAAGATCTATAAGGCAAATGAGGGATGCCCTCGTCTATTTCTTTACTGTATGTTCTTGGCCACTAAAAAACACTACCCAAGAGAACATTAGAATAGTAACACCTCTAATTAAGTGGCAACTTTTCATTATTCATACAAGGAAAAAAGGTGAAAACAAAAGTTTAGCTCGCCCTAAGGCATACGACGACACGCAATCTTTTTTTCCCACCAAAAACACTGAAATGTCTATAGAGAAATGTATCCTAAACACATTCACATATGACTTTCTAGCATATGGTTAGAGGAGGCATGAAATAACATGTAAATCAAGTTTAAAAGGAATCACAATTAAATGTGTTCAATAGAGCCTAATTGGAAGAAACAAAAGTCAGGGCACTTTTTCCCTTTGGGTGTAACAAACACACAAACAAACATCATCAAACTTTAATGGTATAGACCTTCTTTAAGCCTTTCGCCTTACAACCCAAAAATCACTACACACGATGACCACATGGAACCATAGAGAATAAATCAAACATCCAAAATAATACGAGATACATTACTGCCGACTGGGCACCTTTACCTACATTACATTACAAAAGCCAACCAAACGATATTCGTCTGGACGAAGTTTTAATTTTTTAAAAAATAATGACATACCTTTAAATTTCCCGAACTTACTTTCTATCTTCTAGCTTACTTACTCTTCTACGGGGGTCTATCCTATAATAAAAGTTCAGAAATTTGAAAAAAAAGGCCCTGAAAAAAAACGACCCCCCCCTTCCCACCCCCCTTTCCCCGTTCCCGCCCCCCACCGCCGCCCCCTTAATGGCGTTTTCCTCCGTTCGCCTATCATCCCAGATAGCCCCCCCCCGGCCCAAACAAAAAAAAAAAGATGCACTATCACCATTTTTTGGTCTATCGACAGATATACTACCAATGTAAAAAACTAAAAAGGACATAGTCATGTCATTTATTTTGGTCGCGACACATGTAACAGTGCATTAAACTCTTATAGTACATTATACCAGTAAAAGGAAACACGGAGAGAGAATACATGCCACTCTTATTTTCAAGACATATTCTTTACACAGTGAAACAAAATAAGTATATTGTTCCAAATGCCACTCTTATTCTACGATATTAAAAGACACATAGAGCACCACATCACAAATAAAAACACACGCATAACGTACAACACACATGCTTATGCTTCATTATTACATAATATACATGGGACCGTCAGGACTTAGCTATTCCAAAAGGCTGAAGACCCCGGCTGAACAAACGCAATCCCTCATTTACAACCCTTCGGGCTTCTAATGGGCCCACATGTATTAATAATAAACCACGCATACAAAAAGGCGAATACAACTGGCACAACAAATGCAATATATCAATATAGTGAAGCATTCAGTTAAGCTCCAAGCACACCACCGATAACACCTTATGAATTATAAGATGAACAAGAAATATGCTTTAACCAAATTAGCACAGTATGACACCCCCCTTCGCTAAACTTCTAATATTTCTGCATGATTTACTTACTAAGTTGTTATATTTCCCTAGTCTACTGACCTGGCAGCATCGTAATAGTGCAGTTCGCCTCGTTTAGCCCCTTTTTCCCCCCTTGACTCTAAACAATTTTGCCTTGCAAAGATGGTTTTTACGTTTACTCTTCTCAACCGATACAACACAACCTGTCATAGTCCAATAACAGAAAAACTTCCTAGGTTACGAGCGCACGGCCGAACTATTTTTTCTTTTTTCCCTTATGTGCACTATAGTTTTGCAGAGTTCAGTTCCTGGACAATGAATCAACTAAATTATTAGCGCCGGTAAACAAACTCTCCAGCGCACGTGTAAAAAAGCGTGCAATTAGATTAAAAAACCTCTTTATGGAAGAAAAGCGAACTCCAATAAGATGGTAGAGATCATGCCCAGTATTTCCATGGCCCTCTATTAGTTCGAGGTAAAAATCCTCAAGGAACTACTGCTTTATTATCATAACTTGAGGCCACATGATAATTTCAATTAGTTTAAATGATCGTAAAAAAAATCTCTTGCAACTGCATCTAACTCACTAAGTAACGGTATGAATTCATCTTCATGCTGGGGCAACTGCTTATCAGGGCAGAACGTCGTCGGTCCTCCTAGTAAATTATAATAATACTATATGTACCAGCGCACGATTTGTACAATTATTTATATTTTCTTAACGTGTAGTGAAGTTGAAGATACCTCCCACACCCATTATGATCAAACTTTTGCCTCTATACCAATACACTGCTATCAATATGAAAAACTCCTATTGTCTTTAAACTTTCATATTGAATCATGTCAGTCAGCTCCTGGATCTACAACTCGAAGCGAAAGACTCTAAACAACGGTCCCTTCTACCAAGGATTGTTTTTTAGTGGATTACAATTCGTGTGAGGATTCATCCATGATCTCATATGGAAGCCGGGTAAGAAAGATAAAATTTTTATGTGTTTAGAAAATATTACCTCATACGGTGGTATCATAAACGGTTGATTCAAAATATAATCCCACGTTTGTGTGTGTTTGCCGCTACGACCAAGTAAATTAACAAAATTATTTAAAGAGTAAATCTAAACAATTTAATTTCACTCATTTATATGTCATTTAGCTTCAAGTTTATAGATTAGCATTTGAATACATCTACATTATTTTACTTTTGTGCCTGCAAGCGGATTGCCGGTTGCTAGTCATTAAAGATTAAAATAGTAGTAAACATCTTATTCTAATCCCTTGATATCTACTTGATACGATAGATCGACATTCTTTTGGTTAAGAGCCGTCAGTTGTGAAATAAAATGAAATACCTCGCTTCCGAACCGACTAAGTAACAGCACAGGACCGATTGGGACAAACATTCTGACGAAAACGCGGTTTAGGATTAGACGCTGTGTACGGTGTGGTCACATATATATGTAAATATATATGCCATCACGCGGTTTTAAATTATTGTCTTATCACTGGGAAGGCGCACAGTGATGCCGAACAACCTCAACCGGTTGTTTCCCCGGATCTGAGGTTTTATATAATTTTTTGCTATCCATACGAGAAAAAAAAAACGCTGAAAAATCGCTGCGTCTGCGAGAACTCACATTGTTTAGAAGCCACACGCCTATTTTATTTCCCTGTGTTACAACAAACAGATAAATAGCTTTTACAAGTTTTACATACATCGTGGAGGTCGAATCTCGTTGAGTTATCCCCTGATATCGGGCCGATTTAGATCGGGGCCCGGTGACATTATGCCGCACCATCCATTTTCTTCTGTATATAAATTACATCCATCCCTGCATATCCCTCGTCAAAGTGCAGATTATCTAGTACCCGCTCAGAAAATTTTGTGATAATTCTAAGGCTCGTTTAATTATCCTAGGAGCCATTGTGAGAAGAGTGTGTTATTGGCATTCCGTGGATGAGTGTTTCATTTTTGATTGCGTTAAATGATAAAATTTGTATTTACGTGGAGTTTAATGTGTTTAAGAAGTTTTATCGATTATAAATTCACTGGGATTTTTTCTAGGTGCTAATACTAGCGTATTGAAAGTATCGCCAATTAGCTATTTTTTTTCCACTTGGGGTAATGTAGATTATATTAAATCGCGCCCGCTATCACACCAGTGACAGAGAATTTGTTTTAATTGACCAATAAATACACTATGCCGACTGAATAATTGACAGGAAGTAACAATTCCACTTCTAAGTTCATATATGGTGTAAATTATATATATGACTCTTATTTATAGACATGTGGGTACATCGATCAGGTGGCTAAACCAAATAGAGCTAAGCTAATGGACTTTGCCGATACATTTGTTTAAAAAGTAGGTGTCCCATATTTATTTAAATTAAGCTACATGTGTATTGTGCGGTTAGTGTTTCAAAACTGGGCTGCAAAAGAGGAAGGACTCATATACCTAAACCCCAAGCCACGTACCCAGTGGAGCGAAGCGTGTATACAGATTGGGCTAAGAACGCGTGTGGCATTTATAATTTAAATTATATGACGTAGAGTGATAAGATGATCATACCCTTTACGACTCGTGGATAAAATGATAAAATAGAGTTAAAATTAGGAATGGGGGTAGTGGTTAAATGTTTTGTTAGTCAATCCCTAATTATAGTGCTAATACACAAACCAAGCTGCCGAGCGTACTAATAGCCACACGAGTAAACAATTCTCATATATAACTCCATTCGTGTTCTTTCGTATGTTGACCGCTGTACGGTTTCTCTTGCTTTCATTCATGTTCATAGATGAGAACCCAAAAATTATAAACAATTAGATTAATCGATAACTGGACTTACAAAGTAACCCAAAATTTTGCATTTAGGATTGTTATCAAAACTCCTCGTGTGTCAAAATAAATATATATATAATAATAATAATATGTATTCGCATCTCGAACTTACTTGATCCTTAGTAGGAAAGTTATAAGTATCCCAAGTGGAATTTATCTCAAGTGAATTTAAATCACCAGGAGAATATAGATGTATGTTTTTTTCACTCCCAAAATCTTGCTCGGCACTCAAGCCCCAGAAGAGAAAAAACTGGATAGGATATACCCTCCATACATTCCTTTAATAACCATTTTTTTTCCAACCAGAAGTGTTTACCTCCTTTAGCTAATTAGAAGGTACTGTCCACTAGTTGAACTCTAGAATCCACGGATAATATATGTTGCTACAATAAATACTGTTATTTTGCGGGATAGACTAACAAGGAACTTTGTTCTTTGCTTTACTGTCTATTCTATACCCTAGTGTTAATCTGTGACCTTTTGGGTTATTAACTTCTTTTGGGATCTTTTCTCAGCAAGAGGGGAGGGCACGTATTGGGTTATTTTCCTATGTCTGTAAACAATGATTATATTAATTTCTATATGTTAATGTTGTAAAGTTTAAGGGATAATAAACTAAACAAAACTTAATTTAGCGTGTTGGTCAGTTCCAATCTCCATTACGATAGTTTTCACGTTTGTGAGTCTTGTTGTAACATAACTGTGTGTGTGTGTGTGTGTGTGTGTGTGTGTGTGTGTGTGTGTGTGTGTGTGAGTAGTTAACTTATAATTGTATTTATAGAGAAGTTTGGTAGATTGTCTATTACCAAAAGATAGTCGTATAGATAGGCTGGACTAGAGAATTCACTCATTCCAGAGACAGATCTTCACCTTAATCTATTCACTCGTGTAATCTATTCTAACACTTTCTTTCTCAGATTACCCCACTTTTTCTGTTCCATTCAGATGGGACCAAATATATCTCTAATACCTATCTAAATGTACGACAACGCGCTGTTTGGCGAAAACCAGATAGACAAATAAACGGTTGTCAAGAATAGCGAGTTCAGATTTTTTACAAACGGAGAAACTGTATGTGACTGACAGACTAACAGTAGACCTGTAATTATTTCTTTTTTGATTTACGGGTTTATAGTAGTGTTTAACAATTTTTCGTTAAAATGTGAAGGCGACCTGTTAGAAACTGTGACTCTTATGATTTTCTGTGAGTGCTATTTGTTGAATGCGCTTCGTCCTAAATGTAAACGGATGATTATTTTCTCCAGCCGCGCTGAACGACGGGTTTTATTGACCTGTCTCGACAAAACAAGCGAGCCAGCGAAGTGTATGTAAACAAAGCCGCGGAGCAGAGCAGCGTATCTATCTGTTTTTGTGTTTGGATCGACAGAACAAAAGCCTTGTCCTGTGCGATGTCCGTAGTTTACTGTGTAAAACTTTATCACTACCTGTAAATGCGCGTATGTATTTTAATTATTTTCCAGATCTGATCTTAACCAGCGGTCTGCGTAAGTATCTTATCTGCCTACCCAAGTGTTGGAAATGTTTATGAGCCCACAACTAGCCTGCTGATAATTTTGACATTATTTAACATACTGGACTAACTAAACAAAGGATCTGTAATAGCCCCACAGCTAAGGAAGATGACACTATTGGCAGACACGAGAGGTAAACATACAAACTGAACCAACCAAAAACACACATGCATCTAAATTTCTGCTAGTTTGACATTTTAAGGACGTGTCCTTTTCAGAGCTGCCGTTGAACCAGTAAAAATAGCTGCAGAAATAAAAGTAACACACTTGCAAAAAGGAATAAATACGCACATTGAATACGCAAAATGCTAGAATAAACGAACGACGTGACAACTTCAGACAACCTGCTCACGGTCCTTTACACGATCAGCAATTTTCAGGACTTACAACTATGCTATCAAATAAATAGAAATAATAAAAAAAAAACGACTGAGATAACAGTAGATGTCAACATTTAAAAACAATTTGCAAAAAATACCCTAAATATGAACGAAATATAACACATCTGGTCAGATTGGAGGGGGCATCGGAAATAAAGTAAAAAGAGACTTAACCACGTGATACTGTAAGCCACCAGAGGTACAACGTAAAATTACAAACACAAATAGACTGTAGAACTACAACGCCTTGAGGATGAAGTAATAAATGCTAGAAACACTGGAGCGAGGGAAGAAACAATTGAAAACACTCATTTAATCTTGCCAAGTACGACATTACTATACTACTCGTCAAAAGTCAAGGGCTACTTAGAAAAACCTTGGTTGAAACCATAAAACAAATCTGATATACACATAATTGGTATAAGTCAAAACGGAATTTATTGAATACCAAATTGACATGCCTAAAGAAATGGAAACACACATTCAAACGCAATGAAGCTGTGAAGTGTGTCACCCACCTTTTCAAAAGTCACACAATAGATATTGGACAAATAAACATTTCAAAATCGGGTATGACCACCGTTTGCAGCAAGGCATTCAAGACAGCGTAGACGCATCGAGTCCACACGGGTCCGAAGAGTATCCCGAGGAACAGCTTGCCATTTCTGAAGCAGAAATGCAGTCAGCTGTGCAACATCCATTGGCAGGGGGTGATTTGTTGACAATCTTCGACGATGGACATCCCAGAGGTCTGTAGGAAGCCTCCCCAATCCATGATAGCTTACCCCTACCATCATAACGATCCACCCTCTCTGTGAATTGTGTCCATCAGATAAATCTTCTCCCGACTGTGACGTCCTCCAAAATCGTATCCTCCTGCCAATCATTGTAATGACACAGGTGAAGCGAGAATTCTTCATTGAAGAGACACTTGACTCCATTGTTGCCGGTTTGCCTTAATCCATCGGAAGTGTGCTTCGGTGCTCCGGGCTACACCAAGCAACACGGGCTCTGCGATTAGAGAGCTGGAGTAAGAGGAGATTGCGTTGACTGCAGGACGGCGTAGTCGAGCAGGCTAAGACCAGTCCAATTTCATGTAAACTTCCTGCAAATATGGTGCTTTTGACTGACATTAACGTTTACAGTTTTGTTCTCGGGGGGGGGGGGGGGGGGGGGGGGGGGGGGGGGGGGGGGGGGGGGGGGGGGGGGGGGGGTGGGGGGGGGGGGGGAAGCTGACCAACTTAGATGGTAACAAAGGTCACGGTTCAAATGGCGCAGTTCTGACAACCAAGAGGGTACCGTCATCAAGTCCCCTATTAGAGTGCAGTCGTAGGCGGCGACCTGGCCCGGTGGCAATCCTCTACACTTCCTGTATGGTGCCTGAAAATCTCTCCGAAAATTCTTTAGATAGTAGAGTGTGACACTGCAAGCCGTCAAGCAACCTCAAGGACAGATAAACCACTTTCACAACACCACACTATAGCTCTCATTCTTTGTAAGGTGTCAAGACTCTTCTTCTCGTGTCATGGTTTTTTGCAAGTGATGAAACTACCCTAGAGTCTGCTGATTGTAAAACAAATTAAGAGTAAACTCTGTCACGGGAAAGTCGCAATTGCAAGTAGGAATGTCAATCAGCACGATTACTTCACCTGTTTGGTTGTACGGAAGATTGAAAAAACAGATTTAAATGTGAATGTATGGTCAGCTAAACCAAATTGCAACGTGATCACCATGTGGTTTGGTCGGTGATTTTATTTTTTATGCTTAACGTGCATAGAGGACTGTCAGAGGGAAGATATTGCACCCATTTTTACTAAAAACTTCCTTCATTTAATCATTCTATGCGCTTATATAAAAGTTTATTGAAAATAATAGCGGTGGCCCTTGACTTTTTGAAACGAGTAAGTATATTTTTAAATAATTCTCTGCCTGTCATCCATTGACTAGTTAGGGGAGATAGCTTGTTTTACTTTCCAAGGAAACAATTAGATTATGACAATAATATCAAACTGAATAAAAGATGTTCATATATTGTTACTTGTAAAAATTTATTATAAGCAATTGTATTTGTCAAAATATTTTGTCCCTCACGTACTACATTTGTTATATTTTCCTTTACACGTTGTCAACAATTTTAAAAAGATTTTCAACTTGATGAGCACTTTAAAGTATTGAGCACTTATATCTGTTCTACCACTATCTATGATAATTTACCAACCACTTCCATTATCCAGTCGTAGATGTGCACAACAAAATGTTTTATCAACACAAACTAGTGCTCTTCATGATTTTCTGATGTTTGTCTGGATTTTATAAATCAATTTTTGTTACATATTATTCTATATTAATAAAAAAAAAACCTTTTTTTTTTTTAAATTCATTGGTTTTTTTTTCCTTCTAATTTACATTTCAGAAGCTTGGATATGGGGCCGTATATATCTTAATAGCTTAGAGCCTCCGGAGTTCTTAATCCGGCCCTGACTGTGATTTATATTGTTTTGTATTTATATAAAGCTCAGCCCTCTATCTTTAGTATTAACAGATTGTAAAAGTTTAAAACAAAAACATGACAAAGTATTTTGTGGCTATTTTAATACGATACAAAAATATCAAACTGACCATGTCTTGACCGGTTACTTGCAGAAAAATCCGAATAAACTTGACCTTTGACCTCTATATTATCATCGTTATTTTCTTTTGTGTTCTTTGTGGAGCATAGAACCACCACTACAGGAAGCCTTCACCAAACAGTCACGTGACTTGTGTGTAATTGTCTGTTCTATTGTAATTAGTTTGACATGATTTACTCTAGGTCGTCCTGGAGGTCTGGATCCTTGGCTCTTTGTTTCCCATGCTTGTCGTGGTAGCCGATCTTCTCCCACTCTGCAGACATGACCAAACCATCTTAGTTGGGACTGTTCTATTTGGGTCTGCAGCGGATGGGATTTTATGCCTTGACGGATCGTCTGGTTGCGGACCATGTCTCTTCTTGTTACTTCAACCACTTTCCTCACTTACCGCAATTTTTGAGGTTTGGATCTGGCTTTTGTGGGTTATAGTCATTGCCCATGACTCGCATTCATATGTCATGAATGGGACATATGTGTAATGGTATACAGTCATCTTCGTTTTCCTACCAACCTCTCTCTTGCCGAGGAATCCTCAATCTACGGCCAGAAAAAGTCTCCCATCTGCTGCCCTTTGAGTGGCCAACTCCCCTTTGATGCCTCCCCCCCGGTCCACAACAACTCCAAGGTATTTAAAGTGGTCGACCTGCTCCAGGACCTGCCCTCCCAGCCCAATCCGATGCCTTCTTTCTTCTCGTGATATCACCATGGATTTTGCTTTTAGAGCTACTTATGACCATCCCTCTCTCTCCAGCCTCTTCCTTCCAGACTTGCAGGTTGGATTGGAGATGTGACTCTTATTTAGCAATCATGGCAACATCATCAGCAAATGCCAGCTCTGAAATACACACCTGTTTCATCTTCCAGTACCTCACTGCATACTTTTTCTTGTTCTCGGAGTCTCCTTACATGCCTTGATGACATCGTCCATGAGGAGTATGAAAAGATAAGGTGCCAGGATATCACCTTGTCTTACACCAGTGGTGGTCCTGAACTCTTCTGACTTATGGTTTGCTGTCCTCACATAATTGCTGCAAGACTTGTAGAAGCTCTGTATAGCATGAATCAGAGGTGCGGAAATAATCTTCCAAGCCAAACAGTCCCTAAGTTTGCTCCAGGGGACCCTGTCAAACGCCTTTTCCAGATCTATGAAACAAAGATGGATCTCACTCTTATAGTCAAGGGCCTTTTCACTCAGCTGTCTGAGTGTGAAGATTAGGTCGTGAGTACTTCGGTTTGCTCGGAATCCGCACTGGACCTCATCCAATTGTGGCTCAGCTAGGCGTCGGAGTCTCTGCTCTAGGATTCTAGAGTAGATTTTACCAGGGACACTGAGAAGGGATATGGCTCTATGGTTTCCACATTGTCGATTGTCACCCTTTTTGAAAATCGATGTTATGAAGGCAATCTCCCAATCCTTTGGTATGGCCTTGTTGTACCACCCTGCCTGTAGGACCCTTAAGAGTAATAGGAAACGATTACGTCTTATCACCAGTGTTTGAGTAAATCCCTCGAACGGATTTCTCATACTGACACTATGTCTTTCTTTTCATCGATCGTGCGCTACCACCTTGTGTCAATAAAATATCGACTTTATTAAAGGTGGCTAGACAACAGAGGTGATAACATTATTCGCTGACCTGACTACTTAGCTTACGACGATTCACATGGCAAAACGTACACAAGTCTGGGAGCGGCTAGAGCTGAATTTAGGTGCATAAAATATGTCAAACCAAAGGACGATCGATGAGGAAAATGATGAAACGAAGTGATACCACCGGAAAGGATGAAAGTTATAAAAGTGCACAACCTATTCGTCACAATCTTAACAGAACTGCAGATGAGCTGAGCTAACTGGGACAGATTTATATTGTTGACAGAACTACAGAATTAGGATGAGATAACTGGAACCGATTTTCTAATGTTTACAGAACTGCAGATGAATTCCTGGGACAGATGTGTAATGTTGACAGAGCTACAGACGATCTAACTGGGATAGATTAGTAATACTGACAGAACTACTGATGGTCTGACTGGAGGAGAATTGCCTACGCTTTCAGATATGTTGTGTGAAATTATTTATATGTGAGGTCATAGTGGTATGCAAATGATTGTAGCAACCTATAACTAAGACAATAAATAAATTTGACAACAAATACGCTTTCAAGTAAGCAGAAACTACACCATCAAACCCCAACTCCAACAACTGACTACCGAAATTACACTTATATAAAACTACATGTAGAAACAGAAAGCACTCCACCAACAACGAACCAAAACCGCAGAACAAGAGAGACAGTTTATCACTGCCATATGAAATAAATCAAACCAGTCAAACAATAAACATTCCAATAGAAGAATTACTTATTGTTATTTTAGACAACATACGTCAAATAATCATTGATTAAGTCATAAATCAGCTGGAGTTAAGGAAGACCACACTCTCGGCAGACACAAGAGAAAACAAAAAAAAAAACACATGAATCTTCATTTCAGCTAGTAGTAGTAATAACGACCCGTCGTCACACTAGCAATAATAGATTTAGAGGTAAAATCATTACAAATAAGTATATCGATTGAATAAGCAGCAACACCCGAATAAACTTACGACGTGACGACCAAACATCCAGCTAGCAGACCTTCACAGAAATAAACCTCTTCATGGCTAATAAAAGTCCCCCCTCCCCCCTTCCCCCCCTCCCCCGCTAAATTTAAAAAGAAAAGGACAGAGATAACTGTCCAGCGGTCAAAATGTTATAAACATGTACACAATATATCCGACGTATAACCGAGAGATCACATCTCTTGTCAGGTTTTGACGTCATTTCGAATCTCGGAAATAAGTGAAAAAAAAACAAAACATAACCATGTGATACTCTAAAAGCAGCAGATATAAATAAGTTAGGGGACGGCATCTACTTTACTTTTAAAGGGGAACACTTCAAGTATTAATAAAATATCAAACTAAATAATAGATATTCATTTTGTATATATTTTTGATCAATTCATTATACAAATTTATGTAAGGCACAAACATTTTTTTTTTTTTAATTTTATATTTTTTAAATGTTAAAGAAATGTTGTTTACAATGTTTAGAATAAAAGTACTTTAAAAAATATGGAGTCTGATGCGCATGTAAAAGATGTGAACACTTATTTCCTCTGCCGCTTTCTTTGACATTGAACTCGTTGCTGTTATTTTTGCAGTCGCAGATGTATACACCGAAATGTTCCATCGGCGCCAAAAAAGCGCACTTGGACAATCTTTTACACATATTTTCTAACTTGGTCGGTTCTCTCCTATCCCGGGGACCAGAGTGGCTAAGAGACATGGCGTCCACATCTAATTCTAAAGGCACTGGGGTCGGTTCCCAGTACAGAGAATATTCTTGATGGAATTTTTCCAGAACCACTTTGTACTAATAACGTCTTACTTCCCCCTGATTCTCTGAGTAGTGAGATCGGATAACTAGTCTTCTTGGATAACAGCGAAAAATAGTAGGTCACGTGTACACATTTTGAACGTTAAAAATAACTCGGCAGTTGAAAATCATAAAGAGTAGGCCGTACGGTCGCTGCCGTGCAAACGTTTACACAATTAAGAAAACCTACTGTTAGAATATAAAGTTGACTTATATATGAATAGTTGTATGTATACGCCCACACAGAGCTATAATGAATATGTTATTACTGTCACTGCCTGGACTGTTCGAAGTAGATGTGTGTTGGTACCCTTCTGATCATTTCCTTTCAACGCGAATGTTACGGGTGTCAAATCCAACGTCACTGGGAACCACCAAATATGTTAATGTGTTTTTTTGGTTTTAACTTTTGACTGTCCGAAGTAAGTGTGTACTGGTGCATTCATTCATCACAGTAACACACATAAGAACCATGGGTCGTTGAACTACCGTTGACGTTTCATGAACAGTTTATTCACGTATCAACATAGACGACGACATAGACGAAATACAGCATAAAGTACGAAGCATTGAGTAAATACATTCATGAAGCTCCAACACCCCACAGAGCTCCATTACAGCGCACACCGGCGCACTTCTCATATAAGGTGCACATTAACAATGTTCCTTAATAAACTGCATTCACCGCAGTTATAAATACGGCCTCATACATATGGCCTCATCCAAAAAGACTGCTCACATCGCAGTACTATTAAATTCATCAAAATACTGGCCTTCTCATGTTTTCTCCATAGAACTCAATTATAGCATAATGGTGCACTTCTAATAGAAGATGACCATAACGATTTTCCTCAAAAGACTAAATCTCCCCTTCTCAGCAAAGGCTGCTCCCGGGAAGTTGAATAATCATCGTCAGCGCTATCTCTTCTTAGAGCTCAATTATAACATAGTGGTGCACTTCTCATAGAAGATGCACATCCACAATATTCCTCAAGGGACTGCGTACCCAGCAGTCTGCAGTAATATAGTCTGCACAATATATGGCCTCCTAATCTCCCTGGAGAGCACTGGTTTCTGCCTTATGCGCCGTGTTTGGCGCTTAAAGAATTTATTATTATTATTAATCTCCTTCACAAAAAAGTCTATGGCCTACAAAGTAATGTCTTTAAATCTCAGACTCTCCATAGCGCCTAATTGTAGATTAGTGGTGCATGTAGTGAAATTGACAGAGATACAACGGTAAAATACCTCCAAAGATAACATGTAAGGATAAAAACATAATGCATAGGCTGCTGATAGTACATGATCGCCCAGACCGCGGGTCATCACCCTCCATAAAAATTGACTTGCTAGACAGGAGGGGAACGGCGGATAAAAGGAAAAAAATATGACTGGAAAGATTGCGTGAGACTAGAAAGGCTAAGGAGACGCAATTGGGGGGGAAACGGAGAAAAGTCACGTTTCCCAAGTTGACATAAAGCAAGGAACTCGACAGAAGGGACCTTGGATATGTTACGCCACAGTCATTTATTGGTCGCTTTTGCGATACCAAGCCTTTGATTTGAATTCAGCGGCAGAACGCGGATGTTTGGAATATTACAAAAATTAAAAAGTAACTTTTTCGTAATATTAATGTTAGGAATATAAAAATTAGCTGGCCGGATGGCCCATTCTGAGCAGTGAACTAATATGTTCTTAATTTTACAGACGGATAGATAATATTGAAGATAATGACAAAAGACAGTGTTGTTCACATCAACGACAGACTGTATGGAATAAAAAGTGTCGCTATTTGCACAAAAAAACACGACCTCGAGACGCAGGTGTTCAAATCTACTTAGTAGGGAAGCGAAGGGACATTGGTGGGAGCTGTGTCTAAATATAACTTTTAACGACAAAATTTTGGAGGGGAGAGAAAGGTTGGTTCAAAAATCAAGTACGTTTTTGAAAAAAAAAAACAAGTAGAGACGGACAGACTAACAGATAAACATCCATACTTGACTGAAGCATGACTGAAATGACTTTAGGGTAGGAAATTTGAATTTCAAATAAACCTAGGCAGTGATTGGCCACAGACAATCATTTTATCGGCGCTCAGACGCGCAAGTGGGGCCATTCCTCAATAGTTGTTCGATGATAGACACAGTATTTTAAAGTGTGGTGATTTCCAAATGAAAGAAAGTGAAATAAGTTCAGGGACGCCATACTATAGCCAGCAGCTCAGCTGAGTTTTGCTAGCATTTCTGTGTTCTTTATTCATAATCTGAGCTGTGAGTTTCAGCTGTCAACAAGGCGGTGTCCATTCAGTTGGTGATCTTACTCGAGTGTATCTGTGCAGTACGTTGTGACAGAGACCACTATTATTGCCCGCCAGCACGGAGAGGTGGGACCACCAGATTTCAGCACCAGAGCTACATATGCAAGATGAGTGAGCCTCTGGTCTGCTGGAAGTTCACCAACGCCTTTTAGTTGCTAATACCCCATAAAATTCCTGCAATTTACTGGACACTGTGTAGTCAATATAGACAGGTGTGATGAGGCCACCCCAACAGCACAAGCATTAACTATCCTCCCAAGTAGATGACTACTAGAACATTTTAATAAAACTAACTAGTCTAGTACTTATATATGTACACTCTTGCATTTATTATGTAACATTACATGCATTTCTTTCATAAATTTTAAATCCTTTTTTTTAAAAAAAAGTTCTGGTCAACATAAAACTTGATCCAGAACAAATAAATGTAATATAATTCTATCAAAAATTTTACACACGTGAGTTAGTTCAGTGTATTTTAACATTTGTTAATATTATTAGTCTGCTTAAATATCTGTGGGTGTATCTATAATTATCACACCACATTACATATCATTACCCTAGACATTTTACATAGATACATTCATTAGAAAGAAAAAAAATAAGTGTGAGGTCGTAGTGGTAGCAAGAAAGGCCTTCTGTCAATTCACAACTACATTTTATCTCAGGAGCCTTCACAGCTGGCCTCATACATTACATTTAGTAATATCACCATCATACAATACCATCAAACCCACTACATACATTGGGGTCTTGTCCAGGGATAATTAGCCCAACAGTAATATTAGGATCTCCTGGTTGGAGAAATAAAATTAGGGGAAAAAAATTGTGAAATTCCCTTTAAAATTAAAAGTGTCCCTGCAGATAAAAGTTGGTGAATCTTCACAGCCAGTGATAATTAATTAGTTAACTGGTTAGTTAGAATTAGTTAGACTATAGTCATAAGAAGTACTTAGTGTATTTACTGGTTAGAGATTTAGCTTGTATATTATTATATTGTCTGAAAAGTATGGCGGAGCTAGCAAAATTCCGATCAGCTGCTGTGCTGACCGCAAAGGAGATGGGAATGGATGGTCAAATTTTAATTCAATATGTAACGGCTGAATGTGATAAATATATTGAAAGGGAAGATAGAAAGGTAGCTGAAGAGAAGAGGTTACAAATTGAGGCTGATAGAGAAATTAAGAGGCTGCAGATTGAGGCAGAAGAAAAACGACAGCAAAGGGAGGCAGAAGAAAAACGACAGCAAAAGGGAGGCAGAAGACTGCAGGAAAGGGAGGCAGAAGATAGAAGGTTGCAAAGGGAGCACGAATTACGACTAAGGGAGCTGGAATTACAAGGCCCGGCTCCTGAAAATGGTGCCAGCCCTTTTGCCTCAGATGCTACGCCCAGTCTGGGAGCCTCAAACTCAGCTATGGGGTTTCATTTAGACCATTTTGTTGAAAAAGACGATGACATAGAGGGGTACCTAGGACGTTTTGAGTTATTAGCTACTACATATGGGTTAGAGAGAGAGAGAGGTGGAGTTTAAAGCTATCACAGGGATTGAGAGGTACTTCTTATGAAGTATTTGCCAAAATGAACAGGGAAGACCAAGACAATTATGACATGTTAAAGCAGGCTTTGTTATTAAGGTACGAGAAGAATGGTGAATTTTATCGTAAGAAATTTAGAAATGCCAAACTGTTGTCTGGGGAGACATACCACCAATTCTCCGCTAGACTAGAAACCTATTTGGAGAAATGGACGGCTCTGGGGAAGACCCAAGATCTTAAAGAAATGATCATGATTGAGCAATTGAGAGAGTCCATGGCTCCAGACATGAGAAAATTTCTCATGGAACAAGGTGCAGAGAAGTTGGGGGAAATTTTAAATGTTGCTGAGAGGTATCAGGCAGCTCAGGCAGAGGTAAGTGGTGCTAAAAAGAAGCACATAGACAATTTTAAAGCTCCACAGCAATTTAATAAATTTGATAATAGAGAGCAGGGAAATAAAGGTAGGACAAACTTTGAGCGGCCAAGAAATGACTATCGCGACAGAAACTCACAGTTCACTGACCAAAAGTTCAATGAAAGAAAACCGTTGAACCAAGGAAAAAGATGGTGTAAATGGTGCAAGAAGGATAACCATAACACCGAATTTTGTAGAAGGAAACCTTCAAACATTGCTGCAATGAAGTCGGGGACGCGAAGATTAAAGGTTAATCCTAATGGACAACAGGAACCTTATCACCCCCCAGTTTGTGAGGATGTTATTTGTAATGGGGTCACCATAAGGTGCCTTTATGATACAGGTTTGGATTATGATTCAGTTGTGAAGTCTAGCCTAGTGGACCCAAGTCAGTATACCACAGAAACAGTGGAAATACAAGGGGCGACTAAGGACATACCACTCATGACACTTCCCATCGCAAGGATAACGGTGAAAACTCGCTATGTGGAGGGAGAAATCAGAGCAGCAGTGATAGATGAACCAATCTACCCTCTGATATTGGGGTGTAGATACGTCTTCTTGGGGAATCCCGAGAAACCTGTGATCATGGCGACAGTGCAGACCAGGTCACAGAAGAAGGAGGAAGAAGGTGAACCTATAAATGCTCATCCAGAGGAGATGAGGAAGGCGCAGGCTGAGGATAGGACACTCAAGCCCTGTTTTAAAAAATTGCCCAAATGCCACACACCTCCGAGCAAGGGGGAATATTTCATGAAGAACAGATTATTATATAGGAAGACAGGAACTAGATCCCCTGGTCACGGACAGTTAGTTCTTCCCAAGATATATAGGGCAAACTTAATAAGGAGCTTACATGTTGGAAAAGATGGTGACCATGAGAAAGTCGGTACCATCTGCCAAAAGATTGCTCGAAAATACTATTGGCCCGACGTAAATGTCGATGTTGAAAACTTTGTAGAAGCATGTGGCGTATTTCATGAGGGAACACCCACAAAGGGAAAATATGTGCAGGACCTAGAAACGCCACGGGGCAACTTTAGGCCTGAAAGGAAAACTAATTATACTCGGGTAGACAAAGTGGAATGGGAGCCCCCTTTTCACACCCAGTCTTCACTTGAATGGATTAACATGGCCACTATGCGAAGAGTACAAAGAAGAAATTTTACCCAGGATAAGATGACAATCCCTCGGTCAGACTTATATAAACTGGAAGAACAGACAAGAGAGCGAAGATCTCTCATAAACAATCTTAAGTGGGGAGACAAACCCCAGAGAAAAATTGGTAGTGGTCGATTTGTGAGTGATGATTCTAGGAAGAAAAGTCCTCATTATAGAGCTTCTAATGGACGGGACCCGATGGGTTCCATGAAAAATAAGTATGATAAATTAAAGATCCAGATGTAACTCTATTAAGGACCTGGACAGATGAGAAGGCGGAAGAGACTGTTACCTCATCGTATCAATACGTGAACGAACTGACCACTCGTTTGAAAGCTGGATGGAAACTGGCAAATGATAATTTGAAGCAAGCCAGGAAGAAACATGCAGCATATTTTAATAGGAAGGCAAAGGACAGGGAACTGGCAGTCGGAGAGAAGGTGCTGCTTCTACTACCCGGAAGCCAGAATAAATTACAAATTGGTTGGCAAGGTCCATATACGGTTCTAGAGAAAGTGTCTAGAACAAACTATAAAATTGACAAAAAGGGGAAGGAGAAAGTTTATCATGTAAACCTGTTAAAGAAGTATCTGGACAGACCACTCCAGGAAAGCAACCCCTTATTGACCTTGGCTATTGCAACCCAGATGCAAAAAGAACCACTCACCTCACATGAATACCCATTACATCCTTGTGAAACCGCAGCACAGGTAAAAGTCAGTAAGCACCTGACTAAAAACCAGAGGGAGAGAGTTCAACAAGTTCTGGAGGAACATACAGATGTATTAACAGATAAACCAGGCCATACAAATTTGCTACAGTATGACATGAAACTGGTAGACTCAAACCCAATCTGTATGAGAGCCTATTCTATTCCGTTCGCGAAGGAGAAGGCATTGAAGGAAGAAATAGAGTATTTGTTGAAGGAGGGGATTATTTCGCACAGTGAATCATCTTTTAGTTCTAGTGTCGTTTTGTTGAGAAAACCGTCTGGGGAACACAGACTGTGCATAGATTACAGGAAACTGAATGCTGTCACAGAAGGACAAGTGGATCCATTACCAGACACAAAACAGTTATTTGCCAGACTGAACAAGGCAAAATACTTTTCAAAGGTGGATCTTAGTAAAGGCTATTACCAGATCCCAGTGAAGCCTGAAGTGAGACCTTATTTGGCTTTTAGCACTTCGGATGGACATTATGAATTCAATATGCTACCATTCGGACTGAAAAATGCTCCGAGTGTGTTTTCAAGGATGATGCGCAAATTGTTGGATCCCCTGAATAACCCATGTATCACGAATTTCATGGATGATATTCTCGTCGCCACAGAGACATTTGAAGAACACATTGAAGCTCTGGAGATGTTGTTTGATAGACTTCGGGAGGCGAACTTAACTGCTAGGCCCACAAAATGTTGTATTGGATGCAAAGAGTTGGAATTCTTGGGACACACTGTATATCAGGGTAATATGACCCCTGATCCTAAGAACTTGGAAAAACTGCAGAGAGCACCTAGGCCGCAAACAAAAAAGGACGTGCGATCATTTGTGTCGTTATGCGGATTTTATCAGAAATACATCAAGAATTTTAACGCTATTTGTGCTCCTCTGACTGATCTGACTCGCAAGGGACTTCCAGATAAAATTATTTGGACTGCACAATGTGAACTAGCGTTCCAAGAGTTAAAGGAAAAACTCACTAGCAAGCCTATTCTCAAACTGCCTGATTTGACACAGGACTTTGTCTTAAGAACCGATGCAAGTAATGTAGGACTAGGAGGGGCTTTGTTGCAAAGATCATCTTCACCTGATGGGGAACTGAAACCAGTCGCTTATGCAAGCCGTAAATTGAATAAGGCGGAACAAGGATACTCCACAAGCGAAAAAGAATGTTTAGCGTTAATCTGGGCAATAAAGAAGTTTCAAATCTATCTGTATGGTAGGACATTTGTGGTGGAGACGGACCATCAGCCTCTCGTATTCTTATCTCAGGCTAAGCATGAAAACGCAAGATTGCTGAGGTGGTCTTTATTGCTTCAACCTTATCAGTTCAGTATCCAATATATCCCAGGCAAATTGAATGTCGGTGCAGATTTCCTCAGTCGGCACCCCTGTGATCAAAATTAGAGTAGTGGCAGACGTGAGGAGTAATTTTACCTATGTGTATCGCTGGTTTTGGAACTTGCCATAGGCATGTTTTCAAGTGGGGAGATGTGTAGTGAAATTGACAGAGATACAACGGTAAAATACCTCCAAAGATAACATGTAAGGATAAAAACATAATGCGTAGGCTGCTGATAGTACATGATCGCCCAGACCGCGGGTCATCACCCTCCATAAAAATTGACTTGCTAGACAGGAGGGGAACGGCGGATAAAAGGAAAAAAATATGACTGGAAAGATTGCGTGAGACTAGAAAGGCTAAGGAGACGCAATTGGGGGGGAAACGGAGAAAAGTCACGTTTCCCAAGTTGACATAAAGCAAGGAACTCGACAGAAGGGACCTTGGATATGTTACGCCACAGTCATTTATTGGTCGCTTTTGCGATACCAAGCCTTTGATTTGAATTCAGCGGCAGAACGCGGATGTTTGGAATATTACAAAAATTAAAAAGTAACTTTTTCGTAATATTAATGTTAGGAATATAAAAATTAGCTGGCCGGATGGCCCATTCTGAGCAGTGAACTAATATGTTCTTAATTTTACAGACGGATAGATAATATTGAAGATAATGACAAAAGACAGTGTTGTTCACATCAACGACAGACTGTATGGAATAAAAAGTGTCGCTATTTGCACAAAAAAAACACGACCTCGAGACGCAGGTGTTCAAATCTACTTAGTAGGGAAGCGAAGGGACATTGGTGGGAGCTGTGTCTAAATATAACTTTTAACGACAAAATTTTGGAGGGGAGAGAAAGGTTGGTTCAAAAATCAAGTACGTTTTGAAAAAAAAAACAAGTAGAGACGGACAGACTAACAGATAAACATCCATACTTGACTGAAGCATGACTGAAATGACTTTAGGGTAGGAAATTTGAATTTCAAATAAACCTAGGCAGTGATTGGCCACAGACAATCATTTTATCGGCGCTCAGACGCGCAAGTGGGGCCATTCCTCAATAGTTGTTCGATGATAGACACAGTATTTTAAAGTGTGGTGATTTCCAAATGAACGAAAGTGAAATAAGTTCCGGGACGCCATACTATAGCCAGCAGCTCAGCTGAGTTTTGCTAGCATTTCTGTGTTCTTTATTCATAATCTGAGCTGTGAGTTTCAGCTGTCAACAAGGCGGTGTCCATTCAGTTGGTGATCTTACTCGAGTGTATCTGTGCAGTACGTTGTGACAGAGACCACTATTATTGCCCGCCAGCACGGAGAGGTGGGACCACCAGATTTCAGCACCAGAGCTACATATGCAAGATGAGTGAGCCTCTGGTCTGCTGGAAGTTCACCAACGCCTTTTAGTTGCTAATACCCCATAAAATTCCTGCAATTTACTGGACACTGTGTAGTCAATATAGACAGGTGTGATGAGGCCACCCCAACAGCACAAGCATTAACTATCCTCCCAAGTAGATGACTACTAGAACATTTTAATAAAACTAACTAGTCTAGTACTTATATATGTACACTCTTGCATTTATTATGTAACATTACATGCATTTCTTTCATAATTTTTAAATCCTTTTTTTTTTTTAAAAAGTTCTGGTCAACATAAAACTTGATCCAGAACAAATAAATGTAATATAATTCTATCAAAAATTTTACACACGTGAGTTAGTTCAGTGTATTTTAACATTTGTTAATATTATTAGTCTGCTTAAATATCTGTGGGTGTATCTATAATTATCACACCACATTACATATCATTACCCTAGACATTTTACATAGATACATTCATTAGAAAGAAAAAAAATAAGTGTGAGGTCGTAGTGGTAGCAAGAAAGGCCTTCTGTCAATTCACAACTACATTTTATCTCAGGAGCCTTCACAGCTGGCCTCATACATTACATTTAGTAATATCACCATCATACAATACCATCAAACCCACTACAGTGCACTTCTCTTAGAACGTACACAATAACAAAATCTCTCAAACGACTGCATCCACGGCAGTTATATATATCAAAGTAAATTCATCACATAATCTAACACATGAAGGAACATTCAAATATGAAAGAATATTCAATACAGGGAAGAATATTCAATACAGGCCTGTTCAAAAGTCTCCACCGAGACACACATTGTGAAAAACACTCTAGAGAAAACACCCAGGGTTGACTACCACAGTCAAACGCCTAGAACACACTCCGAAACACTAGGCTTTACCGCATCGGTCCACACCCAGCAAAAAAGACTGCGCAGCGCTCACAAAAATCTCCCGCTCAAACAGTCACGAGACTTCGCTGTTCAATCCAGCTCAGTCCCTTCACGGACTAGCCGTGAGCTATTCACAGCTGTACAATACAGAACAACTTCATCTCCCCACTCGAAATGAATAGCGCTCACAACGCTTTTTTTTCTGACTTACTAGACTTCTCGAACATACGAGGAAATTTCTTAAAGAATTCAGTCATCTAATAAATAAACACGTGTCACAAGCGACGCAACTCTAAATTCACTCTGACCAACTTAGCATACTAAGGATCACTTCCCTTTTGACCTTAACACCTACCCGATACAAACATATTTATAGAATGTGCGGTTTCTGTATACACACATTGGGATGCGCGCCGATGCTTTAGAGTTCGTGCACTGTGCCGAGATTCTCCTTGTGAGTTAAAGGAAGAGATCGGAGCACTGATGGAGTTTTCCGTGTACAATGTAGATGGTCCTTCAAACCAAACAAACAAACCTCTTCTACCTTGGTGTGTAGAGGTTAGCCAGAGAGAGCGCCATGTTAAGCTGTATATCTGTTGGCCTGATTTCAGTCTAGTCCTCGGTCCATCACTGATTGTCTAATGTTGTTCTCCCTACGAATTTTGGGTCGTCCTAGAGATCTTGATCCCTGGCTATTGGTTTCCCAAATGTACATGGTAGCCTGTGACGGATAGCCTCCCCTTAGCTCTGCAGTAGTGGTCCAACAGTGACCAAAACTCAAGAGTATCTAAAATCGGTCGTCAAAGATGTCTACCTTCGCACAAGATTACTCTTGGCAGAGCTGTAGATTGAAGGGTAATGTCGCTTCTATCCAGAGGAAGTTTTCATAAGATATTTCTGAAGTCAAGAACACAGCTGTATTGGCAGGGCAATCGTTAACTTATATCAGTTCGCCGCATTTTCTGAAGAGTTAAGCAATGGTTTTAGCCCGTTTCGTCAGTTCTCTGTAATAATGACACTTTACAGTCTGATAGCTTTGTTATACGAACAGTCTGATAGCTTCGTTCTACGAACAGTCTGATAACTTCGTTCCACTAACCCAAAGTACCTTTTGGAAACACAATCTCCTGGCACATTTAGAATGGACACTAGCAACTTAGATTATATGCGTTCGAATCAATTGGTCTGGTAATGTTATATTCCTCTTATTATGAGTGATCTGATTCCTTAGGTCACCAGTCTAGGTATTTATAAATGCGAGTTTAATTTTTATGTTTTAAAGTTGTGCAAAAACTCTGATCTCTCACTTAAAATGTTAAAATCCTTAGTCCGCTATTATATCTGGCTCTGGTAAATTGCTAGCTTGACGGAGCGATGCAGTCTGATCTGTGACTCCGATTTCGCTAGATTATAATTCCAATTCTCAATTCCAAATCCCAGATTGTAATTCCGACGAATTTGTCAATCAAAACCATTGTGTATTCCGGCTCTCACTTTACACCAATCCAATCTCTTTTGCACTATATGAGTAGGGGTGTTTAAATCAAAATACCCCCGCATGTTTTAAAATATTTCATTTTAAAAATTTCATCGCGTGACCTCTTTCTAATAATTTTCTAATACATTATTATGCTAAACTCATAACCAACATCTGTGCAGTCATTCTTGACTAATACTTTCCTCCCAGATTGTCTCCTCTGCCAGGTCATCTGCAATAAGTACACAGAAACGCTCCCGCAGAAGCGATTATCTAATTATCACCTGTGTTTTTGACCATTCCTCAGACGGCTTTCTCTGGCAGACAATATGGCGTTCTGTACATCTATCGTACGAGACCATATTGTGTTCACAGAGATCGACTCCTATCAGCAGTGGCTAGGCGACTCATGTGATAAACGTATAATCGCTGACCTGTGTAATCATCCTGGTATTATTACGGTGCACCTGGCAAAACGTAAACAAGTCTTGGAGCGGCTTTAGAGCAAAAATATGAATGAAGGTGCATAAAATATGCCAAATAAAACGCGGTTCAAGGAGTAAGAGAGAGGCTCAAAAGTACGTGTACAAATGTGTTGTCACTATGGCCGTTCTTCTCCAAATCTGCAGACGTGACCAAACTGTCGTAACTGGGACTGTTCCACTTGGGTCTGAACAAACTGTATTACAAAACACCACAGAAAACGGATCTACGACCAGCTCTATTGTAAATACGCACAGACATAAATTTGACTATGAAGAGAAACATCAGTTACATAAAAACATTGGTAATGAAGTTTTTGTTTTTGGATATATGACAACTTTATTTAGTGACTTTCGTAATTTACAGGTGGATCCTCCAAACACCAAGAGATGTTTAACCCGACAGCTACAACGTTCATGTCGTCTAAGATACTGTGTTGTTC
The DNA here is from genome assembly GCA_024509875.1 of Oreohelix idahoensis. NCBI lineage: Eukaryota > Metazoa > Mollusca > Gastropoda > Stylommatophora > Oreohelicidae > Oreohelix > Oreohelix idahoensis. The sequence continues at coordinate 42,376 of JAMPIV010015126.1, forward strand.
TAACTTGGATAAGTTGATTCTCTACCTACATGATTTAGAAAGTAGCCCATTTTTATTAAGGTGACAATGCTGCATACAAGCATATTATTTGTTTCTCTGGAACTGGTAGGATGTTCTACCTAGCTCTACAAACCCCACGCCAGAAAGTCACAGTTAATATAATAAATAGACGTCAGAATAGATAGCATAGACTTACGTATCGGACATATGGGATTTTAAGTACCTGTGGAGCAGGTGTTCCTGGGATAGAGACTGGGATATGACTACCACATGGGGATAAAGAAACATTTGGCAGGGTTACGCAGAGTATTTGGTAAATAACTATGAGGTTGGCCAAACGTTTGGAAATATAAACAATTGTCATATATGCATTTTTTCTCTCTTCCAACTTTCATAATAAGTTTTTTCAGTGCCAATGTGGATTCGACATTAGCAGCAGATGAACTCACAGAGATTGTTCTCATGTACGCAAGACAGGGATCCTCACAAATAGAAGTAGCTGCCGAATTCTCTATGAATCAAGACTTTTAGGCCACACTGTATAAAATCCAACTGAAATATTCCAAAAGTAGTAGTAGTATAAGTGAGAAACAAAGTTGTGGAATGAAGAGAGAGCGACGAGTTCTTAATCTAATCCCGAGCAAGAAAACAAACAAACAAACTGGAGTCTAAAATGATATGAGAGGTGTCTCTTTCAGAAACTGTACCAAGAATAAAGCTGTTTGTTGACTAATTCGTTTGAATGTATTCTGATAAATATTTTGTTTAAATTTATTTACTAAAAATGTTGTTATGTACAAAATATTGTTGTCTTTATGACACATTAATTAATATGTTTGTGACGTTAGTCCTATTTATTCGTTCCATTTTATCCATATATCAACGTTATTGTCGTCTGACTTCAGTTCTTGAGATGGTTATTATGTCACATAGTCTATAGATTATAGGTAAACTTAGGCATATGTAACTTCAGGAGTTAATGGGAATAACAAATCTCTTTTCTCAAGAACTGTGTTCTACAATGATAGTTTTTTTTCCCTAATCATAATGATGAATAGCACTAAAATATGATACATTTATATTACACAAATAGATAAAGTGAGTGTTCGACTGGCCAAGCAGTCAGAGCACTTTCCTCTGTGGCACAACTACCTGGATTTGGGGCTTTATCATGACGGTGGCACATTCATGTTTACCCAGCTGTAAATGGACACTCGACTGTGCTCCAGAGCTAGGGAAGGAAAAGGCATCGAGGAAGGGAACGGGTCACCTAACTTCATAAAAGCTTAACCTTTCATAGTGAAGTTTCTAACACTTCATTTCCCTATTGCAATCTCTGACTTGGGACTGGCTTTATCTTTGTAATAGATAAAACAATTACCGTGATAAATGTTATTATCTTTTGGTTGTGGGGCTTGTTGTGATAAGTTTTTATACAAGCAACAATCACTCACATAGCATATGTGGGGATAGTTGTGATAAGTTTTTATACAAGCAACAATCACTCACATAGCAGATGTGGGGCTAGTTGTGATAAGTTTTTATACAAGCAACAATCACTCACATAGCAGATGTGGGGCTGGTTGTGATAAGTTTTTATACAAGCAACAATCACTCACATAGCAAATGTGGGGCTAGTTGTGATGAGTTTTTATACAAGCAACAATCACTCACATAGCAGATGTGGGGTTTGTTGTGATAAGTTTTTATACAAGCAACAATCACTCACATAGCAGATGTGGGGCTAGTTGTGATAAGTTTTTATACAAGCAACAATCACTCACATAGCAGATGTGGGGGCTTGTTGTGATAAGTTTTTATACAAGCAACAATCACTCACATAGCAGATGTGGGGCTTGTTGTGATAAGTTTTTATACAAGCAACAATCACTCACATAGCAGACGTGTAGATCATATCAAGAATTTGGTTTGGTTTTAAGGAATATCTTCATTGCACATGGACGACCAGTGCTCCGATCTCCTCCCTTAGATCACACAAGGATGATCTCAGCACAGTGCAAAAACTCCGTAGCACCAGCGAGAATCCCAATGTGTGTATGTAGGACGGGAGGAGATCGGAGCACTGAGCACTACGCAACTATTATTAAGTCAGTGATAATAAAATACTCACACACAAGGTCAAGTATTTACAAACATCTCTAACTAAAGTGAGGGTTACATGAACCACTAAGTCAATGATGATCAATGCTCACACACAAGGTCAAGTATTTACAAACATCTCTAACTATAGTGAGGGTTACATGAACCACTAAGTCAATGATGATCAATACTCACACACAAGGTCAACTATTTACAAACATCTCTAACTACAATGAGGGTTACATGAACCACTAAGTCAATGATGATCAATACTCACACACAACGTCAAGTATTTACAAACATCTCTAAACGTTTACCTACTGCTGTTTTTATTTAAATATAAAACTTTTATGAACGTTGTCGTTTATAAAACCATTAAAAAGAGTCTTCCCATGATGCATATCTAGGAGTTGTCAAATCTTATCTGCTCTACAATCTCTCAATGCTAATGTTTAAACATTTTGAATTAATACATCATCATCACACAAAATAAGTGTCGCTAGCGCTGACAAGTGATATAACTCAATTTATGAAACAAGCAGTTTCACAGAAAATCCCAGACAAACGTGACAACGACCAGCGCACTTGTAGATATAAGACGTTTAAGTCGTTACAGTTACAACACCAACTTATGCTGGCTTATTTTTGGCTGTAAAATATTTTTTTTTAATTTCTGTGTTCTTCATAAGTTTATAGGAGGGACATCATAATACCACGACATTTATAACTCGCAGCAACCACATTGATTGTTTCAACAATTGTGTGGTGTTCTGACATTTGTAAACTGATTCTCAGCTTATGTGTTCTAGAATGTACTCAACATTATAAATTCTCGACTTACATGATTTAGACATTACCTCATATTTATGACTGTGACAGTGCTGAATACATGCAGATTATATGCTTCTCTGGAACTGGAAGAATGGTCTACCTTGTTCTACAAACTCCACTCCAGAAAGTCACAGTTAATATAATAAATAAACGTCAAAACTAATAACATTGACTTACGTAACGGAAAGATAGGATTTTCAGGACATGTAGAGCACGGGTTCCTAGCCTGGGGTACGCCTACCACATGGGGATACTAGAAACATTTCACAGGGTTACGCACATTTGGTCAATAATTATGGGGTGGGTGAAACGTCTGGAAATGTAAGCAGTTTGTCTTGTATATATATTTTTTCTCACTACTAACGTACATAATATGCTTTTTCAGTGCCAATATGGATTCGACATTAGCAGCAGATGAACGCACAAAGATTGTTCTCATGTACACAAGACAGTGATACTCACAAAGAGAAGTAGCTGCCGAATTCTCTATGAATTCAGACCTTTGGGACATACTGTAATTCATTCACCTGAAATATTCCAAAAGTAGTAGTGTTAGTGAGAAACAAAGTTGTGGAATGAAGAGAGAACGACGAGTTTTTAATCTAATCCGAAGAAAATAAAAATAGATTCTAAATATGATAATACAGAACCTGTTCCAAGAATAAAACTGTTGGTTGACAAGACAAAGAAACAAGGGTATAACTAATTCGTTTGAATGTATTCTGATAAACATAAAAAAGAAAATTCTTTGCTAAAAATGTTGTTACGTACCAAATAATATTTTCTTTGTGACACATTAATTAACCTGTTTGTGACGTTAGTCCTATTTATTCGTTCAATTTTTCTCTGCCCATCATCATATAGTTAAATAAATTCTCCACTAAATGACCTAGAATATAATCAATATTATGGCATCATGGACACCCAAAAGAGAAATATCCCCACACTTTTAATTTTCTTAATGGAAGTTTGTTTCCAGTGAAACAATCGCGCCATGTTTTCGAGAAGATACGGAAACGGTACACTAAACACTGTGACAGATAAATTCAACACTCTCTTAAAGAACACGTATGCATGTCTCTTCATTATTTTCATGGTGCATTGTTGACTTTGTTAGAAATATTAACCAAATTGCTTACTGTCTCGAAGGAAGTAATGGAAAGATGAAAATAATATTTCTAAGAACTCCTTGATAGTGAGCATGGTGAAGCATCAGAAATGATAACCACTAGCACAGAAGAGAAAACCAATGGTGGTGAAGATGACATAAAGATGGAAGAACTGAAGGCAGCACTGGAGAAAATCAAGATGGGCAAAGCAGCAGGGCATGATGGTATAACACCAGAAATGGTTAAGTAAATGAGAGCATCAGACGACCTATTACTCTTAAGGGTCTTACAGGCAGCGTGGTGCAACAAGACCACCCCAAAGGATTGGAAGATTGCCATCAAAAAACCAATTTTCAGAAAGGGGGACAATCGACAATGTGGAAACCATAGAGGCATATCCCTTCTCAGTGCCCCTGGTAAAATCTACTCTAGAATCCTAGAGCAGAGACTCCGGCGCCTAGCTGAGCCACAATTGGATGAGGTCCAATGCGGATTCCGAGCAAACCGAAGTACTCAAGACCTAATCTTCACACTCAGACAGCTGAGTGAAAAGGCCCTTGACTAGAAGAGTGAGATCCATCTTTGTTTCATATATCTGGAAAATGTGTTTGACAGGGTCCCCTGGAGCAAACTTTTGGACTGTTTGGCAAGGAAGAACATTCCAGCACGTCTGATTCATGCTATACAGAGCTTGTACAAGTCTTGCATAAATTATGTGAGGACGGCAAATCATAAGTCATAAGAGTTCAGGACCATCACTGGTGAAAGACAAGGTGATATTCTGTCACCTTATCTTTTCATACTCCTCATGGACGATGTCATCAACGCATGTAAGGAGAGACACGGCTGTTTGCGAGCGATCTTTTAGTTATTTCCCCTTTTTCCCCGACCGCGCTATTTATAGCCCACTTGACAGAGGTCACGTGGTCAGCTTCCTAATGGGAAAAACATGTGGCGATGTTTACTTTTGATAGGGCTTAATTAATGCTTTTAGGCTACTTTTTTATTATAAATACCGGCTTTAATTTTGCGTAAAGCTAGACTAGAAATGTTAGAGTAAATTTTAGAACAAGAACAAACATTTTATCACAATTAGAACAGAAGATATAATAGTCTGAAATAGTGTAAAATTTACGTTTTTTTTTACATTTTGTTATGGTTTGTTTCTAATTCAATTTACACTAAAACGGTCACAATCAACATGCATAACAAATTACAGAAATCAAAAGTAGAAAACCTGCAGAAAATGGATATCAAAGTTTTGTTTTGGTTTCATGCGTCAAACATTAATTATTGAAAGTTTAAATTGCATGTCCACATTTATAACCTTAAAATAACACACCCAATTGTCCCCAGAACATGAGAGCTAACAATTATCTCAATCATACATCATGAGTTCTGATCCAGTCTGCGCAATGTTTTTCTAATATGTGCTGTTTATGAATTGTCTTATTAGGGAATAGCTTTCTGAACAAAGACATATAAGTCTCTATCGATGCTGTTATTGATTCTTTACTAATTGGTTTACTGTGTGATATTTTGTTGTGTACTTTCTCAAATGCTTCTTTCAGTGAGTTGAATTGTTCTTGGGCAATAAAAGCTATGTTATTTATATCTTGTTTGTCTGTAATTTTCAGTGTTTGTGTAATGATTGCTCTTGTAAGATCTTTATAAACTTTTTGTGTGAGATATCTGTGGCAGTGATTCCCTATAAATGCTCTGCTATTATAAGCCTGTTGTATGATTTTGTGTTTGGCTAGTACCTTGTCCATGTGTGAGCAAACTGGACCAGACCTAGTACACAGATCTTGAAACTGAAGTTTGGCCAGCGCATCTTGTGCATTTTCAAGTCTAACTTTAAAATTATCTGTCTCCTCCTTATCCTCACAAAGTTCAATACCTACCTGAAAAATTCAATTTTAGCTCCTAATTCTTCTGCCTATTTCCAGTTCCTACTAAATCTCTTCAAGTTCTTAAAAGTACTAATGTTTGCATGTATCTCTTGCGAATTCTCAAATATCTTTGCGTCTATTGTATCAGCTACCTGTTCTAGAAGTCTGTGGTGTTTCAAAACAATGCCTAATAAAATATGAAGGTAAGGAGGAGCTACATTTTCAATTTCAATCTCTAACATTGGTTTGTGTAAACAATTATGGTAATGTGCCACTTGCCTTTTATTCCCTTTCCCATATTTCATATATCTATTGTAATCTCTTATCAACATGGCCAAACTTCTTGGTTTGCAAGTTGTATGCTCTCTGGATGTCTTTGATGAAAATGTTTGGTTTGTCTGGAGCTCAAGGAATATACCCATGTCTGTGGTGTCTCCAGCAAAACAAGGAAATAATCCCCGAATAAGAAAACAACAACTTGTTTACCATCCCACTCTAAATATTTTAGTGACTCTATCTGAGCTTTCATGCCATTCATAAATATTTCTAAATTATCATATGTATCTCTGACTCTAGCCATTGATAAAAGGATGGTATTAGATTTAGAATTTGGTTTCTCTAAATTTACTACCTGCATTGTAACTTTGAATGAAAGAAGATATACAAACAGTTACTTAGAATAGGCTGGCAGCCGTCGTGTGCACAGGATTGTCTACCAAAGAACACCAATGGAACAGTCCTTATCTCACACACAATTAAAAAAAAATTCATATTATAAATAGAAGATTAACAAGACTTGAAAGATAGATCAAATTATGTGGAAGTAATCTATCTATAGCTTTACATGTTTTCTGACGCTTATATACGTAGCTAAATATCCTTATAAATGAATGAAAATGCAAAAACAGATGGTGCTTTACAAAAAGTTTTTTTTTTACTACCTTATTTAAGATTTGTGGGTATCAGGAATGCGTTTAAAGGGATTTAAATGCTATAAAATCTGGTGACAATATGCTTGTTCTTGTAATGCCACACTCACAAAACTGACTACCACACATTCTCAAGATATGAAACCAAAAAAAAAAGTATGTGGAAATAATCTTTAGCTTCCCTTCGAGAAGTCTTTATAATTATAAACTCAAACGAATAGGCCGATTTTTAGATATTAAATTAATAAAAAGATTACTTATTTTATGAATTTCCTTAAATGATGACGCTGTTTTCAAAAGTCTGTAACTCCGTCAAAACTAATTTCAAACAAATAAAAATGCAATCAAAAATAGAACACAGAACAAAGTTATAGTACAGAAAAGAATTTTAGCGCTGTGTTTATCCAGAACGAGTGTGTAATGATTTATATTTTACTGATTTTACTCACACATCAGCTGATTTTCCCCGCCAAAAACTTAAATAGTCTTTTACGGTGCACACAAAATTTTATACCCGGTATCAGAATTCCGGTCACCGAAACTAAAAGAGCGCTCTGGTATAGGGCACAAACAGCCGCGGAGAACAAGAAAGTATGCAGTGGGGTACTGGAAGATGAAACAGGTATGTATTTCAGAGCTGGCATTTTCTGATGATGTTGCCCTGATTGCTAAATCAGAGGCACATCTCCAATCCAACCTGCAAATCTGGAAAGAAGAGCTGAAGAAGAGAGGGATGGTCATAAGCAGCTCTAATACAAAATCCATGGTGATATCACGAGAAGAAAGAAGACATCAGATTAATCATGGAGAAAAGGTCCTGGTGCAGGTCGATCACTTTAAATACCTCGGAGCTGTTATAGACCGAAAGGGAGGCATCAAAGAAGCGTTGGCCACTCGAAAAGCAGCAGCTGGAAGACTTTTTCAGACCATAAATCGAGGATTCCTCAGCAAGAGAGAGGTTGGTAAAAAAACGAAGATGGCTGTATACCGCTACACCTATGTCCCAGTCATGACAAATGGATGCGAGTCATGGGCAATGCCTAAAACCCACAAAAGCCAGTGTGACAGTGGACAGAGGGGACAGAGGAATGCCAGAAATCTTTTGAATATCTTAAAAGTGCCCTAACCACCATCCCTCTTCTTGGACATCCAGACATTTCTCAGCCCATGATACTATACACCGATGCCTCGGACAACGCAATCGGTGCGTGTTTGGTACAACCAGTACTAGAAGATGAAACACCCATCCTAGCAAACATCCCCAATGAGAAACCCATTGCATTCTTATCCCACGCATTGTCAAAGTCACAGAAACGGTGGACCACCACTGAGAAAGAAGCATACGCCATTCACTATGCAGTACAGAAATTGGACTTTTATGTTAGAGGAACTAAACTCATTATACGAACTGATCATCAGCCTTTAGTTAACTGGCTTACCAAAACACAAGAACAGCCTAATAAGCTACAGACATGGTCAATGAATTTACAGTCCTACGACACCACTATCGAATATATCCCTGGCACGTTAAACACCTGTGCAGATCTCCTATCTAGAATCAAATATGATGACGAGACAGAGGTAAAGAGAAAAAGAGTCAAAAATGACTGCACATCCTCGGAAATAAATGACAATGCTAAAGAAATTAATGTAATTACCTCACCAGAGCCAAGAACTACCTCAAATTCCTCATCCCAAGTAGAGGAAGACAGTCAAGATAAGTTTGACATTCGGGTAGAACAAGCAAAAGATCCAGAAATTGTCAGGCTGCTCACATACGTCCAGAAAAACCCAACAAAAAGTAAAGATTTTACAGTACACCCAACGGATGGAGCTCTATATTATCTCGATCATAAACAAGAAGGGACGCTAAGAAAAGTCATTCCAGCACATATAATCCCAGAAGTACTGCTACAGTTCCATGATAACAACGGGCACATGGGAAGAGACAAAACCATTGATATCATAAAGAAAAGGTATTATTGGCAAACCATGTAAAAGGACATTACAGAATACGTAGCCACCTGTAGAACATGTAAGCTGCGAAACATGAAGCCACATTCAATTCCCCTTCAAGAAATGCAACCTTCCCATTATCCCATGCAAACAATAAGCATTGACATATCAGGTCCCTACCCACTCACCCAATCAGGCAACAAATACCTTCTGCATATGGTAGACCAATACTCTGTTTGGCCAGAAAGCTACCCACTCAGTGATGCCACATCGCAGTCCATTACGCAAATTTTTTTACAAGAATTCATTCCCAGGCATGGCTGTCCAAAACGAATCATTTCGGACAACGGTAAACAGTTTATCGGTAACCCATTTAAAGCCACCTTACAACAGCTGAATATTGAACATACTACAACCAGTTACTACAACCCAAATGCAAACGGTAGAAATGAACGCATGCATGCCACCCTGCATGACATTATTAGAAAATATATCAAAGGGAACCACCAATACTGGGATCTGTACATTAACCAAGCCCTTGAAGCCATCCGAGTAAATGTGAATGATACCACAGGGATGTCACCATTTTACATGCTGTACGGAAGGGAGCCAAACTTTCCTTTAGACAAACTCCTTCGTCCACAGCGAAAATATATGGGAGAAGACCCCATAGAAATAATTCTTAAAGAAAAGCAAAAAGCTCACCAGATTGCACACCGTAATACGCAGAAGGCATTTTACAAAAAGCAGAAACAACATGATAAATCAGCCAAGCTACCAACGTTCAAAATAGGAGACAGAGTATACTACAAGAAACATGTCCGCAGCTCAAAATTCGACGACCGATGGTTAGATGGATACAAAATTACAGAAGAAACGACCACCATAAACTTCACTATTTGGAATGAAGAGAAAAACCACACTACAAAGGCACATGCGAAGCAAATCAAAATTGATAACCATCGGCCTATCACGCCTCTGACGACAACTACCAGACCAGTCAGGAAAACCACTCTACATTATAATCCATCCAGTACAGATTCGTCTGACTTATCAGAGTCAGAAACGACAGACTCTGAATTATACCAATACGACCACGTACCCAGACTACCCACTGATGCAATACATCGAGCAAGACAACAACGAGACTCATCCGAAAGCGAGGAAGACATTCCGCCAGTAGAACTGCGAAATCGACTCCAAGACAGAGACCTGCGTATTTGAAATGAAGAAATCATGCTGCAAACATCAAGAGATGACAATACCAAGTCACCGTTTATCCACACTCAAACTTACTCCCGCAGTGACCATTCGTCAGTCGATACGTACCACACTCCCAGTTCAGACTGGAATACTAGTGAAGAACAACCACTGCTATACTGCAGGAACACAGCGGATCACCCTGAACGAGTAGATCCTGAAGAAACCATACCCAAGCAGTTTGTTGAACCATATACCAGCAATCGTTATGGAGACGAAGCGGAACAAGAAATGAGAGAAAACAGTGTCAACCCCAGTGCAGTTTTGTCAGACCCCAACGAACAAAATGACAGAGAACTGGTGGATGTATATGAAAGAGAAACAGACATCGATTCACCAGACCCAGCCAGTACTATTGAAACCAGTGATGCAGATAGAACCTTATTTGTACCAGTCAGCTCCAGTGTCAAACGTGCCTATATAACAGAATCCGATGACTCACCTCCTGTAACCAAGATTCCTTGCATGCCGAAAAACCATGTCCGACGAAAAATTATGACGAAACGTAGGCATGTTTCGAAACCACGTCAAGAGGTACTAGCCACACATCCCCAGGCCACATCACAGTCGGTACGAGTTTCTTCAGCTTACCTCCACCCTGTCAACATCAACAGTGTACCAATTACTGATACGCTAGGCCCCTGTCTCATGGCATAGAAACTCCTAGTCATCTCATTGACTAGTTGTCGCTCACTGTAGGCTTCTTCCACTATTTCGAGCAACTTCTCAGGGCTGGGCTTGGCTCCGCCACGTTTCCGTAATTCCCTAGAGACCACTGGTGTAACATTATTCCACACAATGTCTAACCTATCTTCTACAGTTAAGGGCCCTACCTTCCATGCAGCTTTTACCTCCTTCACAAACTCTTGCCAAGTGGGGCCTGCCTTTTCACCAAATCTTACCTCCGGCACTGTTATGTAAATCACCTTCACATGCGCATTGCTCGGGCTCTCTCCTGGTGTGAGGATTTCTTTACGGGAGCCACCTTCAGCTGTCGAGGTGCTCCCAGGCTCTGACCGGCATTTTGCGTCTGCGCATTGAGTTGACATCTCTGCTCTACCCTAACCTAGTACAATACAATGCAAAAACAGATGGAAAGAAAACACGTATTATAATATTACAATAAATAATAGAAAGTGTCTCTTATTTATTTATTTTTTTTTTTTGCTTGCTCTTGTCTACTCTTCGCTTATGTGGCCTGTAGCAGTTTCAGGTGCTGTCTGGTGATACGATTGAGTCCCTGGCTGAATGTCAATCGTGGTAGGTCGGTCACTGTTTTGGCATAATAACACTGGCGTGGCAATAGTGTTCCTGTTTGTTGTGATGGAGTATCATTAGCGAGGATACTAATGCAGGAAAATTGATATAACTGTAAACGGCTGGTCCCTGGCTTGATAAGATATTAAATGGATGTACGGTGGTATGATTCTTCTCTGGGCCTGCGTTGGTTCCATTCTTCAACTGGACTACGTTGGTGCGACTCTTCAATGGGCTTATGGTGCTTCGATTCTTCATGCAGTGGTGCGATTCTTTGCTGGGCCTATGGTGGTGCGAATCTTCACTGGGGAGATGTACTGGGCAGATGTGCTGCTCCGTCTGTGCTGGGTGTTGTAATACTCTTGCAAGGTTTAACTCAGGTATCCTTGGTGCTCACTGGTTGCAGTGCTCTATTGCAGCATTGAACATTTCGCGTATGACTCTATACTACACTGTCTGTCAGTATCGTGTCGACGACGCCTATTATGACGGTGCGAAGAAGATGTGTGAAGGAGAATAAGGATTTGTGTGTAATGTTGTCGTCACTCTCTCTGGCCTACTTTCACACACGTTCCGCAGTCACAGAAAAACTCTTGATGACAGGGGTCCCACTTTTATTAATGAAACCCTATCAGGTAGCACAAGAATCATACAGAAACCATGTTGTCCGCAAGTTTACTTTGAAGACAATTCCTAAGCAACACCATAAAACCAAGCTATTTAGGTAACACCATCTAATAACCCAGCACAGACTGCTGGACTCTCTCAATGTCGTCAGTTCTCTTAGCACAGACGCAACATATGCGTATCAAATCCTCTACCTCACTGGTGTATCGTATCGACGATGCATACCGCACATGGAAGACGATCTGGCTTCCTTTCAACTCTGACTCGACTCTCTCACTGAAGCCTCTCACTGTTTCAGTTTAACTCTTCATCTCCACCCCTGTACCACATGATAGCCGCCACGTCAAAATGTCAGGGAAAACTCCACCCATCCCTCTAGGGAGCAAATCAGGAGTCCTATGCTCAGTATTGATGACATGAGATCACATCTTAGTCAAGAGTATCTTCCTAGACGTCCACAATAGGTCCGCCCACTAATGATTACATTCCCACGATATCACTTGCCTGGAGTTACACCTCACGGTTTTAGTGCTCAACAAGATGTGTTATCAGACCGCGCCAGGATGTTTAACAACCGATGTCTGTCTCCTGTTACATCTGCGTCTCACACGTTTGTCTACTTCACGGATGGCAAAGGTGTGTTTCGTTTAAATCGCCCATTCCCGTGTGAGAATGCCAACATGAGCACAAATATACACCGTAGACAAGATCGACAACTATTACTCAGTCAAAAATTACACCTTTCTGGCCACACGGTCACATGATCAACAGGTCTCCTCATTGTATCCATCGCCAGCGTATTCTTCTCAACTCTTGTTCCACTGGCACTTGTCTGGTTTTTGTCATTAATTCCACATTTGTGACTTTGTCATACCATTTCAGTCCTTCTATTCTACGCAAGCACATGTTTATAAAAGTCTGTAGCTTTTTGGTTGTTGTTTTTGTTGCTCTCCATGTCTCAGAACCATACAATAGGACTGACTTAACGTGTGAGTTGAAGATTCTTGACCTCTCGTGGGATCTATAAGTTCTCTGCAGCATACAAAATCATTTTCCTCCTATGTCTGAAGATTCCTCATCGTGTAACGCAAAGCCTGACTATTAAAGCTCTGTTGACACATTTTCCTCAATGTTAGAAGATAGCTCGATTATCCTTCTTCTAATCGTATCTTTAGACAACGGAATTTTGGTAATTTCGATTTCCATTCCACTACCAAACATCACATACTATATATATAGTTATCTAAAATTGTCATATCCTGTCCTGTCCCGCAATATTATTTCTTGCACTCTGGAAATTATATAAAAGTCCGTGTGCTTTTAGCCTTTGCACAAACTGCACGACGCTAATATAGCATGCATCTTTTTTCCACCCAAAGTTGCTGTTGAATTTTAAATAATGAATAGAAAACACGTAGTAGAATGTCAAAAATCAACAATATATTTTATTTTTATTATTTTTAATTTGTCACTGAATTGTTTCTCTTTGATAGAAAAATATAGTACGTCCTTGAAGAAAGCTATCATTAACTTTTTTTTCCGACTAAAGTTGCAGTGTGACAATTACGTAAAAGTGGTGCGCTTATACCATTGGACTAAATTGCATGACCCCTGAGATTGCGCGCTTTTCTTGCTAATATTCTTCAGTATGAACAATTAACGTAAATGAAACAGTTTTAAAACTGGATAATAGATTCAAATACCTGGATATATTAATAACATTGCGCAGATGATGCATCCCATTAGTGTAGCTCAGAATATTTGTGCTTGTTTGATTTGATGATGAAAAATATCCAATGGGTTATAATTGGTATTTATTTATTTAGTTTTCAATGACCTTCATTTCCTATAAGTCAAATGTATTATAAGAGACGAAAGCAGCGTTCTATCACATGAAAGCAGCGTTCTATAAAATTAAATGTATTTTATGCAACAACTCTTTGTCAGTGGAAGTACGAAAGAGAGTTATTTAGTCCTAACACATGAAAGTGGGTCATAGACAATTAGTTTTTTTTTTTAACCAGCGGTACTCGAGCTTTCCAGCTCTTTTGGCCCAATGACATGTCATTGCGAGGCTGGGAGGTCAGTGGACTTTCCTTCTAACCCGGTCAGGAGCTTCGCTCCTTCCCATCCACACGGGATTTATGAGCAGGAGCCGTTCAGGTTATTCAGTCAAATTTCCGGTCGTAAACATTTCTTCAAACGCTGACGCCCGGGTTTGAACCATGAAAACCTGGTCGCCAGCACAACGTCGTAGCCATTACACCAGCGCGGCTCAGACAATTAGTAAACAAGTAGGAAAAGCTCACGTTAGAGCCAAGCGATACCGCCCTTACTGTCATCTTGAGACGTCGTCAGTTTCCTGTGATTTTGGCTTTTGCCATGACAATCAACAAAGCGCAGGGACATTCGTTTGATTATGTAGGTGTATTCCTACCAGAACCAGTCTTTGCTGATGGCCAACTTTATGTAGCGCTCACGAGAGGAAGAAAACCAAACAGTCTTAAAGTGTATATCCAGGACACAGTCTACCAGGGAAAGATTTTAAAAGATACACGAACATTTACGAGAAATGCTGTCATAAAAGAACTATTAGTTAAGTAGTCATTTCCGGTAAATTAGATCAATTTCACTTCTCTACATGTCGTTTATGATTATTTAGCTTTTTATTTAATGCATCCATATAATTTTTTGCTACAAAGATGTGATGACAGTGACCAGTAATAAAAAGACCAAAGTAGAAATAGTGCCGTCTTTATGACATGTAACCGAAAGAGCACACTATATTTAAAAACCCGTCAATTTTGACGGTTTCTTATAACTTGTTCTAATAATCGAAAATAAGTAACTTAGATGTAGTATATGATTTCATTATCTGTGATATGATTTCGGCTACATGATAAGAAGTTGTTTGAGCTTCATCAGATACTTTAACTCTTTGTTCAAAATAGCATACTTCTTCTATTTGTTATTTAATTCAAATCTTTATGCCCGAGATGTGCATGTTTAGTGGTCAAATATCTTTTCAATTGCTAGGAGCCATGGCTTCGTTTGAACGTTTGTCATTGCACACAACACATAATGGCTGAGGACAATCTTTCTTTCTAGACCATGAAAATCTTAGAAATTAAAAAGCTGTCCATGTACTATCTACGAACGTCAGATTGAGAAATCTTACTCGGTGTTGGCTTAACCTCGTGCAAACTGATGTTTTCATTACTACAAATATTAGCAACGCTGTCATTGTTACTATTTTCTGTGACATGTTTTCTTGTAATAAATCTATCCATTTCATTTTGAGTACCTACTTTTAATCAAGTTTTAAAACTGCAAATCGAATGTACTAAATATTTTTACACAGTTTTACAAATCGACCACTAACAAGAAACATATATATATATATATATATATATATATATATATATATATATATATATATATATATATATATATATATATATATATATATATATATATATATATATATATATATATATATATATATACAGTAGAACTCCATTTATCCGAACCCCAATTATCCGAACATCCAATTATCCGAACACTTTTTCAAAAAAAAAAAAAAAATCAATCGCCACCAGTCACGTTAGACTACATTTCTGAATCTTTTCATGCGGCAAGCTTCAAATGTGTGCGAACAATTTGTAGAGGATGGGATGGGCTAATGGTCGGTCGCTTATGTACAGGAAGTCAGTTAGATCATAAAGTCAGTTAATATCTGGTTTACCAATCCAGTGTACGTGTGCGTTCTAGGCAGAACACTGGCTAAACAGACAGTTCAACTTAAAATAATTGTGTCTGCTACTACAGCAGAATAATTTTGGTGTACAAGTACTTCTCTGTGCGATATTGCATCTTCCAGTAGGCCTAAAGCATATAAAAGGAACCGCAATGTTTTGTCAATTCAAACGAAAACAGAAATTATCAAGAGACTAGGAAAAGGTGAAACTGTGTCTTCACTTGCGAGGATTTTCAATGTTGCGAAAGCTACCGTCTCTGACATCAAAAGTAAAAAGGATAAAACTATGAGTTTTGCATCGAAATTGGAGAGTGAAAATGGGTCGAAGAAACGTAAAACCATGAGAAATGCGAAATATTTGAAATTGGAAGAGGCTTTGTATATATGGTGTCTGCAAAGAAGAAGCAAATCGGAACCTATCTCTGGCTCTCTATTGTGTGAAAAGGCACTTCAGTTCAACTTGACGGTCCTCCTGACTTTAAATCTCGTCATGGCATACGAGAACTGGAGATTCAAGGGGAATCTTTATCTAGCGATGCAACTGCCGCTGAAAATTTTAAAGAAACATTCTTGGCTTTTTTGGAAGAAGAAGGTTATTCACTCGATGATGTGTATAATGCCGATGAGACTGGCTTATACTGGAAATCATTGCCTCAAAAATCACTTGCATCTTAGCGCGAAGCAGCTGCCCCTGGGTTCACAAAGTGCAAAGAGAGAGAGTAACAATTTTGGTAGCCGCGAATGCCAGTGGAAGTCATCGTTTACCGGTGCTAATGATCAGCAAAGCCAAAAAAACCACGTTGTTTAAAGAATGTGACATGTCTCCCATTGTGCTACAAAGCACAGAAGAGTGCTTGGATGAATAGTGAAATATTTTTAGATTGGTATACAAATCAGTTCATCCCAAATGTGAAGAGGTTGAGAGAACAAGAAAAGAAAACTGGAAAAGTAATTCTTCTACTGGACAATGCACCATCTCATCCAGAGACGGATACATTGAATGCAGTTGATGCAAATTTTAAAGTAATTTTTCTGCTTCCCAATGTAACAGCACTGATTCAACCAATGAATCAGGGTGTTATAGCAAAGCTTAAAAAGATGTACAAGAAGGAAGTCCTGCGTCGTTTATTGTTGGCTGAAGATGAAGAAAGTGTGGTGGCGTTTTCCAAAAAGCTTAATCTCAAACACTGCTGCTATATGTTAGCTGATGCTTGGACCACCCTGTCACAAGATAATCTCAACAAGGCTTGGAATAGATTGCTGGGGAAAAAAGGAGGAAATGAAACTACTGCAGTGGACACAAATGATGATTGTATAAATGAAGTTGTGGAACTGTTTCAATGCCCGGATTTTCGTACTGTGACAAAGATGATGCCCACATGTGGCTAGAAGATGATAATGATTCTGGTTTTCAGTTTTTGAATGACGAAGAAATTTTGTCTTTTGTGCAAACAGAAAACCAAATACGTGTAGTTACCGATGACGAAGACTCCTCAGAAGTACATGATGTCATCATCATGTGACGTATTCTTTCCAGAACGTTGTCTCCATTACAGCTGCTCTGAACGCATCACGATTCTGGGCAAGTCGACCTGCATCAGCCAAAGACAGGTTCAGACTCTCTGTGATGTCCTGGGTCCACCGTCGTCTAGGTCGACCCCTTCCCCTTTTTCCAGGGACCATGCCTTCCATCACTGTTTTTTCCAGACTATTATGTCTTTTTATATGACCGAAAAATTTCAGCTTCCTTATTGCGATGGTATTTAGGAGCCAATGTTCCTGTACATTTAGTGAGTGCAGTACTTCTCTGTTGGTCTTTTTTTCTGTCCAGGGTATTCTCAACATCCTTCTGTAGCATTTCATTTCGAATGATGTAATCTGTTTTGCAACTGTTTTATTGAGTGTCCAAGTCTCGCAGCCGTATGTTGCTACTGGGAATATACATGCTCTGATCAGTTGTAACTTTGTTTCTTTGCTTGTGCCTTGCCATAGGTTTTTCATCTGTATTAGCTTATGTGAAGCAATTGGACGTCTTCTTTTAATTTCTACTGCACAGTCGCCAGAGCTGTTAATGATTGATCCTAAGTATTCGAATTCATTGACACTTTCCAGTTCTTCGTTATCAATTTCAATTTCTGGTTTGGTCTTTACTTTGTCTGTTGTCAATACTTTGGTCTTCTTGGTGTTTAGGTATAGATTCTGGGCCTCGCTGTGTTTTTTGGTGGACAGAAGTAATTGTTCAAGTCCTTCTGGGTTGGTCGATAGGAGGACTGTGTCGTCAGCATATCTGATTTCCGGGATCTGGTACCCGCCGATGTTAAATGAGTCAAACTATGTGTGTTCTTGGTCATCTCTTACGTTTCTCATGATATTCTCGGCATAAATGTTAAACAGGTAAGGGGAAAGGGTACAGCCTTGTCTTACTCCTTTCTGTACTTCAAACCATTCTGATGTTTCCCCCTCTATTCTTACGGCTGCCTGTTGTTCTTGGTACAGCAGTGCGATGAGTTGTATAAGATGGTTTGGAAATCCCATATTTTTCATAATAGCCCATAACTGCTGATGTTGTACACAATCGAAAGCTTTTGTGTAATCAATGAAACAAGTATGTAGGTCAACGTTGAATTCTCTACACTTTTCTATGATGGTCCTCATGTTGAATATATGATCCCTAGTGCCTCTACCTGGTCGAAAACCCGCCTGTACTTCATTTATTTCTGTTTCTAGCTTTTGTTGCATCCTTTTCATTATGATTTGTAAAAGTATTTTGCTGGCATGGCTTATAAGAGCTATAGTTCTGTAGTTTGTGCACAGTTTCAGGTTGCCCTTTTTTGGCAAGGGTATGTAAATTGATCTTTTCCATTCCTTGGGCCAAATTCCGCTTTGCCAGATCTTGCAGCATAATGCATGGTATATACGAGCGCTGCCTTCTCTTCCTGCCTGTATCATTTCAGCTGTTATTTCATCACAACCAGGAGATTTTCCACTTTTTAAGTGTTTGATTGCATTCCGGACTTCCTCTATGGTAGGTTCTGGTTCACGTTCCGCTTCATTCATGACGTACATGATGTACTTGTAGATTATGAAGAAAACCCAAAACGTCGACCAAGTCCCGAAGAGGCCTTTATAGCACTAGAATCAGCGATGGCTTGGTACGAGCAAGAAGATGACAGCTGTCCTACACAGCTTCTGCTGTTGAAGAGAATGCGGGACTTAGCAACCAAAAGGAGACTATCCAGTTTGGTGCAAAAGAAGATTTCTCATTATTTTAAATAGTGGGTTACATTTGTGCAAGTACATGTATACGTAAGTTGCGCCTGGTTTTGAATCGTTTGTAATGTTATTTTGAAAACATTTCTCTTTCTTAAAAAAATAATTAATACAAGTAGTACATGCACTGCAGTGTAATAAAAGATTTTGGTGATACAGTGATCTAATACAGTGTGGGTATTATTATTACAGTACAAGTAAATATGTTTTATAGTGTATTTTCCTTGTGATGGTTAATTATTTTTAGAAATGTGTGTACATGTACTCGATACATTATGTAATCCAATTATCCGAACATTTGATTATCCGAACGATGCTCGGTCCCATGGGGTTCGGATAAATGGAGTTCTACTGTATATATATATATATATATATATATATATATATATATATATATATATATATTTATATATATATATATATATATATATATATATATATATATATATATATATATATATATATATATATATATATATATATATATATATATATATATATATATATATATATATATATCGAGAGAGAGAGAGAGAGAGAGAGAGAGAGAGAGAGAGAGAGAGAGAGAGAGAGAGAGAGAGAGAGAGAGAGAGAGAATGTGCGCATGCGCGTCTGTTGTTTTTTGTACTTAAATATATTTTTTTTTTTTTTTTTATCAAGACAAGGCGACGTCCGTGTGAGAAAACTGACTCAAGCTAGAAAATTCCAACATGTTCGAAAGTTTGCCGGTGAGATTTGTTGATGGTTATCGCAAATACTGGAATGATTGGAAATTGGCGACGCTTCAGGATGAATGGCAATTTCACATCGCTAGGGGCCAAGTCACATTTATTTGATTCTGATAAAACTTCCGCTGTAAGGAGACCGATAAAATTATCAAGCAATCAATCATGTTCCATTGCACAATCCTTTTTTTGTATTCAAATTGATTATCCTCAAAACGCTGACCCCTTCATTGTTTGCAATGCATAAAGAGGCATACCAGATGGAGTTTGCGAATGAACAAACTTGGTTTCTTGTATCTTTTTTCTAATTCTCCATTTTGGTATCACTATACCTACCCTTACCATTACTTTAAAAAAAAGTGTTATTAACACACGTGATAGTTTTTTTTTCTTTTTTGTGAAAGTTGCTCTAGACAAGAAGAGAAGAATAAATCAAACAACATAAATACAGGACTTATGACAATGGTTATAATGAACACAACAACAAATGAGAATACCACTACAAAAATAATTATTATTTTCGTGACTACCACGGTCACACAAGAGAAACCAATAGCAAGTGATCCAGATCTCCAGGAATACCGAGAGTTCGCTGGGGGACAACATTAGATAATCCCTGAGGGACCGAAGACTGGACTGGAACCAGGTCAAAAGAAACACAGCTCACAGGATAACATATCCGAGAAGGTTAGACATCATATCTCACTACCCAGGGGATCAGGGAGGAGTATATCATTATTGTACCCACTGGTTCTGACAAAATTCCATCCAAAATATTTCCTGTACTGGGTTTGAACCCGGTACCTTTAAAATTAGAGGCGGGTGCCACACCTCACATCTACTCCGGCCCCCAGGGTCCGGCCCCCAGGGTAGAAGAGGAACCGGCCCCCAGGATAGAAGAGGAACCAGCACCCTGAGTAGAAGAGGAACCGGCCCCCAGGGTAGAAGATGAACCGGCCCCCAGGGTAGAAGATGAACCGGCCCTCAGGGTAGAAGATGAACCGGGTCCCAGGGTAGAAGATTACCGGCCCCCAGGGTAGAAGATGAACCGGCCCCCAGGGTAGAAGATGAACCGGCCACCAGGGTAGAAGATGAACCGGCCCCCAGGGTAGAAGATGAACCGGCCCCCAGGGTAGAAGAGGAACAAGCCCACAGAGTAGAAGAGGAAAAGACCCCCAGGGTAGAAGATGAAGCGGCCCTCAGGGTAGAAGATGAACCGCCCCCCCCCCCAGGGCAGAAGATGAACCGGCCCTCCAGGGTAGAATATTACGGGCCCCCAGGGTAGAAGATGATTCGGCCCCCAGGTTAGAAGAGGAACCGGCCCCTGGGTAGAAGAAGAACCGGCCCCCAGGGTAGAAGAGGAACCGGCCCCCAGGGTAGAAGATGAACCGGCCACCAGGTTAGAAGATGAACCGGCCCCCAGGGTAGTAGAGGAACCGGCCACCAGGGTAGAAGATGAACCGGCCCCCAGGGTAGAAGATGAACCGGCCCCCAGGGTAGAAGATGAACCGGCCCCCAGGGTAGAAGATGAACCGGCACCCAGGGTAGAAGGGGAACCGGCCACCCCCAGGGTAAAAGAGGAAAAGGCCCCCAGGGTAGAAGATGAACCGGCCCTTACGGTAGAAGATGAACCGGCCCTCAGGGTAGAAGATGAACCGGCACCTAGGGCAGAAGATGAACCGGTCCTCCAGGGTAGAAGATTACCGGCCCCCAGGGTAGAAGATAAACCGGCCCCCAGGGTAGAAGAAGAACCGGCCCCAGGGTAGAAGAGGAACTGGCCCCCAGGGTAGAAGAGGAACCGGCCCCCAGGGTAGAAGATGAACCGGCCACCAGGTTTGAAGATGAACCGGCCCCCAGGGTTGTAGAGGAAACGGCCCCCAGAGTAGAAGATGAACCGGCCCCCAGGGTAGAAGATGAACCGGCCCCCAGGGTAGAAGAGGAACCGCCCCCCAGGGTAGAAAAGGAACCGGCCACCAAGGCAGAAGAGGAAACGGCCCCCAGAGTAGAAGTGGAACCGTCCCCCAGGGTAGAAGAGGAACCGGCCACCAGGGTAGAAGAGGAACCGTCCCCCAGGGTAGAAGAGGAACCGGCCACCAAGGCAGAAGAGGAAACGGCCCCCAGAGTAGAAGAGGAACCGTCCCCCAGGGTAGAAGAGGAACCGGCCACCAGGGTAGAAGAGGAACCAGCCCCCAAGGTAGAAGAGGAACCGGCCCCCAGACTAGGAGAGGAACCAGCCCCCAGGGTAGAAGATGAACCCGCCCCGAGAGTAGAAGAGGAACCGGCCTCCAGGGTAGAAGAGGAACCGGCCCCCAGGGTAGAAGAGGAACCGGCCCCCAAGTAAGAAAAAGTCTTTAAAAGATTGTTGTAATGCGCTATTTGGCGCCATTAACACATTTTGTTGTGCTCATTTTTTTTTTTTAAATGCTCGCATGAGTGGCATTTGTTTAACTTGCATGAGTCGCAGTAGAGCACGCCTGACCCCGGCCCTGGCTAAGACACATTGATCTTAGCCAAAAGGGCGGATATTAGGGCGCATGTCCAAATATAAAAGACCTTTCGGTTGTTCTCATCTGCGACTAAAGCAAAATAGTAAGATTTATGGATTATCATTGAAAGTGACAGACGATATAAGTGTTCACTACTTTAACACGTGCATCAAACTCCTTATTATTTAAAGTATTTTTATTCTAAACATGGGAAACAAAACACGTTTTAACAATTTAAAAAAAGTACTGATCAACGTGATATGATATTTTATGCCTTACATAATTTTGTAAAATGAATTGACAAAATTAAATAAATAATGAATCTCTGTTTTAAAGTTTGATATTTTTTTAATTGTTGAATTGTTCCCCTTTGGAAGTAAATATAATGTATTCCCCTAACTTTATTTTCTAAGAGCCTCTATATCTATTATTGCTAGTGTGTCGACGTGTCGTTAAAAGTACTACTAGCTGAAATGAAGATCCATATGTGTTTTTTGTTCTCACTTGTGTCTACCGATAGTGTGGTCTTCCTTAACTCTAGCTGATTTATGATTTTATCAATGATAATTTGACGTATGGTGTCTAAAATTGCAATAAATAATTCTTTCTTTGGATTGTTTATTGTTTGACTGTGTTGTTTTATTTGATATGTCAGTGATAAATTGTCTCTCTTGTTCTACGGTTTTTGTTGGTGGAATGTCTGTTTTATTTTTCTACCAGTATTTATATAACTGTAATCCCTGTAGACAGACGTCAGAGTTGGGGTTTGATGTGTAGTTTCTGTTTACTTGACAGCGTGTTTGTTTTCAATCTATTTATTGTCTTAGTTAAACGTTTCAACAATCATTCTCATACCACTATGACACATATTAATAATTTCATGACCATAATTAGATATGTAAGTATTACTAATCTATTGCAGTTGGATCGCCTGTAGCTCTATCAAGTTACAAATATGTCCCAGGCATTTATCTTTAGTTCTATCAACATTACAGATCTTTCTCAGTTATCTCATCCCATGTATAGTTCTGTCAACTATACAAATCTGTCCCAAGCAGATCATCTGTAGTTCTGTAAATGATGCAAACAAAGTTCACTGATGCAGTAATGCTTATGCAGTAAATCTGATGCAATAAGGCTGGTGATGTAGACATAGCGCGAATGCGTGTTGGAAAGTTCGTCAAGGTGGACATCTGTGTAGCAGTGCAGACTTGTATCACAACATGTAACATACAAGAGTGTGTGTGGTATTCATCACAATGAAAGGTGCAGATGTGGAGTTGATGGAACCATATGTTGGATGTGTTACAGGTATGGAGTAAAAATATAGATGAACAGCTGTGTACGTTTTTCTCACCATTTATTAAAGTCACAGCAACAAGACGTAGACAAATCCATGTCAGCATGACACAGGAACATGGCGGATATGAAGACAATTCACTACAAGTATATAAGTTCCAATAAATATATGATTATCAATGTGTTGCAGACTCCAATTTTATCTCTCATTCCACAACTAGCAAAAAAACCCCGCATTACAGAACGGGTAAATAACTGTATAAATATCCAACAGTTTCATTCTGACTTTTCTTAAATCGCATTTCTTAAGTCAACCCCAAACATGGCGGGCGACGAAAATAGCATAGTCCATCCCTCTAATCGGACGTATCAAAGATAGGCTGTTGTTGCGTGATAAATTCTCGCAACATCGTTTTATTACAATATCTATTTTATAACGCAAGGGCAACAACTGCTTGAAATTTATAGTCACTTTTCTCGGTAAGCATTTGTCTTCTCGCGTTGGTATTGAATGCAGTTAAGTTTTGAGCTGTGGTCATTTTGCGCTGGACTGCGCATGACTGGTCTTGCTTCTTGATCGATCGGTTTCCGCCCACCACTAGTGGAGTGAGCGATTTGAATGGCGAAAGAGATGCCTCGTTGAAGAGGGGATCTCCGCTATTTTTTGTTCTGTCAGGGATGTGTAGTCCTCTTAATGGATATTTCGTTTATTCGAGATAATACCTCTAGTGTTTCCCACATGTCGGGAGGCGTGATATTTCTGTGTATTTCCTGAAGGCAAGGTAAATTGACTTTTCATTAACTCTATCGATTTTGGGTCGTGAGCGATTTCAATTCATAGCCTGTCTTCGAAAGTCGTCGTCACGAGATGTTTTCCCAGCTCACATGTCGCTGTATTGTACTGCATCGGTTGATGCATGTCCCAAGGACCATTACTTGCTACTTTGTTAAATGAACTAGGTTTGGAAAACCTTTATTATCTAGAGGATATTTTTGAGGACATTATTTATACTTCGGCAGACGTGTCTGTCTTGCTGAAGTCAGACTAAGGAGAGTGAACTGATCTCATACATCTGGTTATCTCCTGGCTGTTATAGAAAAGAATGGAGTTTTTCACCTGACTACATTTACAGCACTATGAAATATAACATGCATCTGACTCATCATTGTAATGCTGTCTACCGTCTATTGCTGTATTGAATGTTGCTGTGATAATGACTGTTTGATGTGCCTACACATTTGCGTAACCATTTTGTCACTGTGGCGTCCACAATAAATAAGGAAGAAAAACGTCAACGGCTGTTTCAAGACTCATTGACTTTATACGTCGTGAGTTTACTGACGTCCTATGTGGATTGCCCTGTTATTTTTGTATGAACATTGTTTGACTGAACACATCTGCACACTACACAAAACCAGACATGCGGATACCATCCATCATCATATGGCATCACGCATCATTTGGTGGCCATAAGCTGGTTTGATTCTGGTACCAGCAAACACGGGGTCCCTTACCCACTTTATTTTCAACAAGAATTCATCAGCATCCTTCAAGAAATTAACATTCTTCAATACAGTCAACATCTTCAAAATTTTCAAAGTACTCGGCGTTGCCCGGTAAAAGTCAAAATTTCAACTTTTTGACGGAAACAAGAATTTGACAGTACCCGGCGTTGTTACATGTTGCCGGATAACTCGGACTGCTGTTATCTTTTACGCAAGTCAAGCAAGTTGCTGCTGTCAAGGTTCCAGTGCTGTCGTTTTTGTGAAGGTCAAGTGCCGGTTGAAACGGGTTGTTTTCTGAAGAAGGCCAAGTATCGATTTCCATCAACTTACTTTTGGATTAGAAGGTCAAGTGCCGAAACAACTCAACACACAGTAATTCAGAAGCTCTTGTACCATCGTGTTAGCAGTGGAAGCAGTTCAGATGTGCCATCATCGTTGGAGCTTCGCTCTTTAGGACGTTGATTGACATCCGTTTTGTCTGCTGTTCTACGATTGGAAGCCTATAAGTTAAGTGGCCTGTTTGTATGTAAACTGTGCCCTTATACTTCTGCTGAGTCTTCTGTGTATCATCTCATTCTATATGTTATATGTCTATATGTTATTTGTATATTTATATGTTTATATTTCAGCGGGTTCTCGGTTGGGTGGTGTCTCCCTTAGATTATGCCACGTCATAGAGGTCGTCTATTGTGAGCGTTTTCTGTAGGGTTTGCAAATTTCCGATACTGGAATTTGCTAAGCGACTTCTGTTGCTATTTATGTTAGCTGTGATGACATGTTTTAATATTGTTTTCGTTATTATTTCGCATTCTTTAGTTTTGTTTTGATTTGTTTGTATTTGTTAGCCTACTCTTGTCTATAATTTAGTTTCATACAACATTTTTGTTTATACACTGTGGTGTCATGTATTTTGTTTAATTATAGCGCAGATATCGTCACATTTTTTTGTGATATTTCATTAATTTCTGCTTTATTTTTAGTTGATTTCTGCGAACGTTTTTGTATTGTTGCTGATCTTTGTTATTGTTTACATTGTTATTGTTTACATTGTTTGCATTGTTTACATTTTCAATGTTTACATTCTGCATGTGTTTACATAGTCATTGTTTACAGTTATAGTAATTAGTTAATGGGCTATGCTAATGCACTGTTACTACTACACTGATGATAAATGAATGATGAATAGTGTCGTGCACTATTGAATGAGAAGTGCACTTATGATCAAGAATTGATTGTTGATATTTCATATACAAGTTCTTTGATTGGAGACTTGTTTCCCACAGAGACTGGGATAATATAATGTGATGTGAATATAATAAATAATAAATTCTTTAAGCGCCAAACACGGCGCATAAGGCAGAAACCAGTGCTCTCCAGGTTGTTCGTTGTGACGCCACTCCTCTTAGCTCTTGCACATTATTTAGGCCCAACGTTCTTCCTTCTCTTATTATTGTTCTTCTGAGTGTTTCTTTTGGTCTTCCTTTTTTCCGCTTACCCTCAGGAACCCAAGTGAGCGCCTGTAGTGGTATTCTGTTGTTTTGCATTCGTAGGACATGACCGATATATGACCATCGCCTTTTCCTTATATAGTCGGAGACATATTTCTGCCTAGAGTCTTCTCTTATTTGTCGATTAGTCTTGAATTCTTTCCAACTGATGTTCATGAGTTTTCTAAGACATTTGTTCTCGAATGTATTCAGCTTGTTCTCCAATGATTTTGTTATTTTCCAACTCTCACAGCCGTATGTTAACACTGAGATAACATTTGAATTAAACAGACGAAGCTTGGTATGTATATTCAATGATCGTAATTTCCAAATGTTAGATAATCTATTGAAGGCGCTAGCTGCCAAAGCAATTCTAGTATGGATTTCTCTTGTTGTGTCACCATCCTGAGTCATTTTACTGCCTAAATAATTGAAACTTTCAACTTTCTGTAGTTTTTCCCCGTTCAAGATGATATCAAAGGTCTCGTTAGAAAAGTTCATAGCTTTAGTTTTAGAGGCATTTATTTGGAGACCAATTTTAACCGAGAGATGACACAAATTATTTATTGCTTCTTGGGATTGTCTTGGTGTTGAACTTAAGAATGCTACATCATCTGCGAAATCCAGGTCCCCCAGGAATTTTCCATTTGTCCATTTTATACCCAATTGTTCATTGTGGGTATAGTTTCTCATAACCCAATCAATAGCTTAATTAAGACTTGTTACACTTAGGTTTGAAATAAATTAGTTAATTATTTCAGGTTTTGGACTCATATGTTAGACAACATGTCTACATTTGAGCACTTTATTGAGCAGGGTAAATTGCTTGGGAAGACTGGTGATAAGTTAGAAGAATTTGCAACTGCTCGATATGATAAGGCAATGGAAGCTGAACAAAAGAAACTGCATATGGAAGCTGAACAAAAGAAACTGCAGATGCAGGTGGATGAAAAAAGATTCCAAATGGAAATGGAAAAACAAAAAAGGGAATCAGAAGCTGAGGAGAGAAAACTCCAGCTACAGCTAGAGGCTGAGAATAAAAGACTTGAAAAAGAAGCTGAAAATGAAAGACTTCAAAAAGAGGCTCAGGCTGAGGAAAGAAGATTACAGAGAGAGTCTGATGAGAGGAAAGAGAAAGCAAAAATGGAACATGAAGAAAAGGTCTTAGCTTTAGAGTTGGAAAAATTGAAATTGACGAGCATGAGTAATGGTAATGATTCAAACAAGGGTTCATCTTCTGGTAAGGCTAATAATGATACTTTTAAGATTAAGTTACCAACATTTAGTCCTTCCAGTGATGACATAATGTTCTATCTGGACAGATTTGAACAAGCATGTACAGCTCATAACATAGACAAAGCAAAATATGTTTATCAGTTATCAGGGATAGTGACAGGTAAAGCTCTAAGTATATTAAATATGGTGGATGAACCTGACAAGAACAATTATGAGGTTGTCAGGGCCGCTTTGTTAAAGAAATATCAGCTTAACGAAGACGGCTATCGTCTACAATTTAAAAACATGTTACCTGAAAATGGAGTTGAATTCTCCGAGTTTATTGCAAGAATACGCATTACTTTCTCACGATGGGTTGAACTATCTAAGACGGAAAAAACTTATGAAGGACTTATGGACTTAATACTTAGAGACAAAGTCATGTCGTCTGTCAATGAGTCTTTCCTTGCTTTCCTTCATGAACGTAAACCAAAAACAATAAAAGAAATGGAAGATTTCTGTTGCCAATACGTAACTGCGCACCCACACATAACCATGGGTAACTCTAAGGTGAAAGAAGGTTTACCAGTTGCTTCGGCAGCTCCGTATGGCCAAAACTTTGCTCGTAGATTCCAACAAAATTTTGATAGAAAGAGTAGCGGTAATTTCTGTCAAAATCATGGAAATCAATTTCATGGTGATTCTTCTTCGAAGAATTGGAGACAACCTGATAGTACTC
Source organism: Oreohelix idahoensis (assembly GCA_024509875.1). Taxonomy (NCBI): domain Eukaryota; kingdom Metazoa; phylum Mollusca; class Gastropoda; order Stylommatophora; family Oreohelicidae; genus Oreohelix; species Oreohelix idahoensis. The sequence continues at coordinate 70,821 of JAMPIV010015126.1, forward strand.
GTTACTATCACCCTAATAATTATAAGCATTTCAAAAGAGGATATGGTAATAGAGGTTATTCCTGCCGAAGACCTCAGAACCAAACAAATAGATGTTCGCATCAATGTGAACATGATAGTAATCGTGGAAACTGGAATTCGAACCAGGATAACAATTACAATAGAGACAATAATAACTGCAGAGATAATAATAACTCTGATAACTTCAGAGGTAATAATAGTCGGGGTAGATCTCAACACAAAAAAAAGAGATATCAGCAGGCTAATGCTGTACAACAGGAAACTGAGGGAGCCTGTAATCATGTTGTTGATAATAAAAACTTTGACGCTGTCACTAGTTCTGCTTTTGACTTTGAGAGAGCAAACAAATGCCCCCAATGCAGTACTTTATTCGAACCGGGTACCATAACTACTTTGAGTTGTGGTCACCCACTTCCCGCTCTTCCTGCTGCTGTTGCGCATGACGGGAGGGGTTCTTTAATTCTACATAAGGGTCTTGTTAATGATACTCCGGTCTCACTACTTTTCGATTCCGGATGCACCACTATTGGTGTTAGACAATCGCTTGTAGATCCATCTTGTGCTACAGGAAGGGTTATTAAATGTGTCACATTTGGCGGCACTCTAGAAAAATATCCTACTGCTGTAATTCGCATTGCCACTCCTTTCTTTACTGGAGATGTGCATGCTTGTCTCTTACCTAATCCTATTGCGGACCTTATTATTGGTCGTATTCACGGAGTTAGGGAGTGTACCCCACAGCAGATTGCTGCTTGGGAAGATAATAACATGCAAGCTACAAATGCAGTAGTTACAAGAGCACAAGCTCTACAAACACCCGAAACTTCACTGAATAGTGATAATGAAGTTGATAGCCAAGATAGTCACTTAGTAATCACTCGTGACTCTTTCATAAAATTGCAAGAAGAAGATCCTTCTTTAAAAAAATTCTTCGTTCTTGCGAAGAAAGGTGATCCGAATCAGGATACAAATAGAAAATCTTGGATTGCAATGAGAAACGGCGTACTTGTACGTATGGTACAAGATTCGACTACGTCGGCACATTCGCAAATTCTTGTTCCCAAGAGCATGAGAGTGCAAATATTACAACATGCTCATGACTCGCAATGTGCTGGACATATGGGTTTTGCCCGTACGAAGTCGAGAGTCCTTGCGGCTTTCTTTTGGCCTTTTGTCAATAAGGACATTCGTATTTACTGCCGATCATGCAAGGTATGTCAGGAGGTCAAATCTAGAGGACCACGACATGCTGCGCCTATCCAGGCTGCTGACATTCCTATTCGGCCGTTTCAGAAAATGGCCATAGATATTATTGGCCCTTTTAAGGTCAAGTCGGCCAGAGGACATCAGTTTATCCTTACATGTGTCGATATGTGCACACGTTGGCCAGAGGCTATTCCTCTTAAGAGCATATCTACTACAGATATCGCAGATGCTCTTTGGTTGATATTTTCTCGCTTGGGGTTCCCCAGAGAAATATTGTCAGACCATGGCACTCAACTCATATCTGACACTATGTCACAGGTAATGTCTACCTTACATATTGAACGATCTCTCAGTAGTATCTACCATCCTATGTCTAATGGGTTAGTTGAGCGTCTGAATAGAACGCTCAAGACTTTGCTTGGTAAGATAACTGAAGATCATCCTCAAGATTGGGACAGGGTTTTACCCGCGGCTCTCTTTGCCTATAGAGAAGTCCCTAATGAACACACAGGATTTTCTCCCTTCGAACTTGTCTTTGGCGCGCGTCCACGCGGCCCTATGTCTTTATTACACGATCTCATCACTGCCGATGATATTAGCGATGAAACTCAATCCTCATATGAGTATGTCATTGCTCTTAGACAAAAGATCATTGAGGCATGTAAGCTAGCAACTGCTTCATCAGAAATTGCTAAAGAGAAGGCAAGGCAGTTTGCTAACAAGAATAGATGTCTACGACAACTTTGTCCAGGTGACAAAGCATTCGTCCTACTCCCCAGTAGGGAAAATAGACTTCTTATTGCATGGAAAGGTCCGTATGCAATAGTCTCTCGGATTTCCGATGTTGACTATGTGGTCGATATTGATGGAAAGCATAAAACTTTCCACATAAACATGCTTTCGGAATTTCACGAACGTCCGGACTATTTGCTGCCTATTTTCCAGGCAACGGATGATGCTCCTGCACCTCACGGTCATTATTCATCCCTGTCTGTCATTCAGGATGAGGAAGCTACCTTCTCTGATGTCAACCTTCCCCTTCCAGTGGTTCCATTACATTCCACGGAATCTTGGAAAAACGTTTCTGTTTCTCCTAATCTTTCTGGTGACGAACATCGACAAGTCTCGTCGATGTTACAAACATTTCAGGATGTTCTCACTGACATTCCTGGACACACAGATGTCATAGAACATGACATAATTCTTACCGACAATAATCCAATTAGGGTTAGGCCGTATCCTATTCCTATACACTTTCAGTCGCAAGTGGAAAAGGAATTGGATGAAATGATTCAATTAAATATAATTGAACCATCGACTTCACCATATTCTTCTTCCATGGTTATTGTCCGGAAGAAGGATAAGAACATACGAATTTGCGTTGATTATCGCAAATTGAATCAGGTCACAAAGTTCGACGCTGAACCGATGCCTTTGTTAGAAGATCTACTGATTAGACTTTCTAATTCTAGATTCTTCACTAAACTTGACTTGTCTAAAGGTTATTGGCAAGTGCCTTTAGCAGAGCATGCCAAACCTCTTACTGCTTTTTCTACACCTAGGGGTCTATTTCAATGGAATGTTATGCCTTTTGGTCTCATGAACGCCCCTGCCACTTTCGTTCGCATGATGCGTCGAATTCTGTCACATCGTTCGGATGTCATCGCATACTTAGATGACATCTGTCTCTTCAGTGATACCTGGGAAGATCACTATTTAGGGTTATATGACTTACTGTCCACTCTACGTGAGAATAATTTGACAGCAAAACCTTCTAAAGCTTTTGTTGGTTTTGGTGAAATCTCTTTCCTGGGTCATCGTGTTGGTCATGGTCTCTTGAAGACAGAAGACCACAATACTTCCAAAATACTGAACATCTCTGTTCCTAAAACGAAGAAACAAGTTAGGAGTCTCTTAGGTTTAATTCAATTTTATGGGAGATTTATTCCAAATTTATCTTCGATCATGGCACCTCTCTCAACATTGTTGAAGAAAGGTTCGCCTAATCTGGTCCGTTGGTCTGAAGAATGCCAATCTTCACTAGACCAAATCAAGAATATATTTTCTTCTCCTCCCATCTTAAGATTACCTACTCTTGATAGGACTTTTGTTCTTCGGAGTGATGCTTCATCCACTGGGATTGGAGCAGCACTGATGCAAGAATATGCAAATACTCTGCATCCTGTTATGTACATTTCTAGAAAACTAAATGCGGCAGAGAGGAACTACTCGGTTTTAGACCGTGAGTTGTTAGCGATGGTTTGGTCAATTCTAAAGCTACAAAGATTCCTCCTGGGCGCACATTTCATTCTAGAGACTGATCAGAAAGCTCTTACAGCTATTCAGACTAAGAATTTGAAGAGTTCGAGATCCACTCGATATGCTATAGCTCTTCAACCTTTTCACTTCACGGTACGAGCTATCCGTGGTGCGGATAATGTGATGGCTGACATTTTGTCTAGATGCCCACATGACTCCAACTAATACTTCTGTCCTATATTTCCATATATTACAGAGTCATAACACACCTATATTTCTACAATAGATTAGCACATCTGTACTTACTTTATATGTACACACTATCGTGCTTTGTTGTCATCTTCTTCTGTTCGTTTTTTAAGATGATAGAGGAGGACTGAGTAGTTAATATAAGGGCCGTTAGTTTACTAAACAGCCACAATTATTAATAATGTATTGTACCTTATGAAGCATATTAGTTATTAATTAGCATTATATTGCTTGTACTTTCTCAGAATGTCATTGTTGAGCTGAGGACTTACCTTACTAGTATCAAGCATGACGAGTTCTAGATTGTGTACTTACCCTCGGAATACCAGAGCATATGTCCTGGATCGTCATGTAGTTTAACTTTACTATGTACTTATGTCATTACATGTCAAAGAATGTACTATTTAAATTTTCCTATCAGATTTGTACATCCATTTTTAAAGACAATATTAGAGTATGCTGTTTAATGATGATTATAGTAACTTGCATACGTATATTGTGTTTACATGCTAACGTGATGTGTGTTGGTGACACCTCCCCGATGTGAATATTTTTTGAGACATATTTATTTTTCTGTTGAGGTATATCCTCACCAGACACTCTATAATTAGCCTATTGTTTGGCAATTTAATTAATTATCAGCGCATAATTCGTGCGTTTTGAGCCGCTTATCGCATGCTCTTTGATATTTAAAAAAAAAAATATGTTCCACATTTTTTTTTAATCGGGAGGAGGTGGTGATATGTTGCGTGATAAATTCTCGCAACATCGTTTTATTTCAATATCTATTTTATAACGCAAGGGCAACAACTGCTTGAAATTTATAGTCACTTTTCTCGGTAAGCATTTGTCTTCTCGCGTTGGTATCGAATGCAGTTAAGTTTTGAGCTGTGGTCATTTTGCGCTGGACTGCGCATGACTTGTCTTGCTTCTTGGTCGATCGGTTTCCGCCCACCACTAGTGGAGTGAGCGATTTGGAATGGCGAAAGAGATGCCTCGTTGAAGAGGGGATCTCCGCTATTTTTTGTTCTGTCAGGGATGTGTAGTCCTCTTAATGGATATTTCGTTTATTCGAGATAATACCTCTAGTGTTTCCCACATGTCGGGAGGCGTGATATTTCTGTGTATTTCATGAAAGCAAGGTAAATTGACTTTTCATTAACTCTATCGATTTTTGGTCGTGAACGATTTTGATTCATAGCCTGTCTTCGAAAGTCGTCGTCACGAGATGTTTTCCCAGCTCACATGTCGCTGTATTGTACTGCATCGGTTGATGCATGTACCAAGGACCATTACTTGCTACTTTGTTAAATGAACTAGGTTTGGAAAACCTTTATTATCTAAATGATATTCTTGAGGACATTATTTATACTTCGGCAGACGTGTCTGTCTTGCTGAAGTCAAACTAAGGAGAGTGAACTGATCTCATACATCTGGTTATCTCCTGGCTGTTATAGAAAAGGATGGAGTTTTTCACCTGACTACATTTACAGCACTATGAAATATAACATGCATCTGACTCATCATTGTAATGCTGTCTACCGTCTATTGCTGTATTGAATGTTGCTGTGATAATGACTGTTTGATGTGCCTACATATTCGCGTAACCATTTTGTCACTGTGGCGTCCACAATAAATAATGAAGAAAAACGTCAACGGCTGTTACAAGAATCATTGACTTTATACGTCGTGAGTTTACTGACGTCCTATGTGGATTGCCCTGTTATTTTTGTATGAACATTGTTTGACTGAACACATCTGCACACTACACAAAACCAGACATGCGGATACCATCCATCATCATATGGCATCACGCATCAGCTGTCCTTTCGAAGATAGTCTTATATAACTCCCTCGTACATCAGGCGAGTTTTCACTTTCAAAGTTATAATAGCAATAACTGATAATTCATCTGGTCTTCCACTCCAGATAATTATATATTAGGCCTCTATAAAGCAGTAAACACTGTGGATTCCTCATCTGCAGACATAAGCGTCTAAGTTCAAAGATATATACCGCTAATCATGCGGGTTTTAGAATAACATCTATTCTCATGGGTCTCTGTGTGTAAATCTAGACCTAACGGTCTTAGATGGCTCCAACGAGCGTAACAAGTAGAATACTCTGCCTTTCAACCATTCGTGAGCTCTCGTCACAGGTTGACTCAAAATATGATCCTTACAAAGGAAGTGTGAAAGTTTCGTTGTTTTACCTTGCTACGAATTCCTAACACAACTTAGAAGCAACTGCCGTCTTCCTGACGAACAGAAATAATACAGGGGACTTTCAATAACAGTGGACGAGTTTCCATCCCCAGAGGCAATGCAGAGACGTAATCAGACATTTCGTCTGACAGACCCAGTTCAACAAAACACGGCCTCCCGCCGGAAATCTTCTTCAAACTCTATCTAGTTTGGACATGCGCTGTTCGGATCCACCTCTGACCTATGCAGTCAGCTGGTATAACCTTTTAGGGGAGTAACTACATATTTACTTTCCATCAAAGCAAACAATGAGTATTCGCCCTTAGATTAGGGTTCAATCGAAATATTTTCAAACATAACAAGTATACAGACAAATTACATTATCAGTTATGAAAACTGCACGTAACAGTCTTACCAGTAAATAATACAAATCTTCTAGGCAGATCATCTGTAGTTCTGTTAACATTACAAATCAGTCCCAGTTAGGTCAGCCCATTTCTTAGTTTCAGGGTAGCAATGATGGTAGGGATGATTCTGAGGAAGAAAGTCCATAAATTATGACCAGTTTTATTAAAGTTGGGTTAACAAAAAACATAAGTGTGACAGACAACTCAGCTGTCCCTGAATTGTTAGATGATGGTAAAAACCCTCTCATAACATCAGTACCCCTGAATTGTTAGAGGATGATACGTCCCTTGTATAACATCAGTATTGTTGGAACTTTTTGTCAACGGGGAATTCTCACCACCTTGGCTCATTAGCAATGCACAACAGAAACGTAGTCTCATTAGCATGCAACCTTTCCACGTAGATTGTCAACACGTTTGCTACTTAATATGCAGACTGCTATCTTCCGTGCATTCAGAGAATCGCTTTGATTTAAGGAGAGGTTAAATCACGCCCACGGATATCTCTAGAGCAATTATATGCAGTTATTTTCATTACCTTTGTCAATACGCCTGCCCAGTGGGGTGTTGCCAAAGTCAACGAGAGAAGTGGCTACGATCAAAGCAGTGATGGTCCACAGAAGCAGACGACGCAGCGTCTCAGCGGCATTTCGCATCTCCGTATTAACCAGAGGAGAGCGCTGAAGCGCTCGAAGACTAAGACGAACAGGAGAAACGAGCAGGTCAGGAAGTGAGTAATCGGACGAGGAACGGGTGCCTAGAATCTCGATTTTCCCCTGAGTTCAAAAAGGTGTTAGATTCTAACATGTCCCCCTTATGTTACATTCCACTAACTATATATAGAGACCCTGAAGAAATGCATTTTATCATTCGTTTGCAAGAGATTTTAAAATACACTAGCGTAAAGTTGAATCCTGTTATATTTCATCTGAATTGTCGGCTGTATTGGAGTGCTATTCTGTTCTGTGCAGACGGTATAATATATTTGTTAAAGTGATCAGTGGTCTAGTACTTTCATTTTAGTTCACTGGATTTGTGTGTTAATTTAAACTTATTAAATAAACCCATTTCAACGTTCCAGTTGTAAACTAAATGATATAGCTATAAGTTAATTCCCAATACAACTAGATGCTTAAATTAATTTTGGAAGCCGTTAAGGGATTTTTAACTTTTTAATACAGTTTAGTTCTGTATATATATATATATATATATATATAGATGTGTGTGTTTTAACTATTAGACTCGTGGGGAGTTTTTCTTGAATTTATATAATTAAAGACGCGAGTTCTTAAAATAGTTTTGACTGTAAATTTATCACGCGCCAGTATATAATTAATATTGGAAATTATGTTGTCATGTTTGTTATATTCGTAGTTTGTATTCACGTACGTCCGTGTGTTTGAAGCACCAAATTGGTGTGAGCGCATGTAAGTTTGGAAGCTGGCAAATAATTGTTTGTCCAGGAGAGTTTAAGGAGTAGAGTGAGAGAAAACGATTGTCGTATAGAGTCTGTCCTTACTCTCCCCAGCCTTCTGTGAATCAACTATTTACTTTCTAACCCTTTCTTTCACTGCGCATTTACCATCATTCTTCACTCTAAACGGGACCACTATTTCTAAGAACTCTCTCAAATAAATTTACGACAATAAGTACAGCTTTATACTAGTAAAAGTACACACACAAAATTGTCAACGTTACGGCCAGGTCTTCTTCAAGGACACAACAAAGGAAAACGGAAGAGCAAAGAAAGAATTAAAAAGTAAAATTCATAACAAATTAATACAAAACATTCATTAAGAGAAACGTGTATTCTGTTAGCAAGTTCACTATTTGTTTGTGGAATTATATCCCATGGCACAAAGTTGCCTCCAATAATAGTGGTTACGTCGAGGTATGACAGTCATTTTGTACGTGTAAATACTTGTATATACATATATGGTTTCTGGTTTGTGAGCAGTGTCTATGACTTATATTACGTTTAGGAGCCGCGCTGGTGTAATAATTACCACACTGCGCTGGCGATAGGGTAATTCAGGTTCAAGCCCGGGCAAACTCATTTAAAAAGGTGTCGTCGACCAGTATCAAGGGATGGAACTTTGTCTCGGAGCGCATTATGGTTGTTAAACTAAAAGAAGAAGAAACCATAGTCAACCTGGTCATAGTGTATGGGCCAAATGAGGATGAGAGAGCAGAGGTCAAGGAGGAATTCTTCGAGCTGCTTCAAAGGACAGTGGATGACTGCCTAGATGAAGTTATCATGCTCGGAGATTTTAATGCCAGAGTTGGAAATGACCATGCTAGATGGGGTGGAGTTATCGGAAGATATGGAGAAGATACTCTCAATGACAATGGAAAGCGACTCCTTAGATTCTGCAGTGAGCAGAATCTGATCATTACAAACACAAAGTTCCCCCATAAGCGCATACATGCATACACTAGATGTGAACCAACAAAGAATGAGAAGTCAGTGATCGACTATGCCATTGTTCGGAGAAGCTCATTCAAATATGTCCGAGATGCTAGAGTCTGGAGGGGGCCAGAGATTGGAAGTGATCACTACCTGCTAACAATCAAAAGAACAACTGAAAGAGTTGCTCAGCCTAGGAACTGTCCAACATCACGCAAGAAACCAAGTAAACGAGCAGGAGAAATGAGCATTAGGACCTACAAGCTGAGAGAGCCAGAAATTAAGACCAGATATCAGGGGCTTATTGCTGCAGCGGTGAGCAACACAGAAGAACGACCTGATGACTTGGAAACCCTCTGGATTAAATTCAAGGATATCATAAAGACAGCTGCTGCAGAAGCATGCGGTGAAGTCCGACTTGGGAACAAGAGAAAGAGGACACCTTGGTGGACAGAGGAAGTCAAAGAGAAAATAAGAGAGAAGAAAATGGCATGGAAACAATACTTAGGAGCTAAAAACACAACAGGACAAATGGAAAAATATAGAGAATATGTGACACTCAGAACAGAAGCAAAGAACAAAGTGCTAGCAGCAAAACAGAAGTCCTGGGAAGAATTTGGAGAAAAGCTAGAAAAAGATGCACAAGAAAACCAGAAATTGTTCTATAAGACCCTAAAGAACATGAGGAAGGAAAAACAATGCCCTCTCAAATTTATAAAGGACAAGCAAGGCAAATTGCTTACTGCCCCGAAGGAAGTAATGGGAAGATGGAAAGAATATTTCTCAGAACTCCTGGATGGTGAGCATGGTGAAGCATCAGAAATGATAAACACTAGCACAGAAGAGAAAACCAATGATGGTGAAGATGACATAAAGATGGAAGAACTGAAGGCAGCACTGGAGAAAATCAAGATGGGCAAAGCAGCAGGGCATGATGGTATAACACCAGAAATGGTTAAGTTCATGGGAGCATCAGGCGACCTATTACTCTTAAGGGTTTTACAGGCAGCGTGGTACAACAAGACCATACCAAAGGATTGGGAGATTGCCATCATAACACCAATTTTCAAAAAGGGTGACAATCGACAGTGTGGAAACCATAGAGGCATATCCCTTCTCAGTGTCCCTGGTAAAATCTACTCTAGAATCCTAGAGCAGAGACTCCGACGCCTAGCTGAGCCACAATTGGATGAGGTCCAGTGCGGATTCCGAGCAAACCGAAGTACTCAAGACCTAATCTTCACACTCAGACAGCTGAGTGAAAAGGCCCTTGAGTATAAGAGTGAGATCCATCTTTGTTTCATAGATCTGGAAAAGGCGTTTGACAGGGTCCCCTGGAGCAAACTTTGGGACTGTTTGGCAAGGAAGAATATTCCAGCACCTCTGATTCATGCTATACAGAGCTTCTACAAGTCTTGCAGAAATTATGTGAGGACAGCAAACCATAAGTCAGAAGAGTTCAGGACCACCACTGGTGTAAGACAAGGTGATATCCTATCACCTTACCTCTTCATACTCCTTATGGACGATGTCATCAAGGCATGTAAGGAGAGAACAAGAAAGTATTCAGTGGGGTACTGGAAGATGAGACAGGTCTATATTTCGGAGCTGGCATTTGCTGATGATGTTGCCCTGATTGCTAAATCAGAGGCACATCTCCAATCCAACCTGCAAGTCTGGAAGGAAGAGCTGGAGAAGAGAGGGATGGTCATAAGCAGCTCTAAAACAAAATCCATGGTGATATCACGAGAAGAAAGAAAACATCAGATTAAGCTGGGAGAACAGGTCCTGGAGCAGGTCGACCACTTTAAATACCTCGGAGCTATTATAGACCGAAAGGGAGGCATCAAAGAAGAGTTGGCCACTCGAAAAGCAGCAGCTGGGAGACTTTTTCAGGCCATAAATCGAGGATTCCTCAGCAAGAGAGAGGTTGGTAAGAAAACGAAGATGGCTGTATACCGCTCCACCTATGTCCCAGTCTTGACATACGGATGCGAGTCATGGGCAATGACTACAACCCACAAAAGCCAGATCCAAACCTCAGAAATGAGGTATCTGAGGAAGGTGGTTGAAGTAACAAGAAGAGACATGGTACGCAACCAGACGATACGTCAAGGCCTTAAATCCTACCCCCTGCAGACCCAAGTAGAACAGTCCCAATTAAGATGGTTTGGCCATGTCTGCAGAATGGGAGAAGATCGGATACCACGACAAGCATGGGAAACAAAGAGCCAAGGATCCAGACCCAGAGGACGACCCAGAGTCCGCTGGGAGGACAACATTAGACAATCTTTGAAGGATCGAGGACTAGAATGGAACCAGGCCAGGAGGAAGACAGCCGATAGAATAGTCTGGCGCTCTCTCTTCCAAACCTCTACACCTCACGGTAGAAGGGGAACGACTAAGTAAGTAAGTCATCGACCAGGACTTGGACAGGATTAATTCGAACTCTGGGCGAAAACATTTGAAGGAGTGTCGTCGACCAGGGACTGGCGGCTCCTGAGCCGACCCAGCTCTAATGGGTACCCTCCGAAGACGGCGGAAAAAAAAATTGCGTTTGTGAGTTGTTAAAAGTTTAGAACTGAACGCCAGCTACGTTCCTGTTCTAGCGACTGTGTGCAGTAATGTGCGATGTCTGCACGAACCGGATGTTGTTGAGTGACCATACAAGAGCCGCACGTGTTTCCACCGTATGATGCTGGATGGCAGCTCAGCTAGGACAATAAGTTCCTGATCATGTTTTCATTAAGTACATAATGATCTTGTTTGTCAGCATGTGTGTTATAGTCAAGTCATTATATATTTAGTTTATTTATACAAGGTATTAGGTATTATTTTGTGAACGGACTGATACCACTGACGACAAGGTACACAACTATATATATATATATATATATATATATATATATATATATATATATATATATATATATATATATATATATATATATATATATATATATATACATTATATATAATTTAACAAATATACTTAAATGTCCATTAGTCACGCTTTGTGATTAACTTGTATCGCACGTGCTGTCTGTGATAAACATGAACATATAAGTAGAATCCCTCCTTTGGGACGTTGGGGACTCTTTTATTTGTCGAGATGTTAGAGATAGCAGTTTATGTCGAGAGGATCCATAATCAACTCGTCATGATATCTTAGATATCATTATACTTAGATATCATTATCCTTATTGTGACGTATAATGTAAATATAGCCACAGAAATCCGAACACCTTTGCTTCATCAGTTAGTGTTTATGTTTTGCGAAGGCAACAACCAGGCAATCTGCTGTCTGTTGACTCACTTTTGAAGCCACGCCTATTTTTCCTGTCTTACATGCGCTAATGAGTGTTTACAAACGTTTGCACCCGGCAGTCAACACGTGGAGCGAACATAGATTGTTTACCTCAGTTCTCAGGCGAGATAATCTGTCAATCATCGGATAGTGACAGAAAGCACGTTTGGAAAAGACCAGATCCTCGGTAGCAAATACAAAGGACGATCATAATACTTCCCAACTACCATTGTTGTCCGTGCAAAAGCTTTGATTTGCGGAAACGGACGGAAATCTAAAGGGGGCCTATGTCTTTTGATGTTGTTCGGCATCGCGAGTAAAGCGAACAGGAAATTCCTTTATCTCTGAAACGAAGCTCGTTCATTTCTCTGCTATGCCGCAGGTGTGAATTGTCACATCCTTTAGAGATAATTACCATAAATCTGTATATATACTGCGTTCTCTTCAAGTCAGTTATCAAGTCTCTCAGGAAATTTTGGATAATCTAAACGCGTACGCTAGAACCTATGTGAAATAGTGCATTAATATCCTTCGTGGGGGTTATTCTGTTTTCTGGTAATAATATAAGTTGTTCAATCATTCATAACCCTCCACTCCCAAAGGAGCATAGGCCTTCAACAAACACATGCCTAGTCCTCCTGTCACGTGCCATCATCTCAAGTTCTTTCTACATTCTCCTCATCATTTTCGCCTCTGTTTCCAGCTCTCTTCATCACGTGCTTCTTGGTCTACCTCTGCCTCTCTGTCCCTGGGGGTTCCATAACAAGGACTGCATTGTAATGCTATCAACATGTTTCCTCAGTGTGTGTCCTATCCATCGCCATCGTCTTCTTCTCATCTCTTGTTCCACTGGCATTTGTCTAGTTCTTGTCATCAGTTCCACGTTGGTAACCTTGTCATACCATTTTAATCCCTCTATTCTACGCAAGCACCCATTTATTAAAGTATGTATGTTTTTGGTTGTTGTTTTTGTTTTTCTCCATGTCTCAGAACCATACAATAGGACTGACTTCACATTTGAGTTGAAGATTCTTTTTTTCGTGTTGGATCCGATTTCTCTTGATCTCCATATATTTCCCAATTCAATGAACGCTCCTCTTGCTTTCTGTATTCTTAGTTTGATATCGCTGTCTGTCCCTCCAACTTTGTCTATATTACTGCCAAGTTATGTGTATGATTCTACATCTTGTATGGTGTTTCTTCAAGTTCAACCCTGTTATCATTACCTGCATTTATTCCCTTTATTTGTTTCTTTTCCCTGTGTATTTTCAGACCCAATTGTTGTGACCTGTCATCAAGTGTTTTCAATTTGTCCTGCATCTGATTACGGTTATGGGACAGAAGAGCCAAGTCATCAGCAAAATCCAATTTCATCCAACTGCTTAGTCAGAGTCCACTGGATTCCATTTCTGTTGTGTGTTGTCGATGATCTCATTACCCAGTCTATTGCTAGTAAGAAAAGAAATGGAGACAAGAGGCATCCCTGTCTCACTCCTGTTCTTATCCCAAACGGTTCTGTAAGCTGTCTTTCGTGAAGAACTCTGCAGGCCATGTCTTTATATGTTTCTTTATTAAATTAATGATCTTCAGAGGAACTCCATAATGCCTCATCAGTTTCCAAAGTGATTCTCTACACTGTCAAATGCATTTTCGCAGTCCACAAATCCGATGTATAGTGGTGAATTCCATTCCAGACTTTGTTCAACTATTATTCTCAAAGTGGCTATCTGGTCTGTACATGATCTGTTTTGTTGAAAACCTGCTTGTTCATCTCTCATTTTCTTATCTATGGACTATTAACAATCACTCAAGGATAATCCTGTTTAATACTTTTCCTGGCACTGATAGTAACATTATTCCTCTATAATTTGTGCACTCTTGTAAATTTCCCTTCTTAGGCAACTTAACCTGATATCCTTCCTTCCATTCTGCTGGTATCTCTTCCTTTTCCCAGACTTTACCAAGTTATTTATATAACATCTCTGTAGCCGTGTCGATGTCTGCTTTGATGGCCTCTGCTGGAATGCCATCAGGTCTAAACGCTTTTCCATCTCACAGAAGCGTTATGGCTTTCTTTAATTTTTCCTTTGTTGGTCTTTCATCGTTAATTTGTAGCCCTTCTTTTGCAGGCTGGATGTCCGGGGGGTTTTGTGGAGCTGGTCTATTGAGAAGGTCTTCAAAATATTCTGTCCACCTCTTCATTTGCTCTTGTATATTGCTGAGCAGTTTTCCATTCTTGTCTTTCATGAGGCAACTTGTTTGCTTGTATTTCCATGTTAGCTTCTTTGTGCTGCTATACAGTTCTCTCATATTTCCTTTGGCTGCAGCATCTTCTGCCTCTCTTGCCAACCCCTCAATATACTTCCTCTTGTCTCTTTTGATACTTCGTTTTACTTCTTTGTTTGCTTCTGTGTACACGTCTTGAGCCTTGACTTTGGAACTTCTGGTTTTGCTTTTGTTTAAATTTGCTTTCTTGTTTTTCCTGTCTTTTATGTTATTGATGGTTTCTGTTGTTATCCATGAATTTTGTTGTCATTCCCTTTTCCCCAGTATTTCTTCACATGTCTCATTCCATACAGTTTTGATTACCCTAAAAACAGATTTGTCCCAAGGACAAATTTTTCTCTTCCATTGATTAATATGCCTATCTCTACCCCAAAAACCTAATCTGTGCTTCCGTGACCAGTATTACCATACACTAATATATAAATGGAATACACCTCATAATTCTACCCATCTAACATAATCCCTTTTACATTCATCACCTTCTTCCCACTACATCCTCATATTGCAATTATATTATACTAACTAAAACACCACTCTGTATAATCATAACAATCTGTGACTTCAGTATGCATTGTAAGCTACTTTCATCCACAATTTATTATACCTTTCACACACCGTTGTTACTCTCAACCTCTCTGTTGCCTACTTTGTTTCAGAGCTCAATCTTTCATGTATTCTCTCATATCCAGCTCTGTATGTGAACCATTGTAAGTCACTCCATCATGACCTACTGAGCATCATCATACCCGCACTCACTTTCCTATTTACTTCTTCTGTAGCTACCACTTTTTCCGTACTGTACTGTAACTACGTTACACTTATTTTACATTATCTATAGCCGTTTGTGACCCATTTAAAACAGCTTGATGTCACTGAGTTTTCGTTACTGCTATCCCCCTGACTAAACTCTTCACTTAAAAAAAAAATGTATGGTCCCGTAATTCGAACTACTTGCGTATTCCGTATCATCTATCTATTCCTAACATCTGCAATCTTCTATTTCGATTATGTCACGTGCCTCCGCTTCCATCTACCATGCTATAATTTTATCCCCATTATCCATTGTCACTGTTTCGTCTCTCTTCCTCATATTTCTTCCTTCTCAGTTATATATGCTTCTCTTTTCTTCGCCTTTTTTTAAAATTTCAATCTCTCTATTCTCCACCCTCTGTATTTGTGTATCTCAATCTCTGTTACCAGGGTATAGACTGCGTACTTCATGTACCACACCTTATACTTAGGCACTTACGATAGATGATTGCTACTCCTACACATCAGGGCAGAAAGTCAGAGAGTCGTGGTTAATCGGCTAAACCACTGCGAAGCTGTCCCAATATATCTCTACTTGGCCCTGGTAATACGTCATTTGACCTCTCCCGTGAGCATTCGTTTTCCTTGCACAAGTCAACGTTGTTCGATCAGCTGGAGTCTCTCAGTTGGGACTTACCCTCGTAACGCCTTAACTGTTATTACAACCACAAGCCTAGGGCACTGTAGCGTAAGGTTAATATAGTATGATGAAAGTGTTTAGGGAAGAAATATAATTCTCTCTGGAATGTATGAAGTCCCAGTGTCAGAGAAGAACACTGGTATCACAATTGAGCTACGGCTGCGAATACCCTTAGCTAGACAATAGTTTAAGGCTTCAGAAATATACTTTGCCACCTTAGCTGTAGTAACTCATGTTATATTATAATAAAATTAGAAAAAAGTAACTCAACTTAAACAGCTAAAAATTTAACAAGTCTCTTGAGTAGAATTTCATAATTTATTGTGGATATCTATCTTATTCTGAAATGAAGGGTGAGTGTTGGACGATGGTGATTATGGTTATGTATTTACATCAAGTTGATAATATAATTAGAAGTTTAAACTGAAACCAAAAAAGTCCTCATGGGATCTCCAAATTTACTTTACATCAAAAATGTTCTCTCACTGTTGTTAATTATACTAGTCTGTCTCTTTTAATTATGTTCCCTTTATTATCATCTGACTGTTGAATATCTTACATTTGCCACCGGAATAGTCACTATTTACTCAGCTTTGAAACAGCACTTGTCCAGATATGGGTTGACCCATAACAGTATTTCTGAAAGTCACTTCAGTCCAATCACAGCAAACAAGGGGGAAAATATGGAACACTTCAACCTCTGGGCTCCTGTTATGGTTAGGTAGCAGGATCGAAGGTCCACTTGACTTCAGGGTATTGAAATTTGACTATAGAACCCTCTAAGATTGATTCCAAGCTCTTACGAAGACTGTAATTGGCGAAGAATGACGCCCTGCGTGCAGTAGTAACTGACGTAGTATAGACAGCACTCTACTGGTCTTCTGGCTGGGGTTTTAGTTGTGTGTATTTTGAACTGAGCGTTCTCGCCTTATATATTGTAAGCTCGGGCGTCCGAGGGAGCGGGTAGGTTTTGTCTCTTTTCAGCACTGCAATATCTCTCATTTTGGGTATTATGTGCAACTGTCCCAGCAATCGTTCCAATACACACTCAACCAAGTTTATCCAGCCCGTTGTCTTATATTTCCTTTATCTTCCCCTACTGTGTGCTTCCTTTTCAAATACTTAAACCTGCAATCGGGTATTGCATATATTTACTATAAATTTATAAAATCCATCACTAGGTTAGACATAGGATGTGAAAGTCACATAAAACTTCAAATATTTTCATATATACATACTTCCGTCAGCTTTCCTTTTTGATTTCCATTCCTGCATATCCCTTCTGTAAAAGTCTATAACGTTTTTCATAATTCACTGCTACCTAGCCCTAATTTAGAAAAAAATTATGTACCAACTTTCGACAAATTGCTTTCGCCATTTGTGAATTTTCCATACCGGCTTCTCTCTAGTATGCAAGATAAATGAGAGTGGAAGGGCAGAATGTAGGACGGGCCTGCGCACCCAATTCTTAACCCTTCGAAAATAAAGTTCGTTCGTTCGTTCGTTCTCTGATAACATAACAGAATGCGCATGCGCGAATGCTACTATTTTTAGAATGCGTAGTTACACGGTGCAGTTCAAGGCTTTCACAATTTATTCTTTCTCTGGTCGTTCTAACTAAGCGTGTTTTTGCACACTTTGCTACAGGCAATAGTAATACACCATTTGGGTTGAGTACTTTACACACTAAGAGCCTTAATTTGCTGTAGTACCATTCACTGCCTTTATGATAGTTTTGTTTTCTTTCTACAGCCTACAAATATTCGCTACAGAGACGGAATATTTATTTCCCTTACGTTGCTGCAGTACTGTGGGATATTATTTTAGTAGTGTGACTGGAGAACTGTTACTTAGTGTTTCTCCAGCATAGCAGATACATCTTTCTGGACTATATTAACGAAACAGTAACAGCCGTTTTCACCAGAGGACTACGGGCCGCCCCTGTTAGTTAAATTTTCTTGGTTTTGTATTTGTATGCGTGGTGGTGGTTTGGAATCAATCCAATTCGCTGGTGTTCTTGATTGTATTTTGTTGTGATAGAAAATCACTACCCCATCAGAGCTCGTGAGGTTATTATTTTGTTTTTAAATCTGGATTTCATTAATAAATACATTTATAAGTTATAAGCGGTCAGAATTCACTTTCTACCATTCAAATGATGTTAACTTGTGCACAAATTAATACCAAGTTACATATTCTCACAAAATTCATAAATGATGTGCTCTTCTGTGTACTGTAATAGATTAACCTATTTAGCAGAGAGGCCGGAAGAAGTGTATGGTATTGTAATTGTCAGGAGTGTTGCTGGAAAAAGACAATAGTTATTTAATTACATATCTCTACTCTCAAGAAGTGAAACATCCCTCTGTGACCGGGTGAAGGAAGGAGTGGACGGGAAACGGCATCAAAAAGTCAAGACTAGTGTGACCGTGGATTTTTGTGGAAGGGAAGTAAATCTGTCTGTCACTTGAGATAAGGGAAATAATCCCAGGACTTTCTTTGTAGTGGTTCTTCTGGGGAAGACTGGTTATTCACCAGAGGTCTTGCTTCCAGAAGAGAGGAACAACCCAGGTAATTAGTAGGGAACTCGTAAGTGCCTTTACGGTTTTAATATTGATCTTGAATGCTGGAATATAATCAGGAACTCGAACAGTCAAAGGAAACTTCAAAAGAGCAGATTACTTGAAAAGTCCAGTAGTTATAAAAAGATATCCTTTATTTCGTTTCGTTGCAAAATGAGGAAAAATGTGGCAGTTCGATAAGAATTTCTGGTGGGGGAAAGTAAAACTGCCAGCTTTAGCCTCCAAGGCAAAAGGCTTACGGCTCCTTAATACTCTAGTCGTTTTGTGACATCTGTGGAAATCCTAGCGAAATAAAATACGATTCGAGACTTCAATTAAAACTAGATCGAACTTACTTCATGTGGAATGAACCACACACATAATCGTGGCAGGGGTTAGTGCTGGTTCAATAACTTTCCTGGTCGGTAGGAGATCTCTAGATGGATGTTATTATCCAAACCGTAGGAGTCAAGGGCTTTTTCGTTCAATAGTAGTCGTAGCGCCAGGTTGCTCCAAACCTAAACTAAAGAACTGTTTTTTTTTTTAAAAACCTTTATTGGGTCAATATTTTACAACATCCATAGTATTTACAAGAGTTAAAATTCATATACATTCTAAATAGTACATAGTGTGAACTACTACCCCTCCCTCCCCCTTACCCTATCCCCAAGTAAGTAATAACAACAAGTCAGCAATATTATAACAAAAGGATACATAGCAAAAGCCATATCAAAACCCAAAACATCCCAACCATATCCCAAGCAATATCCCAAACAATATCATAGTGAGTACCAACATTATTATAGATGGTGAAACAAATGAGGCTATGAACATCGACACCCTACTATGAGATGATTTATGAAGACGTATATAATAAAGGTTATTTACAGCCAAAGCAACCTGCTTTGCATGATGACCCAAAGGCCTCAAGTATGATTTTTACATGACGTGAAATATTTACAAGCAAAGCTACCTTGCTTTGCATGACAAATGAAAGGTCAATAAAGGTTTAAGTATTTAAACAACAACACAAAAGTTTCAAATCTATCTATTATGTTTTGTGTTATTTGTTCGTATATCTGTGAAAATATTCTACTGTCATAAAGTATGCCGTCATGTACTGCCCTATTTCTACATATCCACACTAAGTATCTAAATTCTGCTAATAAAGTTAAGAGTTTAAGCTCTGTCTGTCTCGGTAACTTAGGTAAAATATTCAACATGACCACTTGGTACATGCTGAGCGAATGCGGTGTTTTGGAAGTTATTAGTGTTCTTAGTTTGTTTATTGTAGGGACCACTGTTCTACATGTGTAAAACAAGTGGTCTTCTGTTTCTATTGCATTGTTATTACACAGTTTACACCTTGGTTGCGCCTTGCCTGCTTTCATTGCTGAATGCTTGCTCATGATAGGTGTTAAACTGTACAGTAATCTAAATGTAACTTGTTTGGCTTGTGGCTTGACGTCTACTGCATGAATGTTTGCGAAACTCTGTGTGTAATCCATTGTGATGTTGTACCCCCGTTTTATTCGTGTATCTAAGTGGGGTTCCTGTGCTCCTACTAAAAGTTTGTATATGAGTTTAGTGTCTTGTTTTATTAACTGTTCATTCCCTTTTAGATTTTCTATGCATATCCTATAAAAAGGTGGTGGGGTGTCAAAGGAATGTGGTTGGTTGTTTTCTAGTTTGTGTAACTTAGTTAGCCTAAGTCCGATATAATAATGTGCTAAGGGGTACCAATTTGGGTTTTTAATTATCTCCCATATATATTTAATCCTTAAAGCTTTAATTTTAGTGTTGATGTCTTGTAAGGCTATCCCCCCTTTATTTTTGGGCTGTATTACGGTTAAATGTTTAATACTTTTAAAAGTACCCCTAAGAATGAAATTCCTAATCAAAACATTTATTTTAGTTACCACTGACTTTGGCATAATTTGGATATTTGCTGTATATATAATTTTAGACATAATGAAACAGTTCACTATGATGCTTCTCCCAAAAATAGTAGCTGTCTTGTATTTATATTTCTCTATCATGTTTTGAATTTTATCTACTACCTTTACCCATGTCTCTGTATTGGGGACATAAGGGTTGCAGGAATAATTTATCCCATAAATTTTGATTCTATTAACTTGCGTTAACTGAAAGGGGAAATCCGTCTTGTTTGCCCATTTACCTAATCCCATTAAACTAGATTTTTGAATATTTAGTTTGGATTCATTAGCGTATCCAAACTCTGTAAAGGTTTATAATATCTTTCTTATGGAATCTACAGTTGCTGGGAGGAATAAAGTATCATCAGCATACGCTAATGATTTTCTTTCCCCTTTCCCGGGTATAAAAGTCCCCGTGATGTTTACATCTTGTCTTATTTTTTCAAGCACTGGCTCTAGTGTTAAAACGTATAACAGGGGAGACAAAGGGCACCCCTGTCTCACCGATCTTGTCAGCCTAACTGGGTCTCTTAAACTGTGATTAATTAATATTCTACTATGGGGTTTTTTGTATAAGATTTCTATCCATGTTCTAAAGTATTCCCCTATGTTGTTTGCTTGTAACGTTTTATGTAAGAAGGAATGTGATACTCTGTCAAAGGCCTTTTCCTGATCTAATGATAGTATTGCACTTTGACACTGTCTATCGTGCGTGTATGTAATCAAATCCCTTATGAAGTGTGTATGTCTACAAATGTTCCTACCATGTACACTGCATTGTTGGTCAGCGTGTATCAAGTTCTGCATGAATAATTTAAGTTTCAGAGTGAGAGCTTTGGCCAAGATTTTATAATCAGTATTTAAAAGCGAATTAGGCCTGTAATTTTTGATTGACTTTTTGTCAGCATTATCTTTAGGTATTAAAGTAATAAAGGATTCATTTAAACTATTCGGAAGCTCTCCTTTCTGGAAGGCTTCCTCAAATACTTTAATTAAAAGGGGGCCTAAAATTGGGGGAAAAAAAAGTAAAATTCTGCCGTTAACCCATCTAAGCCGGGTGATTTATTTTTCTGGAAAGTACTGATCGCTTCCCTTAAGTTTTCTAAAGTTAAAGTTTCGTCTAATTTCTTGCTCTCATCATCACTTAAACGTTTTGTGTAGTGTAGAAATTTATCCTGTATGTTTACGTTAGTTGGTTCTTTAGCGTATAATTTTGTGTAATATTCAAAAAAAGCGTGTCTAATATTAATGTCTTCTGTCTGTTGTTTCCCATTCATGTCATTGTTGCTGAGTTATTTGCCGGTTGAAGATCATGCACTGAGTATGGTTACTTTAGTGATCTCTTGTTAATCGTGCTTTGTTTAGTATTACGCGAATTAGGGTGAAGGTGTTCATACAACTCAGTAGCATGGTATGAAGAAGTAGTTCATGTAACTTGAACTCAGCAACATTAATGAAGTAATTAATGCCTTCAGATTGAGTCCGTAATATTTAATCACATGTACACACAGGATGATCATTTCAAATAGGAACAGAACATAAGTCCTTATAAGTCATGCATAAATTAATCAATAACGTAGACTGCTGGTTTACGTGTCAATGTCCGTTTAAGGATACAATGCAGTATTGTCGTCAGAACATCACAGCTATATGCACGCGCAGCTAGACATGGCTACCTGCCGACAGTGAGACTGCGAGTCTGAATATTTCATACGAATTTGACGATTATTCTCCTCCTTCTGAGAATTCTAGTTAAATACTAACCTCCATAAATTTTCCTCTCATATAGAGTTCTAGGACTGACCCTGGTCCATCAAAAATGCACATATAAATGGCTATATCATGCCACTGAATTGGAAGGTTAGAAAAACGCAGCTATTCAGCTTGGCGGTCAAGTAACAAAGGGTAGCGTCTCCTAGTTACCGACTGTGTCCTAAACAACGCTAGACACGTCATAATCGATCGTGTATGGAGCGTTCAATAATTGAAACATCTATCGCAATATATTATATGTCTTAACCTTTACGATTGCACGTCTGCTAACCTTTAGCAGACGGCGTTAATAGCATATACAGTAACAGTCATATATTTCCTGGATCTGCCTACTATGTTGTACATTTTGTTCAATCGCTAAATATTGTCTACTGGGTGTTTCTTGTGTAATAGTATTTAATTTTGACCTAAGGAGAGCCCCTTGGTATGTGTGTTGTTTGTACAGGTCTAATTTCTCTTCTAAAGTATGAATGTGTGGGTTAGATTTGTCTATCTGTTTAGTTAAACTTATTGCGTCTTCCAATATATTTTGTTCCCTCTTAAAAGCCCTGTGTATTGTTGTTGCTAAAGTCTGTGTTCTGTCCCTTATTGTGTTTTTTAGCAGGTCCCAATATTCTGCAATGTTGTTATTGGGGATATCCTGTGTGTAACCCTGAATGAGTTGTGTTATTGTATCTGTGAAGAAGGTATTTGTTAGCAAGTTATTGTTGAATTTCCAATGCGGGGATCTCTTTAATTTTGTATATGTGTGTCCCGTACTTAGAACTGTGTATACTGCTTGGTGATCTGTAAATTTAAGCCTGTTTTTTATATGGTAAGTTTTGTGTATATTGTAATTATTGGATGCGTAGAACCTGTCCAGTCTTGAGGCCTGTCTAAAATATGGGTTTGTCTTGTCGTGAAATGTGAAAGCTTGTGTGTTCGGTTGTAGTTTTCTGTAAACGTCTACTAGGTCATGTTTGTCAAGAATGGGTTGTAAATGTTGTATTGATAGGGGTATTTGAATTTTCTTTCTCTGAGATACGGGGCCTAAGGAACTACTGTCTAAATTGGCCAAAACACAGTTAAAATCTCCCCCTAACACTTTTCTAGTTCCTTTGTAGTGCTTATCTATAGTGTCATACAGTCCGTCGTAAAATTTGGGTTGGTCAGTGTCTACTGCGGGTGCGTATATATTAATGAGCGTGTGCGTGTTATGTTTATTGTGTTTGCTCTGTATTTGAATTATGACGGTTCTGCCACAACCGTCTGTCCTATAATGTACTGTGTCCCAATCTTCGTTAATTTGTAAGATGGCGACACTGCTATGCCTGGGGCCTAGGGCGAACCAGCCGTGTTTAAGTCCTAACCTAGTTACAATCCGACTGGCAGAAAAGTCGGACGTAATACCTGTCTGTTGCAAGAACAAAAAATCAGGTTTATCTTTTTTAATTAGTTTGATAATGTGCTCTAGCTTATTCCTCAAACCGTTGATATTGAGGGATATTAGAACTAGGCTGCTTGACAAAGTGGTATCTGAGGGTTGGCCACTTGTTGCAAACTGTCTACCTGGCAAAGTGGCAGAGTGGGCACTTGTCATATCTAAAATATTTGACCAAACGGGGTCTGGACCGTTCGTTGTTTTTGAATTACAAAGCAGAGTAGTGGTCTGAGGCTGGCTACCCGCTACAGGTGAAATATTCAACAAAGCGCTAGTTGATGGTTTATCATGTGTTTTAGGGGTTGTAATAGGCAAAGTGATAGGCTGGTCACTTTTTGCACATGGTTTACACAACAGAGGTGTGACTGTGGGCTGACCGCCTTCTGTCTTAACTAGGCCGCTCGACACATTCGTGTTTACATTGTTAGACCAATCAGTGCATGAGGGCTGACCGATTAACCTAAATTCTTGGTTGCTAGACTGGATAGTGACTGAGGACTGGCTATTCGTCAAATTGCCCTGATAGTTCGGGCCAGGTGCAGGCAAAGCCGCACCGTCAGACCTTCCCGCCTTGACGGGGGGGGGGGGGAGGGTTGGCTGCTTAATTACAACTGTGCGCATTTAAGGGTGCGTGCAGTGTGTGTTTGTGTGTAAAAGCAAAAACATCAAAGAACTACTTACATTAAGTACAACTCTTAAATAATAATAATAATAATCATACACACTCCCTAAACTATAGGTGTTTACACGTTTTACTTTTAAAATTACATCACTATGAAATAAAGGAAAAAAGTTCATTTCTCCGGACACCGGCAGTTCACTGTCTGTTCTTGTTGTAGGTGCAACCAAGCCTTTCCTATACTTGGGAACTGGACAGGTCTGTCTGCACTGGGCCTCAGTGCACGGGGAAAGAACTTCTAGTAGTAAACTCATTCACTCACATGTTCAAAAGGCTTGCCCATCTATGAAGATATCTGCTTGAGACAACATGGCCTCCATGTCGTCCTCTTCTGTAGTTGCCGCCCAACAGGAGGAGGCTTGCGTATTGAACGGCGTCGGCGCCTCTAGAACCTCATGTCTTGTTGGTGATGATCTTCTGCTGTTAGGTGCTGACATCACACGCTCGTCGGCGACAGGTGTCGACGAGTTCCCTCTCGGGGAGGGCACCGGCGTAGGCGCCCTGGGTGATGGTGGTAAGTCTCTCTGGCTAGGGGAGGGCTTGCCCGGCGACCTGCTTTCACTACGCTTTACTTCTTTTGATCTCACAGGCTCTGTTGTCGGAGCAGGAATCTCTTTCTATTTATTTCTTTCTTTTCTTTCTTGTTATTAACAACTTTGATTTATCCATCGCCCTCACTGGCATCTGGGCAATCTGGGGTAGGGGGCTCGTCTGCCCTGCTCTGCTCTGCCGGTGTTTTGTCGACAGCTGTCTCTTCTTCCCTCATTTTCTTGACCTGGGGATGTGGCGCTCGCTTCTGGGGCACTGGTTCACCCAATGAGTGTCTAACCCGCAGATTGCATATTGAATTTTCCTGCCTGGCAACGACACCCATATGCGCTGGAATTTTTCTTCTTGTCCCGCTATTTTTAAATGCATAAAATGAGGGACCTGGCATGTCGATGGTTTATACATGATATTCCATTTATCAGAGGCCGTTTTTATTCTGGTTACCTCGGCGTCTTTATCTCCGGTAGCTGCTGCCGCCAGTCGTTGCACCGTCTCAACCTTCATAGTTGGTGGAATCCAATTCAGGATCCCCTTGGCTTTTTCTTTATCTTGGTGCTCAATATACACCGACATTTGTGGGTTGGTCCATTCCAATCGCTTCCCATGAAGGCCTTTATAATGCTTGAGCTGGGCCGCGGCTGTCAATGTGGCATACCATTTGAAAGGTCCTGCAAAGCGATATAGGGTGGCAATCCCACCTGTGCCCACACCTGCAGGCCCTGCGAGAATGCTCGCTATCAGAGAATATGAAGCCCTATTTGCCTGTGGGCCGGTAACACTAATAATCAAAGTACCTGGCTTATGGAAAGCTCCACCTTCAAAGTCTTCCTCCATGTTGACAGGGAAAATCGGAACTGCTGGCGCTGCCATCTTATAATAATTATTCCTCTTGGTTAGAAAAAACCAAATATGGAAACAAAACGAAGCTGTTAGCTGAACAGCTACACCACAGCACACACAAACCTCAAGAAAGAAGACGCCTTCGGTTGGACACTAGCATTGAGTTACTGCCTCAAGCTCTCTCTCTGTCTGTCTGTATCTAAGATGCATCAGTTTTTATACTTGTCTGGTGCTATGGCCCGCCAGAGGAAGTATTTCTCATTGGAGTTAAGACCGGAAACTTTCTAATGATTGGTCTTGGGGAGTAGTGGACTGTTGAAATAATCTTTAACCTAACTAGCTACGAATCCTCTAGTCTGAAATTATTGTTTCTAAATGTTTTCCGGTCTGACTTGTATGTAGGCCACACAAGGTTTGATGACATCATAGGTTCATGTGTGTCATGACTGATGATGTCATTGATTCTTGACTAGTGGTTTATTTATCTAACTAGTCAATCATAAAATACTTTACTATAAGGCTAACAGTTGTAGCTACTTAATAGTCTACCCTGTTACACCTCTTAATGTTACATTAGTGACTCTGTCTATATCTACTTTCACACTACTCATCCATACTCTGCCTAAACTTAGACATAACCTTCATCCATACTCTGCCTAAACTTAGACATAACCTTCATCCATACTCGTGACAACGACCGAGAACTGGACTGGAAGCAGGGCCTAAAGAAATCTAGCTTTCAAGTTGACATGGCGCTCACTCTGGCTAACCTCTACAACCCAAGATAGACAAGGATTGTTTCGTTTGGATTTAAGGACCATCTTGATTGTACATGGACAACTCCATCAGTTCTTTATGTCCTCCCTTAGATCTCAAGGAGGATCTATGCACAGTACACCAACTCCACAGCACCGGCTAGGATCCCAATGTGCGTATTTAGGAATCATTCATTCTATAAATATTTTTTTATCAGATCGGTATTCCTAATTTTGTAAATTCTGCTAGGGCAGCACCCGTATGTCCTACTCTTTACGCTTTCCAATTGCCAAGGGATTTTTAACATGCGCAAATTGCACTCGAAACCTACTATTTGTTCGTCTTTATCCGAGAAGGCTCGACATCCAGCCTCACTACCAAGGGGATCAGGGGGAAGTATGACATGATTATGACCCAATGGTTCTGAAAAAATGACATCAAAAATAGTCCTTGTACTAGGAACCGAACCCTGTACTTTTATAATTAGAGGCGGATGCCATAGCTCTTATTCACTCCGGCCATTAGAGTAGAAGAGGAAAGACCATGTCAGAATATCAGTTTAAATGATTGTGGAAGTGCGCTATTTGGCGCTGATCAAATATTTCGGGAGCACATTTGCGACTGGAACTGATGTGCTTTATCACAGAGTATCGTTGAGTGTGGCAGAGCATATAAGAGTTCACTACTTTAACATGAGCATCAAACTCGGTATTATTGAAAGTTTATTAACTCTAAACATGAGACACACAATCACTTTTTCACAATTTTTAAAATGTACTAAAAAAAGTAAGTGACTCATTTATGCCTTATTTAATTTTGTAAAATAAATTGATAAAGTTAAATAAGTAATGCAATTATGTTATTTATTTTCATTTTTGTTAATAATTAAATTGTTCCCCTTTGGAAATATATATAGAATGGCTTCCCCTAACTGCTTTGTCTCTGCTGCAAGTATCTCCATGGTTAAGTTTGTGTTTTCCTTATTTCCCAGATTCGACATCTCGACGAAACCTGACAAAGGTGTGATTTCTCGGTTATAAGTGGGCTATATTGTGCAACTTTTTATAATATTTTGACCACTGGACTGTTATCTCTGTCCTTATTTTATTTATTTATTTTTTTTTGGGGGGGGGGGCACTTTTATCAATACCCTTTAGCTCCCAAAGGAGCATAAGCCATCAACAAACACATGCCAAGTCTTCCTGTCCTGTGCCATCCGCTCAAGTTCTTTCAATGTTTTCCTCATCATTTTCACCTCTGTATCCAGCTCTCTTCTCCGCGTGTTTTTTTGGTCTACCTCTGCCTCTCTTTCCCTGTGAATTCTAGAACAAGGACTGCCTTGCAATGCTATCAACAGGTTTCCTCAATGTGTGTCCTATCCATCGCCAGCGTCTTCTTCTCATCTCTTGTTCCACTGGCACTTGTCTGGTTCTTGTCATCAATTCCACATTTGTGACTTTGTCATACCATTTCAGTCCTTCTATTCTACGCAAGCACCCGTTTATGAAAGTCTGTAGCTTTTGGTTGTTGTTTTTGTTGTTCTCCATGTCTCAGAGCCATACAATAGGACTGACTTCACATTTGAGTTGAAGATTCTTATTTTCGTGTTGGTCTTGATTTCTCTTGTTCTCCATATGTTTCCCAATGCAATGAAAGCTCCTCTTGCTTCTTGTATTCTTATTTTGATATCACTGTCTGTCCCTCCAACTTTGTCTATATTACTTCCAAGATATGTGTAAGATTCTACATCTTTTAGTGGTGTTTCTACAAGTTCAACCTTGTTATCATTTCTTGCATTTATTCTCTTTTTGTCTTTTCCCTGTGTATTTTCAGGCCCACTTGTTGTGACCTCTCATCGAGAATTTTCATTTTCTCTTGCATTTATTATGGTTATGGGACAGAATAGCTGAGCCACAATTGGATGAGGTCCAGTGCGGATTCCGAGCAAACCGAAGTACTCAAGACCTAATCTTCACACTCAGACAGCTGAGTGAAAAGGCCCTTGAGTATAAGAGTGAGATGCATCTTTGTTTCATAGATCTGGAAAAGGCGTTTGACAGGGTCCCCTGGAGCAAACTTTGGGGCTGTTTGGCAAGGATGAATATTCCAGCACCTCTGATTCATGCTATACAGAGCTTCTACAAGTCTTGCAGAAATTATGTGAGGACAGCAAACCATAAGTCAGAAGAGTTCAGGACCACCACTGGTGTAAGACAAGGTGATATCCTATCACCTTACCTCTTCATACTCCTTATGGACGATGTCATCAAGGCATGTAAGGAGAGAACAAGAAAGTATTCAGTGGGGTACTGGAAGATGAGACAGGTCTATATTTCGGAGCTGGCATTTGCTGATGATGTTGCCCTGATTGCTAAATCAGAGGCACATCTCCAATCCAACCTGCAAGTCTGGAAGGAAGAGCTGGAGAAGAGAGGGATGGTCATAAGCAGCTCTAAAACAAAATCCATGGTGATATCACGAGAAGAAAGAAAACATCAGATTAAGTTGGGAGAACAGGTCCTGGAGCAGGTCGACCACTTTAAATACCTCGGAGCTATTATAGACCGAAAGGGAGGCATCAAAGAAGAGTTGGCCACTCGAAAAACAGCAGCTGGGAGACTTTTTCAGGCCATAAATCGAGGATTCCTCAGCAAGAGAGAGGTTGGTAAGAAAACGAAGATGGCTGTATACCGCTCCACCTATGTCCCAGTCTTGACATATGGATGCGAGTCGTGGGCAATGACTACAACCCACAAAAGCCAGATACAAACCTCTGAAATGAGGTATCTGAGGAAGGTGGTTGAAGTAACAAGAAGAGACATGGTACGCAACCAGACGATACGTCAAGGCCTTAAATCCTACCCCCTGCAGACCCAAGTAGAACAGTCCCAATTAAGATCGTTTGGCCATGTCTGCAGAATGGGAGAAGATCGGATACCACGACAAGCATGGGAAACAAAGAGCCAAGGATCCAGACCCCGAGGACGACCCAGAGTCCGCTGGGAGGACAACATTAGACAATCTTTGAAGGAACGAGGACTAGAATGGAACCAGGCCAGGAGGAAGACAGCCGATAGGATAGTCTGGCGCTCTCTCTTCCAAACCTCTACACCTCACGGTAGAAGGGGAACGACTAAGTAAGTAAGTAAGTATGGGACAGAAGATCCAAGTCATCTGCAAAATCCAGATCATCAAGCTGTTTAGTCAGATTCCACTGGATTCCATTTCTGTTGTGTGATGCCAATGTTGTCATAACCCAATCTATTGCTAGTAAGAGAAGAAATGGAGACAAGAGGCATCCCTGTCTCACTCCCGTTCTAATCCTAAACGGTTCTGTAAGTTGTCCTTCATGAAGAACTGCATGTCATGTCTTCTTATGTCTTCTTTATTAAGTTAATGATCTTCATGTGAATTCCATAATGCCTCATCAATTTCCAAAGCGATTCTCTGTCTACACCGTCAACTGCTTTTTCATAGTCTACGAATCCGATGTATAGCGCTGAATTCCATTCCAGACTTTGTTCAACTATTATTCTCAATGTGGCTATCTGGTCTGTACAGGATCTATTTTGTCGAAAACCTGCCTGAACGAACCGAAAGAGAGAAGCATATTTTTCTTTTGTTACAACTATCATACAAATCTTTTTTTTTCTCACTAACTTGAGTATTTACGGGATAGCTTAATTAGGAACTCGTTCTTTTCCCTTACTGACTGTTCCATACCCTTATTGTTAACTTTTGATCTTTTGGGTTAATTAACCTCTGTTGAGTTTACTTTTTACAAGAGGGGAGGACCTATTGGGTTAATTTCATTTGTCTGTAAACCATGCTTATTAATGTACGGTATATGCTTGATGTTGTGAATTTCTAGTGATAATAAACTTAATAAACCTTAAGTTATTGTGTTGGTCAACCCCTATTCATATCTGTTATCCATAGTTTGTTTCACGATGTGCGTATTTGTCACATAATTGTGTGTAAGTGGGTGCAGTGTAACTTGTATTTTGTATAAGGATAGAAAGTGCGTCTGATTAAAATATAGTCGTAAAGATAGGCTGGATGTCTGGGGAACTAGTTGAAGATGGTCTATTGAGAAGTTCCTCAAAATGTTCTGTCCATCTCTTCATTTTTCTTGTATATTACCAAGCAATTTTCCGTTCTTACCCTTTATGTGGCCATTTTCTTGCTTATATTTCCCTGTTAGCTTCTTTGTGTTGTTGTACAGGTCCCTCATATTTCCATTTGGCTGCAGCTTCCTCTGCTTCCTTTGCCAAATCATCAACATATTTCATTTTGTCTCTTTTGATGTTTCTTCTTACTTCTTTGTTTGCTTCTATGTACACTTCATGAGCCTTGGCTTTGGAGCTTCTGGTTTTGCTTCTGTTTAAATCTGCTTTCTTGTTTTTCCTGTCTTCTATCTTACTAATGGTTTCTGTTATTATCCATGCTTTGTGCTGATGTTCTCTTTTTCTCAGTACTTCTTCACAAGTCTCGTTCCATATATTTGTTACTTGTTGCCAGTGGTCTTCCGTATCTGTTTCATCTTCCAGCTGTTGGAGTACTTGGTATTTGTTGGATACTGTGATTGCAAATTTTTCTCTTATTTCCTTATTTTTTAGATATCCCACATTATACAGTTGTCTATAAGCTATATGCTGTTGTAAATTTGACAAGAATTTAGAGACGCAGTAAACAGGAGTAATGGTTAGGCTTAGTGGTTGAAATGAAGCAGACAGGACCGTCTGTTCGATAGGGCCTTAAATTAGAATTCAGAGACGCAGTAAAAAGGGCTAATTGTTACGTTTAGGTATCCTAAACCTAACCCTAACGACGTTGACGACTTACTGGGATGACATCTAAGAAGACGGCCCACTGTGACTCATTTCAACCAGGTTTAAGAATCTTAAACCTAACCCTAATCCTTACGACGTTGGCTACTTACTGGAATAACATCAAAGAAGGCGGCCCACTGTGCTTCATTTAGACCACCAGGGAGTTACATGAACTAGCTATTAGTAGACAGTCAATTAAAAATCATCACGTTTTCCTGAGTTTACAGAATAACGGATGACTTCTCGTAATTCAGTACATTATCATGATTCTTGTAAGCATTGTGCATATTTGTACAACCAACTTAATGTTTGTTTCTTATGTATTTTATTGACATGTCTTGTCACAGATGCCTATGTATTATTTAAAAAAATGCCTGCCAGACATGTGCAACAGCAGGTTCTTGGTACCAGAAGAAAGACTGGAAACTTCATCAAGAAGAAAGTGAAGCAAGGCTGTGATATAAATTTTGAAGGTATTTACTTTTAAAACTTACTTTATGTTTCCCCTTGTCTAAGCATAGACATTCATGTAATTTATTTTGATCTCCATAAATATCAAGTTTAGAAACATATTTCATTACTTACATGTATTGTTTTGCTTCCATTGTACTTTAAGGCACAATCTATTAAGGGGAGGAGCTACATTGAAATGCTATTTTCGTTATTAATTGCTGGATTTCAATGAAAATGCACAGACTTAACCTATATCAATACTAGATACGCAAAATGAAGAGTTTGATGGCACTGCACCACTGGTTGCCATAGAAACGGCGGCCATATTGGATTCTATTGTTCTATTTCTATTTGCTAAGGCTTTTTTATTTATTAAGCTATGAAAACCAAATATGAACACAACGTTTATCATTATATCTTAAAACTTTTCCTGTGATGGATTTTTGATAACTTGAATACAAAAAAAGTTGTTGGACTTTGAATATAGTGTCTAAAAATAGTAACAAATTTTGCTAAATTTTACATTACTTTTTGCAATAAATCAAAAGTTTGATCAGATACTAAAAATCCATCACTATAAAAGTTTTAAAAACTATGGGCAACATATGTGCCAATTCTTATGTCAATTAACACATAAGTGTGGAAGTTTTAGGGAAATTAGGGTGAGAAATTTATATTTTGAGAAAATCGCATTTTTCTCCATAAATAGACTACAATTAAATAAGTATGTAATATAATACTACAGCAAAAAAATAACTTACTTGTCATTCAGAACATACCGGCTATATATCCAGCTTCCTCTGCAGCTTCTTGTCTGGCTTTCTGATGAGATTTGTGCCTAATTTGGTTCCTTTTCTTAGTGCAGTTTTCTGCCGTTTTAGAGCTGAGCACGAGACGTTTACGCTTTCTTGCTTCTGCCAGTCGATAAGCCTCTTTTCCACTGTTCAGTCCCAGGACTTTCTTGAAAAATATAGCAGCCTCAGGTCCTTCATTAAATTCAGCAACTGCACTTTAGAAGGCAAAATTCAACGCGCTTTCGTGAATGGAAGATATGCTTTGGCACTTTACTCTAAATAATTGAATGAAGGGTCACATTGGAGTTTAGGGTAGCCTTTCTTTCACAGCGACTCAACAGTTTCAGATTTGTCAGCCTGTCATACACTGGTGTCAAATGTCTGTTCAACAGCTTAAAGTCCAGGGGAGTATGTATACGTTTTTGATGCCCAAAAGCAAACTCATTCCTAGATAAGGCTGCTTTATAGAAACACCAAGAGTCTTGGCCAGTAGGACAAAACTGATGCTGGGGATAATCATCAGTTGAATAGCAATGATGTAGGATAGCCCTAATACCATTCTTCATATCAGCTGCAGTAGTATGTTGCCTGGCAACCCTGGAATAATAAATGCCAAGCTTTCGGATGGCTGAATCTGTCAGACGGCAACGGCCTCCAAGCGTAACTTTTTGCTTGCGGCAATCAGCAACTAAATTACGAAGAGCATTATGCATTCTTTTTCCTACATGATTAATACACTCTTCTTTAATGATTTCAACATTAGGGCCATATGGTTTAATTTCCATCATCTTAAAATAATGGTGTAGCAAAATTTGTGTCGTGTCACAGATCGGCTCCATAAAACACTAGCTCCCTCAGCCTCCATCACACCTGAACTTCCTAGAAAGAAGAAAGGGTATGAATTAGTAACACTTAAAATAATGATGTAGGCAAACATTGAACACTTTCCTTTACAATGTAGAAGCAAATGTAGTACAATGGAAGCAAAGCAAACACATGTAAGTAATAAATTATGTTACTAAACCTGATACTTATGGAGAAATAAAAATTACATCAGTTTAAATTTTAAGACAAGGAGATGGAGAAACCAAAAAATAAGATTCAGAAGTAAATACCGTCAAAATGTATATCACATCCTTGCTTCACATGCTCCTCTTTCCAGTATAACCTCAGGCAGACTAGGCTCATTAGAGGGACCGTTTAGTTCTGAAAAAAAGTACATAAGAAATAATCACAGCTCAAGAAACATATGTCAGATGCTTATAAATACCATGATAATTTATCGTATAATGTGGAATCATGTCATTTTGTCAAACCAGAAAAATGTGATCACTCTTTACTAATAGCTTGCAAATACATAAATTAAAAAAAAAATAATAGCTTATTCACATGTGACTTTTAAAAAAAAAGTATATCGTTGAACCCTTTATGGGTTATAATTAGGACATATTGTTTATTAATTCAAGAAAATTAAGTCAGATTTCCAATATCCAACTATAGTACCTTCTTCCCGCCTCCACTCAGTCCTAACAGAGTAAATCAAAACTAAATTTGTGTAGCCTAAATTTTGTTGTGCGTGGATTCACCACATGTGATTCTACAGTGATTCATTTTGTACCATTACCATAACAAAATTAGCGACTTTTACTTGCACTATCTTGGTTCCATTGCTTCGCCCTGGCCGTTTATAGTTTTAGATAACGAAAGAAATCCTTCTTTCGAGGCATTTTCACACAAAAAGTTCTGAAAAATGAGACTAGGCCTAACTAAATGTGTATACAGAATTTATGAATTGGACGCCATAATGAAATGTCAACACTGCCGTTGCAAGTTACGTGGATTCACGCAGCCAATGAACAGTTTAGAATAGTGTACGGAAAAGGCCGATCTCAATGAACACCCGACAATTTCCATATATGGAAGTAATCGGTAAAAAATGCAACCTTTAATTCTCGATCTTGGCGGGTATAATTTTGTTACCGAAATAAATGAACTACATCACCGGATTTCCCAGATCTAGGCGAATCCAATGATGTATAATACGTAGGGGTGTTAGCTTGGTTGCTATGGAGGAAACGAGGTCTAATTAGACATATTTTCTCGAGTTTGAGAAAATAGTAGTAGTGAATGGCGGAAACGGTTAGTATTCTGGTGGAGCCGATGGTGGAGCGCTGGTGGAGCATGACTTTTATATAGCAAAAAAAATGGCGGCGCGCTGGTGGAGCGCATGACTTTTATATAAGGGAAATGTGGTGGGGCAAGATGGCGGACTTGAGCTAACAAGGGGAGGTTATATGGGTCAAGATGGCGGACTTGAGCTAACAAGGGGGAGATAACAAGATGGCAAACTTGAGATAACAAGGGGGAGATAAGTAGGTTGTTGTATTGCATGACTTTTTATATAAGGAAATACTCAGGTGGCGCATCAGGCGTTGGTACATGACTTTTTATATAAGGAAATACTCAGTGTGCAGGTGGAGCAGCAGGCGGGATGACTTTTTATATAGGGAAAATGTGCAGGTGGAGCATCAGGCGGGATGACTTTTTATATAAGAAAATACTCAGTGTGCAGGTGGTGCAGCAGGCGGGTGACTTTTTATATAAGGAAATACTCATTGCGCAGGTGGAGCATCAGGCGGGGTGACTTTTTATATAAGAAAATACTCATTGAACAGGTGGAGCATCAGGCGGGGTGATTTTTTATATAAGAAAATACTCATTGCGCAGGTGGAGCATCAGGCGGGATGACTTTTTATATAAGAAAATACTCATTGAGCAGGTGGGGAAGCAGGCGGGATGACTTTTTATATAAGAAAATACTCATTGAGCAGGTGGAGCAGCAGGCGGGATGACTTTTTATATAAGAAAATACTCATTGAGCAGGTGGAGCATCAGACGGAGGGTAATGACTTTTTATATAAGAAAATACTCAGTGTGCAGGTGGAGCAGCAGGCGGGATGACTTTTTATATAGGGAAAATGTGCAGGGGCAAGATGGCGGGGTGACTTTTTATATAAGAAAATACTCATTGAGCAGGTGGAACATCAGGCGGAGGGTGATGACTTTTTATATATAAGGAAAATGTGCAGGTGGAGCATCAGGTGGGGTGACTTTTTATATAAGGAAATACTCAGTGTGCAGGTGGAGCATCAGGCGGAGGGTGATGACTTTTTATATATAAGGAAAATGTGCAAGTCGAGCATCAGGCGGAGGGTGATGACTTTTTATATAAGAAAATACTCAGTGTGCAGGTGGAGCATCAGGCGGAGGGTAATGACTTTTTATATATAAGGAAAATGTGCATTTGGAGCAGCAGGCGGGATGACTTTTTATATAAGGAAATACTAGTTGTGCAGGTGGAGCATCAGGCGGAGGGTGATGACTTTTTATATATAAGGAAAATGTGCAGGTGGGGCAGCAGGCAGGATGACTTTTTATATAAGAAAATACTCATTGAGCAGGTGGAGCAGCAGGCGGGATGACTTTTTATATAAGAAAATACTCATTGAGCAGGTGGAGCATCAGACGGAGGGTGATGACTTTTTATATAAGAAAATACTCAGTGTGCAGGTGGAGCAGCAGGCGGGATGACTTTTTATATAGGGAAAATGTGCAGGGGCAAGATGGCGGGGTGACTTTTTATATAAGAAAATACTCATTGAGCAAGTGGAGCATCAGGCGGAGTGTGATGACTTTTTACATATAAGGAAAATGTGCAGGTGGAGCATCAGGCGGGGTGACTTTTTATATAAGGAAATACTCAGTGTGCAGGTGGAGCATCAGGCGGAGGGTGATGACTTTTTATATATAAGGAAAATGTGCAAGTGGAGCATCAGGTGGAGGGTGATGACTTTTTATATAAGAAAATACTCAGTGTGCAGGTGGAGCATCAGGCGGAGGGTGATGACTTTTTATATATAAGGAAAATGTGCAGGTGGAGCATCAGGCGGGATGACTTTTTATATAAGGAAATACTAGTTGTGCAGGTGGAGCATCAGGCGGAGGGTGATGACTTTTTATATATAAGGAAAATGTGCAGGTAAAGCAGCAGGCGGGATGACTTTTTATATAAGAAAATACTCATTGAGCAGGTGGAGCAGCAGGCGGGATGACTTTTTATATAAGAAAATACTCATTGAGCAGGTGGAGCATCAGACGGAGGGTGATGACTTTTTATATAAGAAAATACTCAGTGTGCAGGTGGAGCAGCAGGCGGGATGACTTTTTATATAGGGAAAATGTGCAGGGGCAAGATGGCGGGGTGACTTTTTATATAAGAAAATACTCATTGAGCAGGTGGAGCATCAGGCGGAGGGTGATGACTTTTTATATACAAGGAAAATGTGCAGGTGGAGCATCAGGCGGGGTGATTTTTTATATAAGGAAATACTCAGTGTGCAGGTGGAGCATCAGGCGGAGGGTGATGACTTTTTATATATAAGGAAAATGTGCAGGTGGAGCATCAGGCGGAGGGTGATGACTTTTTATATAAGAAAATACTCAGTGTGCAGGTGGAGCATCAGGCGGAGGGTGATGACTTTTTATATATAAGGAAAATGTGCAGGTGGAGCAGCAGGCGGGATGACTTTTTATATATATGGAAAATGTGCAGGTGGAGCATCAGGCGGAGGGTGATGACTTTTTATATATAAGGAAAATGTGCAGGTGGAGCAGCAGGCGGGATGACTTTTTATATAAGAAAATACTAGTTGTGCAGGTGGAGCATCAGGTGTTGGTACATGACTTTGTATATAAGGAAAATGTGCAGGTGGAGCATCAGGTGTTGGTACATGACTTTTTATATAAGGAAATACGCATTGCGCAGGTGGAGCAGCAGGCGTTGGTGCATGACTTTTTATATAAGGAAATACGCAGTGTGGAGGTGGCGCAGCAGGAGAAGTGGATGACTTTTTTATATAGTAATATGTGTTTATTGAGATAACAAGAAGACGATAATAGGAAGAGGATAATAGTTAGACTTTGAAATTTTTAGATAACAAGAAGACGTTATTTATTAATTCTGTAGGAGTGATACAGGGGTAAGATGGCGGGGTGACTTTTTATATAAGGAGAAAAATGGTGGCGCGCTGCAGGCACAAGATGGCGGGATGACTTTTTTTTATAGGAAAAATGTGGCAAGATGACCGACTTGAGATAACAAGAAGAGGTTATATGGCGCAAGATGGCGGGATGACTTTTTATATAAGGAATTGAGGAGGAGGGTAGGAGGAGGCGGATGACTTTTTATATAGTAATATATTAGTGTTTATTTTTAGATAACAAGAAGGCGTTATTTATACACATATATTAATTCTGCAGGAGTGATGCAGGGACAAGATGGCGGGATGACATTTTATATAAGGAATTGAGGAGGCGGGTAGGCGGAGCTCAGGAGAAGTGGGTGACTTTTATGTAGCACTACATTAGTTCGATAATAGTGTGTTGTGGTCGAGTGGAGGTTTTTTTTTGTGGTGGGGGTGACGAGGCATGGGTGTAATGTATCAGGTGGGGTTAGGTTAGGGGGGATATTTTTGTGTGATGTGGTAGGGTTTTGGAGGTGGAAGAGAGATATTTTAGATGTTGAGGTGCGATGTGGTGACGTTGTCAGGATGCATCTGTGTACATTTTGGGTGTAGCAGGCGAGTGGACCAGCATTGACAGGTGGGAGTGAAGAGACGTCGGTGATGAGGTACGGGTGTAATGTAGCAGGTGGGGTTAGGTTAGGGCGGATTTTTGTGTGTTGTGGAATTGTTTTGTTATGTGTGTTGGTGTGTTTGTTTATACAGTCTACAACCGCGTGACTTTTATATAACGAAAATGTGTTTATACGTACATATTACAGATAGGTAACCAATTTTTCAACAGTTAGACGCTATTTAGTTATACATTTATAGAAATATAAAAGAGAAAACACTAGATACATTTTATATATTTATTGACAAAGTTAGTTTATCTATGGGTGATGTATAACCGCACTTCTTTTTTCGTATACCAATAGGAGCCCTCAGAACACAGGTGGTTTGGATTACTTGACGAGTCTGTCACGTCTTTTTCGCGTAACCATCTTCAACAAGATGAGTGTCTGTCGTTATTACCCCATTGTCTATGAAGAAAAAAAAACAGGCTTGGGGTGGGTTAACCAGGGTCTGACTAAACGCGTAATTAATCGTGAGAGGTGTGTTGTATTATTTGTTGTATGGTTTCTTGGTTGTTGTACAGAGTGGAAGATCTCGTCGGCCAGGTAGTTTATGTGTTGGTGCATATGTGTTGTATTATGTGTTGTATGGTTTCTTGGTTGTTGTACAGAGTGGAAGATCTTGTCGGCCAGGTAGTTTATGTGTTGGTGCATATACCTATAGGTATCTGTGTGTGTGTGTCTGTAGGTAGTTGTATACAGAGAGTTTAGATGTTGAGCATCACCATATGTTACCTTAGCTTTCTTGGTTAACATAGATTGTACAGGGTTAAATATTTTAGAAAAGTTGTGCCCCGGCTGATCGTGTACAGAATACTTTATTATAGAACAACGTGTCTCAAACGGTTTAGTCTAAGAACCCTGTGATGTCTTACAAATTATTGAGGTCCCAGAGATCTTTTGTAGATAAGAGTTGTACCGCGAGGATATGACAATATCAAAAGAAGGTGTTCGATTATAAGGAACATAGTGTTCACCTCGCCGACCCCCAAATAGGCTTTCAGCGCACCATATTTTGAGAATCACCGTTCGTATGTCTTTCTTTATTCAGTCACCGCCTTCCACGCGAATCCAACTTAGAACACGGGGATAATCGATAAGAAATTTCATTACAGGCCATGTTTAATCAGTACGAGGTTCACTTATCAAGAAGAGGAAGCATATTTCTCATTGCGGTCAGTGTATTTTTTTTTCCGGAGTATTTTCAGTTGTCTTCAACGTACTTTCAGGCGTCGTAAATGTACTTTTAATTGTTTTCATTGTAATTTCAGTTGTCTTCCTTGTACTTTTAAGTGGCTTCATCGTACTTTCAGTTGTCGCTTACGTACCTTAATTTGTCTTCAATGCCCTTTCTGATGTCTCGAACGCACTTATGTCTTGAACATATTTGCAGTTGTTTTCAGCGTACTTTCAGATGTCTGCCTTACTTTCTATTGCAAACTGGAGTCTAAATAACCTTTTTACTCAATTTTTAGTTTTAGTTATTGATTTGTAATGAAAACACACTCGCAGATAATACACTTGTGGGGCTGTCGAATCGTCTTTGGTGTTTGGCAGAAAACCTTTCACTAAAGTTTGAATTGCATTTCAAAGTCTGTATAACCGGGTGAGACAGGGAAGTCTACGATGTGTTGACCATATCCACCACATCCGAGATGGCTTTACATAACATTAACTGAACATTGGGGTAAGTAGATTTTATTACTTATGATATAATATAAATAATAAAGAAAACTACCACGTGACCGAGTGCATGTGTTAATATGTAGTTACATTCACCCAACAACGGAATTCCCTATCATATTATCACTAGCTACACACACAACACAACCCAAAAATATCCCCATCATACCAACCCTTACTCATCTGCCTCTATAACAGGTATTAGTTTTAAAAATATATTTCCCCCTTTATTCTATAGCTGGAAGGAAAAAAAATGGGAATTCACTCAAGAGTGTTTATAAAAAGTTCTTTTTCTCAAGTCAAGTAGTAACATAGTTGCCTGAAGGTTTTGGAACAATCAATTTGTAAAGCCCGTGTTATTGCTTACGAACACACACAATATTTTAGAAAATAAACGCCTTAACAAAACTATGTAAAATCTTACAGATAACTCATAGTGACAAACTCTCGCAAATCAAGAAAAGCTAACACTGAATATTTGTTCAACAGCACGTTGGGTATCGATTAGGATTCTGGATAATCAACCAGCTGTTACCACGAACCGCATTCACCTCTCACTCCCGAACCGCCACTTCTTCATGGTAGACGTATATATCTAAATACATCGTCTTCCTATTATCTCAAAGTCTAAATATATCGTCTCCCTATTATCGGTTTCTTGTTATCTAAAAATCTCAAAGTCTTCCTATTATTCACCTATGTATATATGACTATTTAGCGTATAACTGCTGAAACATCGTGTATATGAATGCCTGTCTATATGTAAAATAAAAAACACTCACTACCAGGACGCAAGTTCGATGGTAGAACTAGTACAGGTCTCTAACACTGAATATATGTTCAACAGCACGTTGGGTATCGATTAGGCTTCTGGATAAGCAACCAGCTGTTACCACGAAACGCATTCACCTCTCACTCCCGAACCGCCACTTCTTCATGGTAGACGTATATATCTAAATACATCGTCTTCCTATTATCTCAAAGTCTAAATATATCGTCTCCCTATTATCGGTTTCTTGTTATCTAAAAATCTCAAAGTCTTCCTATTATTCACCTATGTATATATGACTATTTAGCGTATAAATGCTGTAACATCGTGTATATGAATACCTGTCTATATGTAAAATAAAAAAACACTCACTACCAGGACGCAAGTTCGATGGTAGAACTAGTACAGGTCTCTAATACATAACGCCGATCTATACATATTGTATATACAACAATTAAAATATCGGCACACAAAAACCCATACCCCACGATTCGACAGCCCCACAAGTGTATTATCTGCGAGTGTGTTTTCATTACAAATCAATAACTAAAACTAAAAATTGAGTAAAAAGGTTATTTAGACTCCAGTTTGCAATAGAAAGTAAGGCAGACATCTGAAAGTACGCTGAAAACAACTGCAAATATGTTCAAGACATAAGTGCGTTCGAGACATCAGAAAGGGCATTGAAGACAAATTAAGGTACGTAAGCGACAACTGGGGTCGTACTCCAAATCCTTCAACAACCTTTATATATTAGCATGTGTGTACGGGTGTGTGATTTGTGTATAAGTGTGCACAGTGGGGTGATCACCTGCTTGCCAACCAATCTGATTACGGAAACAATGATAGATTGTTTGGTCTGTTTTTGTTCCACAAAGACGCCACTAGGCGTGGTGGAAACAGCGATAGATTGATCAATTTGTTGTTGCCCTAAGACGCCACTAGGCGTACTGGCCACATACTGCTTTGCCGGTTGATGGCTAAGGATGGAACAAGAAGCGACAACTGAAAGTACGATGAAGCCACTTAAAAGTACAAGGAAGACAACTGAAATTACAATGAAAACAATTAAAAGTACATTTACGACGCCTGAAAGTACGTTGAAGACAACTGAAAATACTCCGGAAAAAAAAATACACTGACCGCAATGAGAAATATGCTTCCTCTTCTTGATAAGTGAACCTCGTACTGATTAAACATGGCCTGTAATGAAATTTCTTATCGATTATCCCCGTGTTCTAAGTTGGATTCGCGTGGATAGCGGTGACTGAATAAAGAAAGACATACGAACGGTGATTCTCAAAATATGGTGCGCGGAAAGCCTATTTGGGGGTCGGCGAGGTGAACACTATGTTTCTTATAATCGAACACCTTCTTTTGATATTGTCATATCCTCGCGGTACAACTCTTATCTACAAAAGATCTCTGGGACCTCAATAATTTGTAAGACATCACAGGGTTCTTAGACTAAACCGTTTGAGACACGTTGTTCTATAATAAAGTATTCTGTACACGATCAGCCGGGGCACAACTTTTCTAAAATATTTAACCCTGTACAATCTATGTTAACCAAGAAAGCTAAGGTAACATATGGTGATGCTCAACATCTAAACTCTCTGTATACAACTACCTACAGACACACACACACAGATACCTATAGGTATATGCACCAACACATAAACTACCTGGCCGACAAGATCTTCCACTCTGTACAACAACCAAGAAACCATACAACACATAATACAACACATATGCACCAACACATAAACTACCTGGCCGACGAGATCTTCCACTCTGTACAACAACCAAGAAACCATACAACACATAATACAACACACCTCTCACGATTAATTTCGCGTTTAGTCAGACCCTGGTTAACGCCACCCAAAGCCTGTTTTTTTTTCTTCATAGACAATGGGGTGATAACGACAGACACTCATCTTGTTGAAGATGGTTACGCGAAAAAGACGTGACAGACTCGTCAAGTAATCCGAACCACCTGTATTCTGAGGGCTCCTAGTAGTATACAAAAAAAGAAGTGCGGTTATACGTCACCCATAGATCAACTAACTTTGTCAATAAATATATAAAATGTATCTAGTGTTTTCTCTTATATATTTCCATATATGTATAACTAAATAGCGTCTAACTGTTGAAAAATTGGTTACCTATCTGTAATATGTACGTATAAACACATTTTCGTTATATAAAAGTCACGCGGTTGTAGACTGTATAAACAAACACACCAACACACATAACAAAACAATTCCACAACACACAAAAATCCGCCCTAACCTAACCCCACCTGCTACATTACACCCGTACCTCATCACCGACGTCTCTTCACTCCCACCTGTCAATGCTGGTCCACTCGCCTGCTACACCCAAAATGTACACAGATGCATCCTGACAACGTCACCACATCGCACCTCAACATCTAAAATATCGCTCTTCCACCTCCAAAACCCTACCACATCACACAAAAATATCCCCCCTAACCTAACCCCACCTGATACATTACACCCATGCCTCGTCACCCCCACCACAAAAAAAACCTCCACTCGACCACAACACACTATTAGCGAACTAATGTAGTGCTATATAAAAGTCACCCACTTCTCCTGAGCTCCGCCTACCCGCCTCCTCAATTCCTTATATAGAAAGTCATCCCGCCATCTTGTCCCTGCATCACTCCTGCAGAATTAATATATGTGTATAAATAACGCCTTCTTGTTATCTAAAAATAAACACTAATATATTACTATATAAAAAGTCATCCGCCTCCTCCTACCCTCCTCCTCAATTCCTTATATAAAAAGTCATCCCGCCATCTTGCGCCTGCATCACTCCTGCAGAATTAATATATGTGTATAAATAACGCCTTCTTGTTATCTAAAAATAAACACTAATATATTACTATATAAAAAGTCATCCGCCTCCTCCTACCCGCCTCCTCAATTCCTTATATAAAAAGTCATCCCGCCATCTTGCGCCATATAACCTCTTCTTGTTATCACAAGTCGGTCATCTTGCCACATTTTTCCTATATAAAAAGTCATCCCGCCATCTTGCGCCTGCAGCGTGCCACCATTTTTCTCCTTATATAAAAAGTCACCCCGCCATCTTACCCCTGTATCACTCCTACAGAATTAATAAATAACGTCTTCTTGTTATCTAAAAATCTCAAAGTCTAACTATTATCCTCTTCCTATTATCGTCTTCTTGTTATCTCAATAAACACATATTACTATATAAAAAAGTCATCCACTTCTCCTGCTGCGCCACCTCCACACTGCGTATTTCCTTATATAAAAAGTCATGCACCAACACCTGATGCTCC
Source organism: Oreohelix idahoensis (assembly GCA_024509875.1). Taxonomy (NCBI): domain Eukaryota; kingdom Metazoa; phylum Mollusca; class Gastropoda; order Stylommatophora; family Oreohelicidae; genus Oreohelix; species Oreohelix idahoensis. The sequence continues at coordinate 114,697 of JAMPIV010015126.1, forward strand.
ACCTGCACATTTTTCTTATATATAAAGTCATGTACCAACACCTGATGCTCCACCTGCACAACTAGTATTTCCTTATATAAAAAGTCATCCTGCCTGATGCTCCACCTGCACATTTTCCTTACATATAAAAAGTCATCACCCTCCGCCTGATGCTCCACCTGCACACTGAGTATTTCCTTATATAAAAAGTCACCCCGGCTGATGCTCCACCTGCACATTTTCCTTATATATAAAAAGTCATCACCCTCCGCCTGATGCTCCACCTGCTCAATGAGTATTTTCTTATATAAAAAGTCACCCCGCCATCTTGCCCCTGCACATTTTCCCTATATAAAAAGTCATCCTGCCTGCTGCTCCACCTGCACACTGAGTATTTTCTTATATAAAAAGTCATCACCCTCCGTCTGATGCTCCACCTGCTCAATGAGTATTTTCTTATATAAAAAGTCATCCCGCCTGCTGCTCCACCTGCTCAATGAGTATTTTCTTATATAAAAAGTCATCCCGCCTGCTGCTCCACCTGCTCAATGAGTATTTTCTTATATAAAAAGTCATCCCGCCTGATGCTCCACCTGCTCAATAAGTATTTTCTTATGTAAAAAGTCACCCCGCCTGACGCTCAACCTGCGCAATGAGTATTTCCTTATATAAAAAGTCATCCCGCCTGATGCTCCACCTGCACATTTTCCCTATATAAAAAGTCATCCCGCCTGCTGCTCCACCTGCACACTGAGTATTTCCTTATATAAAAAGTCGTGTACCAACGCCTGATGTGCCACCTGAGTATTTCCTTATATAAAAAGTCATGCAATACAACAATCTACTTATCTCCCCCTTGTTATCTCAAGTCCGCCATCTTGTTATCTCCCCCTTGTTAGCTCAAGTCCGCCATCTTGACCCATATAACCTCCCCTTGTTAGCTCAAGTCCGCCATCTTGCCCCACCACATTTCCCTTATATAAAAGTCATGCGCTCAACCAGCGCGCAGCCATTTTTTTGCTATATAAAAGTCATGCTCCACCAGCGCTCCACCATCGGCTCCACCCGAATACTAACCGTTTCCGCCATTCACTACTACTGAAAATCTCTCCGCACCATACCTTTTTCAAAATCAAAATACATATTGTTAAAATGCATTTTGACATTTAATTCTGTTATATTTAGATTCAGGAGATGCTAAAGTATCAGAAAATGGACTAATCCCTAAATCCATCATTTTTGTATTTTGACATAAATTTAATGCTTGTTTACTTTATTTGAAATTTTATTAATGTAAACATTTGCCTCTTTCTAGGAAGTTCAAGTGTGATGGAAGCTAAGGCAGGTAGTGCTTTGTGAAGCTGGTCTCTGACGCGACAGTAATTTCGCCACACCGTGTAAAGTGATTGTGATAGCAAAGCATTCAATCAAATCATAGCAAGTAAACCATATGGCCCTAATATTGCTGAATTTAATGAAGGACATGAGGCTGCTTTATTTTTCAAGAAAGTCCTGGGGCTGAACAGTGGAAAAGAGGCTTGTCGACTGGCAGGAGCAAGAAAGTGTAAACGTCTGGTGCTCAGCTCTAAAACGTCAGAAAACTGCACTAAGAAATTGAAGGAAATTTGGCACAAATCTCAACAGAAAGCCAGACAAGAAGCTACAGAGGAAGCTTGATATGCTGCCGGTATGTTCTGCCTGACTAGTAAGTTATTTTATTTTGCTGCAGTATTACATACTTATTTAATTATATTCTAATTATATCGAAAAATGTGATTTTAAAGAAATCTATTATTCTCATACTAATTTTCTTATAACTTCCACACTTATGTAGTAATTGACATAAAAATTGGCACATAAATTGCCCATAATCCTTTAAAACTTTTTATTTGATAGATTTTTAAGTATTTGATCAAACTTTTGATTTATTGCAAAAAGTAATGTAAAATTTAGCAAAATTTGTTACTATTTTTACCAGAGTCCGCTGGGAGGACAACATTAGACAATCTTTGAAGGACCGAGGACTAGAATGGAACCAGGCCAGGAGGAAGACAGCCGATAGGATGGTTTGGCGCTCTCTCTTCCAAACCTCTACACCTCACGGTGGAAGAGGAACGACTAAGAAAGTAAGACTAAGTAAGTACTATTTTTAGACACTATTTTCAAAGTCCTACAACTTTTAAAAAATTAAAGTTATGGAAAATCCATCTTAAGACAAGTTTTAAAATGTAACGATAAACGGTGTGTTTAAGTTTGGTATTCATAGCTTAATAAATAAAAAAGCCTTAGCAAATTAAAATAAAACAAAGAATCCAATATTGCTCAGCTCTAAAACGGCAGAAAACTGCACTAAGAAAGGGAAGGAAATTAGGCACAAATCTCAACAGAAAGCCAGAAAGGAAGCAGCAAATGAAGCTGGCTATGCTACCAGTATGTTCTAATTGATAAGTAAGCAATTTTTCTTGGGCCATATTACATACTTATTTAATTGTTGTATATTTATGGAGGAAAATGTCATTTTCTCAAAATCTATTTTTCTCATTCTAATTTCCTTAAAACTTCCACACTTATGTATTGATTGACATAAGAATTGGCACATATGTTACCATAATCTTTTAAAACTTTTAGTGAGATGGATTTTGAATATCTGATCAAACTTTTGATTTATTGCAAAAGGAATGTAAAATGTAGCAAAATTTGTTACTATTTTTAGACACCATATTCAAAGTCCTACAACTTTTTTTGTATTAAAGTTATCAAGAATCCATTATATAGAAAGTTTTAAAATGTAATGATAAAGGCTGTGTTTAAATTTCTTGCTCAGAGCGTAGTAAATAAAAAAGCCTTAGCAAATTGAAAAGAACAATAGAATCCAATATGGCCGCCGTTTCTATCCCAACCAGTGGTGCACACGGCTGTTTGCGAGCGATCTTTCAGTTTTCTCTGACTGCGCTGTTTATAGCCATCGTGACAGAGGTTACGTGTTCAACTTCCTAACGAGAAAAAAATGTGGCGGTGTTTACTTTTGATAAGGTTTAATTAATGCTTTTAGGCTACTTTATTGTTATAAATACCAGCTTTAATTTTGCGTAAACTACACTAGAAATGTTAGAGTCAATTTTAGAACAAGAACAAACATTTTATCACAATTAGAACAGAAGATATAATAGTCTGAAATAGTGTAAAATTTACGTTTTTTTTAAATATTTTGTTATGGTTTGTTTATAATGCATTTTACACTGTTGTTCGTCCATCACAAGTGATGAAGACCACTCTGTTCATCCAATTATTAGGATGTTAGGATAGTATATGAGTACGAAGGTGACTGTTGAGTCCGATGCGGGCCTGGAAGGATCTCGGACAGTGTGGGCAGGGAATGTTTGCTTCATGTGAAGGTGTTATTTCACGATCTTTTCTAGCTTGTCTCCGCTGTTCAGCTGCTGCTCTTCTGGACGATTCGCATGCCGCTGCACCTTTACGAAGAGATGTGCGCCAGGCAGTTCGGTCTTGCGCAGCAGCTTCCCATGTGTCTGGGTTTATGTCAAAGGTTTTTAATGAAGCCTTAAGAGTGTCTTTGAAGCGCCTTTTCTGGCCACCATGGGAGCGTCTACCCTTCTGCATCTCACCATAAAAGAGTATCTTTGGCAGTCGATGGTCTGGCATGCGGACTACATGACCTGCCCAGCGAATCTGTGACTGCATCAGAATAGTATCGATGCTAGGGATACCAGCTCTGTCAAGAACGGCGGTATCTGGGATCTTGTCTTGCCATTTGATGTTCATTATCTTCCTGAGACAGACTGTATGGAAGTGGTTTAGCTTCTTTACGTTGCGCCTGTATACAGTCCATGTTTCACATGCATAAAGCAGCACTAGAAGCACCGCAGCTCTGTATACCTTCAGCTTTGTCTGTAGACTAATGCCACTTCGATGCCACACGTTGGTGTATAGTCTGCCAAATGTGCTGCTGGCTTTGGAGATCCTGGTGTTCACCTCATCATCAATGACGATGTTCTGGGATAGTGTACTACCAAGGTATGTGAACCTGTTCACAACATTCAGTTTCTCAACATTTACCTTGATGACTGGCTCAGTATAAATTGTGCCAGGAGCTGGTTGGTACATGATTTCTGTTTTCCCCGTGTTGATGGTAAGCCCAAAGTTGGAGCAGGCTTCAGAGAATCTATCAACGCTACGCTGCAGATCAGCCTCTGAGCCAGCACTGAGGGCACAATCGTCAGCAAACAGAAGATCCCTGATGGTGTGTGATTTGACCTTGGTTTTTGCTTGAAGCCTCCTAAGGTTAAACAATTTTCCATCAATACGATATCTGATGTCGATTCCTGTGTCCCCGTCTCTGAAAGCATCAGTTAGCATAGCAGAAAACATGATACTGAAAAGCGTCGGTGCAAGTACACACCCTTGTTTAACTCCATTTGAGACGGGGAAAGGCTCCGACAGCTCACCGTTTTCCTGAACTCTAGCCTGCATTCCATCATGCAGTTGCTGCACTACTGAGATAAATTTCTTTGGGCAGCCGTATTTTGCCATGATCTTCCATAGACCCTCTCTACTGACCGTGTCGAACGCCTTTGTCCAGTCGATGAAAGCTGTGTACAGGTCACAGTGCTGTTCTTGGCATTTTTTTTTAAGCTGTCTTGCAGCGAACACCATATCGGTGGTTCCACGTTCTTTCCGGAATCCACACTGACTTTCAGGTAGAAGACCTTTGTCAAGATGAGCCGTAAGGCGATTAAGAAGGATTCTGGCAAATATCTTCCCAGCGATTGATAGTAGTGAGATGCCTCGATGATTGTTACAGTCTTGGCGATTACCTTTACGTTTATAAAGATGTATAATTGACGCATCCTTGAGATTGTGTGGGATGGTTTCACTCTGCCACATTTGCTGGAAGATCATGTGAAGTTTCTCTATCAGAACTGTACCGCCATCTTTATAGACCTCAACAGGAATTGAATCGGAGCCGGGGCCTTTCCACTAGAAAGTTGACGAATCGCTTTTTGAGTCTCCTCCAAAGTCGGTATAACATCTAGTGCTTCATTTATAGGAATTTGGGGCAGTCGGTTGATGGCTTCATCGTTAATAGATGATGGCTGGTTCAGAATATTATTAAAGTGTTCGACCCAGCGTTGGAGAATTTTTTCCTTGTCTGTAATTAGTGTTTTTCCATCTGCATTAAGGAGGGGAAATGATCCTGATGATGTTGGACCATAGACCGCTTTGAGTGCATGGTAAAAATTTTTCAAGTCATGGCTGTCAGCAAAGCCTTGGAGCTCATCTGCTTTATTACTCAGCCATGAATCCCGCATCTGGCGTAGTTTATGTTGGACGATTCTACGCATATTGTTGAAAGCGTCTTTCTTGGATGTAGATTTTGGATCATTTAATTTACACTAAAACGATCACAATCAACATGCATAACAAATTACAGAAATCAAAAGTAGAGATCCTGTAGAAAATGAATATCATAGTTTTGTTTTGGTTTAAAGCGTCAAACATTAATTATTGAAACATTAAATTGCAAACCCACATTTATTACCTTAAAATAACACACCCAATTGTCCCCAAAACATGAGAGCTAACAATTATCTCAATCATACATTACGATGGTCATGTAAAAATGAGTATGGTCATGAGTAAAACGAAATGTTCAATTTAATAAATAAATAGGTGTATTTAATAAATACACCTATTAAATGATTTCCACACTCTGTTAATTCTGTCACTCTCACGCAACAACTGCCATAATTTGCTCTAGCCCCAAAATTTCGCTCAGTTATCATTCACACTTCCTTTTTTTTAATAGAGAAATCTGTACTTTCACAGATGGAGAAATTTGTAACAAATGAGTTTCCATTTTAAATTTTAATTGTGAAGTTATATTTTTAATACCGCTGGCGCGTCTTTCAATTTTGGAAATAGTGGAATGTACAAATTCTCCTCTCATGTAGCTGCTGCAGGTCTAGTGAGTCAGTTGATGTTCCAACAATATGTTTCCTAACAGTGTGGAGAAATTGAGATCGCTTACGTTTTGTTGGCGTTATGGTGACTGATGTTTCTCTTCTATGTTTAATTAGTTTTTGTAGTACAATAGGCTGTCCTCTGGATTTGCATTTTATGATATTATTTTTTGCTGTTTCTAGTTTTTTTCTAACAATGGATGTGAATAGGGTTTCTTCCTGTTGTGTTAGTGGTTGTGAAGGTGGCTTAGGAAGTAACATTTGTACTGTGATGTCGCTTTTGAAGAAGGCGAGGTGGATGTACTTGTCGTATGTATAACTGACTTGATAGGTGTTGATGTAGCAACAAAAACTGGCAAGCTAGGGTGAGTAGTGTTATCCACCTCCAAATGAATAATGGTATCGCCATTAATGTGAGCTGACACATCAACCTCTAGCTGAACAATTTCATCACTAGTGTGGGCAGGCACATCAACTTCCTGCTGTACAGAGCTATTCTGACTACAGCTAACTGACTGACTACAGCTAACTGACTGACTACAACTAACTGACTGACTAGACATGGAGGGGTCAGAAAGAACATCACAAGGGATAGAGCAGCTTTTTGGTTTTAAAACACCAAAAGATGTCTTTGCAAAATAATTGCACAGTTGACATTCACTTATAGTTAAATTATGGTCATAGTCTTTCCAGATGTGCTGACTGTTTTCCGATAGTAACTTGGCTGTTTCAAGATACTTCTCATTATGCCTCCTTTTTGCGTTTTGTATTGGTAAGTAACACTTCCTACAAAATATAGTCGAATGCTCTGTCGGTTTATCATCTGATACGTTAATTCCTAAAACAAAGAACAGATCACTAACGTAATTCGAACAGTTCAGTGCATTCGGTTTTGAACTTTTTGTTTGGGAAGTTAATGCTCTCTTGCCACAAACTCTGCACAGTGCACTGGCACAATTCATATGATACAACAAAGTATGTTCCATTTCGTTGTTATGTAGTATAGTTTACTTGTGTATGTATAAAGATAATGGAATATTTGGGAGTATCACGTCTAACACAACGCTGTAGAATGCTTTACCTGTGAATGAAAGAAGATATACAAACGGTTACTTAGAACTCTTTGGCAGCCGTCTTGTGCACAGGATTGTCTACCAAAGAACACTAATGGAACAGTCCTTATCTCACACACAATAAAAAATGGCATTCATATTATAAATACAAGATTAACAAGACTTGAAAGATTGATCAAAGTATGTGGAAGTAATCTATCTATAGCTTTACATGTTTTCAGACGCTTATATACGTAGCTAAATATCATTATAAATGAATGAAGATGCAAAAACAGATGGTGCTTTACAAAAAGTTATTTTTTTCACAACCTTATTTAAGATTTGCGAGTATCAGGAATGTGTTTACAGTGATTTAAATGTTATAAAATCTGGTGACAATATGCTTGTTCTTGTAATGCCAAACTCACAAAACTGACTACCACACATTCTCAAGATACGAAACCAAAAAAACAAGTATGTGGAAATAATCTTTAGCTTCCCTTCGAGAAGTCTATATAATTATAAACTCATATGAATGGGCCGATTTTTAGATATTACATTAATAAATAGATTACTTCTGTTATGAATTTCCTCAAGTGATGACGCTGTTTTCAAAAGTCTGTAACTCCGTCAAATATAATTTCAAACAAATAAACATGCAATCAAAAATAGAAAAAAGAACAAAGTTATAGTACACAAAAGAGTTTTAGCGCTGTGTTTATCCAGAACGAGTGTGTAATGATTTATATTTTATTGATTTTACACACACATCAGCTGATTTCCCCGCCAAAAACTTCAATAGTCTTTTACGGTGCACATGAAAATTTTATACCCGGTGTCAGAATTCCGGTCACCGAAACTAAAAAAGCGCTCTGGTATAGGGCACAAACAGCCGTGTGCAGCGCTATCAAACTTTTCAATTTGCATATCTAGTATTGATATAGGTTAAGTCTGTGCATTTTCATTGAAATCCAGCAATTAATAACGAAAATAGCATTTCAGTGTAGCTCCTTCCCTTAAGCCAACCGAAGATGGTGGTCTGATACAACATCTGTTCCTCTACATACTTTCACATCATGCAATGATGACCTAAACTTCTTACTTATGCATATGTGATCAATCTGATTCTCAGTTCTGTGGTCGGGTGATATCCATGTTGCTTTATGTATTCTTTTATGTGGAAATATGCTTCCTCCTATAGCTAGTTAATTTAAAGCACAGACGTTTGCTAATAGTTCCCCATTCTCGTTCATCATACCTAATCCATGCTTTCCCATGATTTCTTCAAAGCCAGTGTTGTCTGTTCCTATTTTCGCATTTAGGTCCTCCATCAAAATTTTGATGTCATTTCTTTTCTTATTGTCCAAGACACTTTGTAGTCTGGTGTAAAAGTCTTCTTTCACAGATTCTTCTTTATCGTTTGTTCGTGCATAACACTGACTGATGTTTATATTAATTTTTTTTTTGGCTGATTTAAACCTTGCTATTATAAGTCGGGGTCCCATTGCTTACCATTCTGTAAGTCCTTCTGTGCTTCCTTGGACAGCTTTAGAGCCACCCAGACTCCTTTCGGATTTCTCTAGGTTGCTTCACGCGCCTCCTTTCCAGAGGACCTTCTTCTGTCTCGGGCGTCTGAGTTGATTTATATTCTTTATTTTTGTCCATGTTTGTTAAAGTTTTTGTGGTAAAAAGTTTTTTTTACGGGATTGGGACCCAATCCCATGCCCAACCCTTCTTAGTCGCTTTATACGACATGCCTGGTAGGGTACAGTGTTACTATTCTTTGTTCCCCTTTCAGGCTCCGGTAACACATGGGTGGGGCACTTTTATATTAGTCATTAAAAGGTCTCTTTCTATGACTACTTGCCAGCTGTATAGTTGTCACGTCGTAAGTATATTCGTGTATTGCAGCTTATTCAATACATATACTTATTTATTTATATTTTCTAAGTGTAATGATTTTACCTCTATATCTATTATTGATAGTGTGTCGACGTGTCGTTAAAAGTACTTCTAGCTGGAAAGAAGATCCATTGGGAATTGTTCGATTCCACTTGTGTCTACCGATAGTGTGGTCTTCCTTAACTCGAGCAGATTTATGACTTTATCAATGATGATTTGACGTATGGTGTCTACAATCGCAATAAGTAATTCTTCTTTTTGATAGTTTATTGTTTGACTGTGTTGTTTTATTTGATATGTCAGTGATAAACTGTTTCTCTTGTTCCATGTTTTTGGTTCACTGTTGGTGGAATGTCTGCTGTCATTTTCTAAACGTAGTTATATAACTGCAATTTATGTAGTCAGTTGTTGGATTAGGGGTTTGATGTGTAGTTTCTGCTTACTTGACAGTGTAGTGGATTAGATGGTATTGTATGGTTGTTATGTTACCTAGGGTGCTGTATGAGGTCAGCTGTGAAGGCTCCTGAGATAAAAGTTTATGTGAAATACAGAAGGCCTTTCTTACTACCACTACGACCTCAAACAGATCTCTTTTACTATCATGAATGTATTATTGTCTGTTGGTCCGTCTGTCTCTACTTGGGTTTTCACCAAAAACACACTTGTTTCTTGGACCAACTACACGCAACACCCTAAACAAATCTGCCTCCTAAGTTATTTTTAGCCACAATTCTCCACCTTTTCCCCTCTCGTTCATTACAGCTTGATTTTTGCATTTCCGTGTCTCAATAACGAAATTTGAGGCTTTAGTGAAAGTGTGCACAACAATACTGTCCGCCAGTCTGATGTGAACAATACAGTCTTTCGTCAATATCTTCCATGTTATCTGTCCGTCTGTATAAATGAAAGTATATTATTTCTCTGCTTAAGATGGGCTATCATACTAGCTAGGTTTTATATTCATAACTTTATTATTAAGAAAAAACATATTTTTTCTCAAGGTTAGTTTTTGAAATTTGTTCTCGAACCTTCTCCACGGCGTTTGCCGCTGAATTCAAACTATAACGTCAAAGTACCGTAAATCGTCAAAGAAACGTCTGTCTCTGACAAGAGCTAAAGTCGTTTTCTATCAATTTCCTTACATTGTGTTAACTAGTGGCGTGAATTTTTTTCCTTTAACTACAACTTGCGTCTTTTAGCCTTTCTAGATTCAAACACGTGTTCAGTCATATTTTTCCTTTTTTTTCGTTATCCTCCCGTCTACAAGGGTAAACCGTTTCGTCTGCATGTTTAACTAGTTAGTTTGAATGGCGGTGGGAAATGCGGGCATAGGCGAGCATGTCTCCTAGTATCTTACGCATTATTTTTATCCCTACAATGTTATCTTTATAATTGGAGATATTTTAACGTTGTATCACGGTAAATTCATCACACATCTCCCCACTTGAGAGCATGCACTACGGCAAGTTCCAAAACCAGTGATACACATAGATAAAATTACTCCTCATGCCTACCAATTACTCTAATTTTGATCACAGGGGTGCCGACTGAGGAAATCTGCACCGACATTCAATGACCCTGGGATGTATTCGATAATAAACTGATAAGGTTGTAATAATAATGACCATCTCAACAGTATTGCATTTTCATGCTTAGCCTGAGATAAGAACACCAGGGGCAGATGATCCGTCTGGACCACAAAAGTCCTACCATACAGATAGATTTGGAACTTTTTAATCGCCCAGATTAACGCTAAACATTATTTTTCGCTTGTGGAATATCCTTGCTCCGCTTTATTCAATTTGCGGCTTGCATAAGCGACTGGGTTCAGTTCCCCCTTGGGTGAAGATGACCTTTGCATCAGAGCCGCCCCCAGGCCTACATTACTTGCATCTGTTCTCACCACAAAGTCCTGTGTCAAATCAGGCAATTTGAGAATAGGCTTGCTAGTGAGTTTTTCCTTTAACTCTTGGAAAGCCAATTCACATTGCGCAGACCAAACAATTTTATCTGGATGTCCCTTGCGAGTCAGATCAGTCAGAGGAGCACATATAGAGTTAAAACTTTTGATATATTTTTGGTAAAATCCACATAACGACACGAATGATCGCACGTCCTTTTTTGTTTGTGGTCTAGGTGCTCTCTGCAATTTTTCCAAGTTCTTGGGGTCAGGGGTCATATTACCCTGATATACAGTGTGTCCCAAGAATTCCAACTCTTTGCATCCAATACAACATTTTGTTGGTCTAGCAGTTAAGTTCGCTTCCCTAAGCCTATCAAATAACATTTTCAGAGAGTTAATGTGTTCTTCAAATGTCTCTGTGGCGACGAGAATATCATCCATGAAATTCGTGATACGTGGGTTATTCAGTGAATCCAACAATTTGCGCATCATCCTTGAAAATTAACTTGGAGCATTTTTCAATCCGAATGGTAGCATGTTGAATTCATAATGTCCTTCCGAGGTGCTAAAAGCTAAATAAGGTCTAACTTCAGGCTTCACTGGAATCTGGTAATAGCCTTTACTAAGATCCACCTTCGAAAAGTATTTTGCCTTGTTTAATCTGGCAAATAACTGTTTTGTGTCTGGTAATGGATCCACTTGTCCTTCTGTGACAGCATTCAGTTTCCTGTAATCTATGCACAGTCTACGTTCCCCAGACGGTTTCCTCAACAAAACTACACTGGAGCTAAAAGAAGATTCACTGTGTGAAATAATACCCTCCTTCAACAAATAATCTATTTCTTCTTTCCATGCCTTCTCCTTCGCGAACGGAATAGAATAGGCTCTCATACAGATTGAGTTTGAGTCTACCAGTTTCATGTCATACTGTAGCAAATTTGTATTTCCTGGTTTATCAGTTAATACATCTGTATGTTCCTCCAGAACCTGTTGAACTCTCTCCCTCTGATTTTCAGTCAGGTGCTTACTGACTTTTACTTGTGCAGCTGTCTCACAGGGATGTAATGGGTATTCATGTGAGGTGAGTGGTTTGTTTTGCATTTGAGTTGCGATAGCCAAGGTCAGTAAGGGGGTGCTTTCCTGGAGTGGTCTGTCCAGATACTTCTTTAAAAGGTTTACATGATACACTTTCTCCTTCCCCTTTATGTCAATTTTATAATTTGTTCTAGACACCTTCTCTAGAACCGTATATGGACCTTGCCATCCAATTTGTAATTTATTCTGGCTGCCGGGTAGTAGAAGAAGCACCTTCTCTCCCACAGCTAATTCTCTGTCCTTTGCCTTCCTATTAAAATATGCTGCATGTTTCTTCCTGGCTTGTCTCAAATTATCATTTGCCAGTTTCCATCCAGCTTTCAAACGAGTGGTCAGTTCGTTCACATATTGATACGATGAGGTAACAGTCTCTTCTGCCTTCTCATCTGTCCAGGTCCTTAATAATGCTTCCAATGGACCTTTTATTGGCCTCCCAAATAGCAGAGTTGCGGGAGCCATCCCGGTTGAACTATGTGGTACCTCCCGATACGCAAACAACGCGGCGGGCAGAAATTGATCCCACATACTTGGTTTTTCGTGTGCCAGCTTCCTCAGGATAGAAATGAGAGTCCCATTGAACCTCTCTACCTGGCCGTTCCCTTGTGGATGGTACGGACTACAATGAAAGTGTCTGGCTTGAAATAGCTTAAAACTTCTTCCGTTAGTTTCCCCTTGAACTGTGAGCCATTATCAGTCAAGATTTGATGCGGGAATCCTAATCTTGTGAATATTGTAAGTAGTGCCTCTGCTACATGTTTTGAATCAATTGATGGCAGGGCTACCGCCTCTCCCCACATAGAACAAGTGTCCACCAGAGTAAGGATGTAACTGTTCCTCCTCTTGGTCCGAGTGAGAGGTCCCACAATATCCACTGCAACCCTCTCAAAAGGTGTTCCCACTATGGGCATTTCCCCTAGAGTTGCAGGAGCAGTCCAATGCTTTGGAGCTACCCTTTGACATTCTGGACAGGATTTGACATATCTTTTTATATCCTCCGTTATCCCTGGCCAGAAGTAATGACAAGCTATACGCTGTCCTGTGGCGCTGATCCCCATGTGACCACTGAAGGGAATCGCATGCCCGAGTTCCATCACTTTATCCCTATATGAAGTGGGAAGAACCAGCTGGTTGTGACCATTTGTTTCAGTTCCGGCCTTCCTGTATAAGAGTTTGTTCTTCATAAAGTACTCTCCCTTGCTCGGAGGTGTGTGGCATTTGGGCAATTTTTTAAAACATGGCTTGAGTGTCCTATCCTCAGCCTGCGCCTTCCTCATCTCCTCTGGATGAGCATTTATAGGTTCACCTTCTTCCTCCTTTTTCTGTGACCTGGTCTGCACTGTCGCCATGATCACAGGTCTCTCGGGATTCCCCAAGAAGACGTACCTACACCCCAATATCAGAGGGTAGATTGGTTCATCTATCACTGCTGCTCTGATTTCTCCTTCCACATAGCGAGTTTTCACCGTTATCCTTGCTATGGGAAGTGTCATGAGTGGTATGTCCTTAGTCGCCCCTTGTATTTCCACTGTTTCTGTGGTATACTGACTTGGGTCCACTAGGCTAGACTTCACGACTGAATCATAATCCAAACCTGTATCATATAGGCACCTTATGGTGACCCCATTACAAATAACATCCTCACAAACTGGGGGGTGATAAGGTTTCTGCTGTCCATTAGGATTAACCTTTAATCTTTGAGTCCCCGACTTCATTGCAGCAATGTTTGAAGGTTTCCTTTTACAAAATTCGGTGTTATGGTTTTCTTTCTTACAATATTTACACCATCTTTTCCTTTGGTTAAACGGTTTTCTTTCGTTATATTTTTGGTCATTGAACTGTGAGTTTCTGTCACTATAGTCATTTCTTGGCCTATCAAAGTTGGTCCTGCCTTTATTACCTTGTTCTCTGTTATCAAATCTACTAAATTGCTGTGGAGCTTTAAAATTTTCTATGTGCTTCTTTTTAGTGCCACTTACCTCTGCCTGGGCTGCCTGATACCTCTCAGCGACATTTAAAACCTCTCCCAACCTCTCTGCACCTTGTTCCATGAGAAATTTTCTCAAGTCTGGAGCCATGGACTCTCTTAGTTGCTCTATCATGATCATCTCTTTAAGATCTTGGGTCTTCCCCAGAGCAGTCCATTTCTCCAAATAGGTTTCCAATCTGGCAGAGAATTGGTGGTATGTCTCCCCAGACAGCAGTTTGGCATTTCTAAATTTCTTACGGTAAAATTCACCATGTTTTTCATATCTCAATAACAAAGCCTGCTTTAGCATGTCATAATTGTCTTGGTCTTCTTTATTCATTTTAGCAAAGACTTCATAAGAAGTACCTCTCAGTCCCTGGGATAACTTAAGACCCCACCTCTCTCTCTCTAACCCATATGTAGTAGCTAGTAATTCAAATCTACTGAGGTACCCCTCGATGTCATCGTCTTTCTCAACAAAATGGTCTAAATGAAACCCCATAGTTGAGGTTGAGGCTACCTGACTCGGCGTAGCATCTGAGGCAAAAGGGCTGGCACCATTTTCAGGAGCATGGCCTTGTAATTCCAGCTCCCTTAGTCGTAATTCGTGCTCCCTTTGCAATCTTCTATCTTCTGCCTCCCTTTCGGCAGTCAATCTTTTTTCTTCTGCCTCCCTTTGCTGTCGTTTTTCTTCTGCTTCCCTTTGCTGTCGTTTTACTTTTGCCTCAATCTGCAACCTCTTAAGTTCTTTATCAGCCTCAATTTGTAACCTCTTCTCTTCAGCTAACCTCCTATCTTCCCTTTCAATATACTTTTCACATTCAGAAGTTACATACTGAATTAAAACCTGACCCTCCATATTCATCTCCTTCGCCGTTAGCACAGCAGCCGATCTAAATTTTGCTAGGTCAGCCATCATACAAAATAACAATGACCAAGGTAAATCTAATTATGTAATGACTAAGGCAATTCCAGTTATATATAATGACTAAGGTAATTCTACTTATATATAATGGCCAAGGTAATTCTAATTAAATAATGACCAAGGTAATTCTAATTAATTAATTAATCATCTAATTACCACTGGCTGTGAAGATTCACCAACTTTTATTTTCCACTTTTTATTTTATTTTAAGGGACACTTTTTAAATTTATATAATTTGTCCCCACTGGTTTAATTCTCTTACCAGGAGATTCTAATATCTATGATAAACTAAATATCCCTGGACAAGACCCCAATATCTGTAGTGGATTAGATGGTACTGTATGGTTGTTATGTTACCTAGGGTGCTGTATGAGGTCAGCTGTGAAGGCTCCTGAGATAAAAGTTTATGTGAATTACAGAAGGCCCTTCTTACTACCACTACGACCTCAAACAGATCTCTTATACTATCATGAATGTATTATTGTCTGTTGGTCCGTCTGTCTCTACATGGGTTTTCACCAAAAACACACTTGTTTCTTGGACGAACTACACGCAACACTCTACACAAATCTGCCTCCTAAGTTATTTTTAGCCACAATTCTCCACCTTTTCCCCTCTCGTTCATTACAGCTTGATTTTTGCATTTCCGTGTCTCAAGAACGAAATTTGAGGCTTTAGTGAAAGTGTGCACAACAATACTGTCCGCCAGTCTGATATGAACAATACAGTCTTTCGTCAATATCTTCCATGTTATCTGTCCGTCTGTATAAATGAAAGTATATTATTTCTCTGCTTAAGATGGGCTATCATACTAGCTAGGTTTTATATTCATAACTTTATTATTATGAAAAAACATATTTTTTCTCAAGGTTAGTTTTTGAAATTTGTTCTCGAACCTTCTCCACGGCGTTTGCCGCTGAATTCAAACTATAACGTCAAAGTACCGTAAATCGTCAAAGAAACGTCTGTCTCTGACAAGAGCTAAAGTCGTTTTCTATCAATTTCCTTAAATTGTGTTAACTAGTGGCGTGAATTTTTTTCCTTAAACTTCAACTTGCGTCTTTTAGCCTTTCTAGATTCAAACACGTGTTCAGTAATATTTTTTCTTTTTTTTTCTTTTTTTTTTCGTTATCCTCCCGTCTACAAGGGTAAACCGTTTCGTCTGCATGTTTAACTAGTTAGTTTGAATGGCGGTGGGAAATGCGGGCATAGGCGAGCATGTCTCCTAGTATCTTACGCATTATTTTTATCCCTACAATGTTATCTTTATAATTGGAGATATTTTAACGTGGTATCACGGTAATTTCATCACAGATAAGGAAGGGAAACCCGAGGCCTGTAAACAGTAAATTAATATTAGACAAACATAAAGGTATGTTTTCAGGCACTCGTAAGAAATAAAGAAGTAGAACACTTGGACAACAGAAAAACAACAGACGTGAGTGGCTTACCCAGGGTTCGAACCCCGTACCTTCCGTACGACAACTCTGCCTAGCTATCAAGCGAATCACACTGACCCCACGGCCAGCTAGGCATCCCCAATAAAAGATGCTTTACTGGCTATTTATCAGTAAGAAACACAAGATAACACCGGAAGTATACAGTGGGCAACTCAGCCCCTTAATGACGCAATCACTTCTGTTGTTCTCCTATTAACAGTATGTGTCAGTCCAAACAAGACAAAGACCTTGATACTGGGTCCAGTAAATAGTAGAAGACTAAAGGACAATAGTATAGAACAGTGGGTAGGTTTCTGGTATTGTATGAACATAAATAACACATAAGGAAGGGAAACCCGAGGCCTGTAAACAGTAAATTAATATTAGACAAACATAAAGGTATGTTTTCAGGCACTCGTAAGAAATAAAGAAGTAGAACACTTGGACAACAGAAAAACAACAGACGTGAGTGGCTTACCCAGGGTTCGAACCCCGTACCTTCCGTACGACAACTCCGCCTAGCTATCAAGCGAATCACACTGACCCCACGGCCAGCTAGGCATCCCCAATAAAAGATGCTTTACTGGCTATTTATCAGTAAGAAACACAAGATAACACCGGAAGTATACAGTGGGCAACTCAGCCCCTTAATGACGCAATCACTTCTGTTGTTCTCCTATTAACAGTATGTGTCAGTCCAAACAAGACAAAGACCTTGATACTGGGTCCAGTAAATAGTAGAAGACTAAAGGACAATAGTATAGAACAGTGGGTAGGTTTCTGGTATTGTATGAACATAAATAACACATAAGGAAGGGAAACCCGAGGCCTGTAAACAGTAAATTAATATTAGACAAACATAAAGGTATGTTTTCAGGCACTCGTAAGAAATAAAGAAGTAGAACACTTGGACAACAGAAAAACAACAGACGTGAGTGGCTTACCCAGGGTTCGAACCCCGTACCTTCCGTACGACAACTCCGCCTAGCTATCAAGCGAATCACACTGACCCCACGGCCAGCTAGGCATCCCCAATAAAAGATGCTTTACTGGCTATTTATCAGTAAGAAACACAAGATAACACCGGAAGTATACAGTGGGCAACTCAGCCCCTTAATGACGCAATCACTTCTGTTGTTCTCCTATTAACAGTATGTGTCAGTCCAAACAAGACAAAGACCTTGATACTGGGTCCAGTAAATAGTAGAAGACTAAAGGACAATAGTATAGAACAGTGGGTAGGTTTCTGGTATTGTATGAACATAAATAACACATAAGGAAGGGAAACCCGAGGCCTGTAAACAGTAAATTAATATGAAACAAATATAAAGGTATGTTATCAGGCACTCGCAGGAAATAAAGAAGTAGAACACCAGACAACAGAAAAACAACAGACATGAGTGGCTTACCCAGGATTTGAACACTGGACCTTCCGTGCGACAACCCCGCCTAGCCATGCAAGCGAATCACACTATCCGCTCTGCCATCTACGCATCATCAAAAAATGATGTTTCAATGGCAGGTCAATAGTGCGAACCACAATACACGACACCAGAAGTCCTCCATGGGCAGTTCAGCCTATAAATGACGCAATCACTTCTGTTGTATTTCTATCAAGCAGTATAGGCCGAATCCAACAAGACCCTTAGGACCTTAATACTGTGTCCAGTAAATGATAGTAGACTAGAACAGTGAGAACAGGATAGTGGGTAGGTTTGGTATTGTACAACATTTATTACAAATAAGGGAGGGAAACCTGAGGCCTGTAAACAGTAAATTAATATGAAACAAATATAAAGGTATGTTATCAGGCACTCGCAGGAAATAAAGAAGTAGAACACCAGACAACAGAAAAACAACAGACATGAGTGGCTTACCCAGGATTTGAACACTGGACCTTCCGTGCGACAACCCCGCCTAGCCATGCAAGCGAATCACACTATCCGCTCTGCCATCTACGCATCATCAAAAAATGATGTTTCAATGGCAGGTCAATAGTGCGAACCACAATACACGACACCAGAAGTCCTCCATGGGCAGTTCAGCCTATAAATGACGCAATCACTTCTGTTGTATTTCTATCAAGCAGTATAGGCCGAATCCAACAAGACCCTTAGGACCTTAATACTGTGTCCAGTAAATGATAGTAGACTAGAACAGTGAGAACAGGAAAGTGGGTAGGTTTGGTATTGTACAAACATTTATTACAAATAAGGGAGGGAAACCTGAGGCCTGTAAACAGTAAATTAATATGAAACAAATATAAAGGTATGTTATCAGGCACTCGCAGGAAATAAAGAAGTAGAACACCAGACAACAGAAAAACAACAGACATGAGTGGCTTACCCAGGATTTGAACACTGGACCTTCCGTGCGACAACCCCGCCTAGCCATGCAAGCGAATCACACTATCCGCTCTGCCATCTACACATCATCAAAAAATGATGTTTCAATGGCAGGTCAATAGTGCGAACCACAATACACGACACCAGAAGTCCTCCATGGGCAGTTCAGCCTATAAATGACGCAATCACTTCTGTTGTATTTCTATCAAGCAGTAAAGGCCGAATCCAACAAGACCCTTAGGACCTTAATACTGTGTCCAGTAAATGATAGTAGACTAGAACAGTGAGAACAGGAAAGTGGGTAGGTTTGGTATTGTACAAACATTTATTACAAATAAGGGAGGGAAACCTGAGGCCTGTAAACAGTAAATTAATATGAAACAAATATAAAGGTATGTTATCAGGCACTCGCAGGAAATAAAGAAGTAGAACACCAGACAACAGAAAAACAACAGACATGAGTGGCTTACCCAGGATTTGAACACTGGACCTTCCGTGCGACAACCCCGCCTAGCCATGCAAGCGAATCACACTATCCGCTCTGCCATCTACGCATCATCAAAAAATGATGTTTCAATGGCAGGTCAATAGTGCGAACCACAATACACGACACCAGAAGTCCTCCATGGGCAGTACACACTGTTTACAGGCCTCGGGTTTCCCTTCCTTATGTGTTATTTATGTTCATACAATACCAGAAACCTACCCACTGTTCTATACTATTGTCCTTTAGTCTTCTACTATTTACTGGACCCAGTATCAAGGTCTTTGTCTTGTTTGGACTGACACATACTGTTAATAGGAGAACAACAGAAGTGATTGCGTCATTAAGGGGCTGAGTTGCCCACTGTATACTTCCGGTGTTATCTTGTGTTTCTTACTGATAAATAGCCAGTAAAGCATCTTTTATTGGGGATGCCTAGCTGGCCGTGGGGTCAGTGTGATTCGCTTGATAGCTAGGCGGAGTTGTCGTACGGAAGGTACGGGGTTCGAACCCTGGGTAAGCCACCCACGTCTGTTGTTTTTCTGTTGTCCAAGTGTTCTACTTCTTTATTTCTTACGAGTGCCTGAAAACATACCTTTATGTTTGTCTAATATTAATTTACTGTTTACAGGCCTCGGGTTTCCCTTCCTTATGTGTTATTTATGTTCATACAATACCAGAAACCTACCCACTGTTCTATACTATTGTCCTTTAGTCTTCTACTATTTACTGGACCCAGTATCAAGGTCTTTGTCTTGTTTGGACTGACACATACTGTTAATAGGAGAACAACAGAAGTGATTGCGTCATTAAGGGGCTGAGTTGCCCACTGTATACTTCCGGTGTTATCTTGTGTTTCTTACTGATAAATAGCCAGTAAAGCATCTTTTATTGGGGATGCCTAGCTGGCCGTGGGGTCAGTGTGATTCGCTTGATAGCTAAGCGGAGTTGTCGTACGGAAGGTACGGGGTTCGAACCCTGGGTAAGCCACTCACGTCTGTTGTTTTTCTGTTGTCCAAGTGTTCTACTTCTTTATTTCTTACGAGTGCCTGAAAACATACCTTTATGTTTGTCTAATATTAATTTACTGTTTACAGGCCTCGGGTTTCCCTTCCTTATGTGTTATTTATGTTCATACAATACCAGAAACCTACCCACTGTTCTATACTATTGTCCTTTAGTCTTCTACTATTTACTGGACCCAGTATCAAGGTCTTTGTCTTGTTTGGACTGACACATACTGTTAATAGGAGAACAACAGAAGTGATTGCGTCATTAAGGGGCTGAGTTGCCCACTGTATACTTCCGGTGTTATCTTGTGTTTCTTACTGATAAATAGCCAGTAAAGCATCTTTTATTGGGGATGCCTAGCTGGCCGTGGGGTCAGTGTGATTCGCTTGATAGCTAGGCGGAGTTGTCGTACGGAAGGTACGGGGTTCGAACCCTGGGTAAGCCACTCACGTCTGTTGTTTTTCTGTTGTCCAAGTGTTCTACTTCTTTATTTCTTACGAGTGCCTGAAAACATACCTTTATGTTTGTCTAATATTAATTTACTAATTTCATCACAGACAGCATATTTGTTTTCAAACTATTTATTATCTTAGTTAATGGTTTTAACAATCATTCTCATACCACTATGACATATTAATAATCTCAAAAAAAAAAAAAAAAAAAAAACCTACGTGACAGTGTTGTAATTCAGCTCCAGTCAGCTCATCTGTAGTTGTGTTAGTATTTATCACGGAATTGACTTCACTGCTTTGCAGTAGTGGTTCAACAGTAGCCAAAACTCAAGAGCATCTAATATGGGTCTTCAAATGTGTCTACCGTCGCACAAGATTACTCTTGGCAGAGTTGTAGATAGAAGAATAATGATGCTTCTATCACAAGGGACTATTCATAAGATTTTTCAGAAGTCCAGAACAATGCTGCATTGAGCAGGGCAATTGTTAACTTAAATCTGATCCGCCGCCTTTTATGAAGAATTAAGCAGTAATTAATATTAGCTCGCTCAAGCCCCCACCCTAATTTATTCTTCTTATTATTATGATATAGCTCTGTTTAGAGTGTATTTAGTAACTTGACTGAGACAAACATGCAGTACATCCAAAATGATTACATCGACGCTAAATTTGTATATTTACAAATAACAGATTTTATAATCGCTTAGATTTAACAAGGTTTTAAAATAATGAATATTGATTTATTAGACAAAAATATCATCACTGTTATGATATAATGATGGTTTTATGTAAGAATTCATTTGGCAGGGTTTAGGTTTGACTTAGCTGCAAATGGTAGTTTCTGCTCCCGCTGGGATTTGGGATTAGAGCAGATAGGTCACTGTAGTTTTTCGCATCTCTGGTCAAGATTAGAGGCACAGCTCGTTCCAAGTAAGATCAGGGAGTAACTGCAAAGCTGGTCCCACGTCTTTAAGACCCTGTGATGACGGTGTCTAGCTTAACATCAGGCCACGTCTACCCATCCTTTGTTCCAGAGATTAGTACCCTCACTGGCACAACCAACGACTATGGTAAAAGAATAGAGACAAAACGCTCTCCTGAGTACCGAGTTTCCCGACACCTACTTGTGTGTCCCCTTTTGTGTTTTCCACTATCCCATCTACCTCAGAATTTACACTAGATGCGAATTAAGCTTAATCCCTCGAGAGAAAACTTTCTTTACAATTAAATTGAATAGCTTTATATTTACTTTACATTCAAATGAATAGTATACATATCATATGTTTACATTTGCATTTACATTGGTTAAAAAATGTTCACAATATGTTTTCAGTTACATCTACACAGGATAAAAAATGTTCACAATATAGATCGAAACTGTTTTCATTTACATATACGTATGGTGAAAAGCTTGAAACTTTCATTATTTTTAAAGTGAATATTGTTACACAGACATTTACACTGGTTAGTAATTGTAAATATTACAATTAGAATGTACATCTGTTATTTCATCTTTTCCTGCGTGCTCCATATGGAACTTGGGACTACCTACGCTTTTAGTTCTCTATAAGAAACTAGCAATAATGCAGTCACCAGCTCTTATAATGGTGGTTCATGAAATCATCATTCTATATTCTGGGGTTGCCATCCTCACGAGTTGGACATCCAGTAGCAATTTTCACATATTAATATTCACATGGCGATGTATACATATTAGTTCACATGTTAGTTAATGAAAAATGTAGAATGTAAAATGTACACTTAAGCCAATCTTGGCTCACAGACTGTTTGCTCAGAGGAATAAAGGCTCTTGAATAGGCCTCTTACACGTGTTCCTAAGGTCGTTATTTTAACAGAGAATTCCCACTGTGACTCTGTGCTTTAAATTCCTCAGATTACCGGTGTCCTTTTTAAATGGTATAGTTTATTCTGGGCTCTGAAGTTCTCACAATTGCTCAAACAATTGTCCGGTTCCGATATAAGAATCTTGATTCTAGGCTCTGTCAAGGTTTGGTTGTCGTCTTGGCTAACGATTCTCACAGTGAACTAGACTTGCAAAAAGTGTCAGATTATAATCACTTTCTTCCGCCGCATTTGTTTGTTACGATGCTAAGAAGGGCTTGAATCGTTTCTAACAAGTGTGTTGGGGAGGAGGGGGGTGGGGGTAATTTCAAATATTTCCACGTAGGCACCACGTAGGAAAAAGTATGCTCGTAATGCAGAGGTCACCTCACCCATATATGGAAATTAAACTTTCGATTGCCTTGTATGCAGTCTCACAAACACATCTGGAAACTCATTCGACGATGTGTATCAGATGTAACATCTTACTTTCCTCTGACACAGGTGTACCGTAAATAATTATGCCATTCATGTCTGTCCAAAATGTGTCGTCCAGAAAAGTAATATCTTAATCCGTCGCTTGTGCAAACAAAATCCGTCTACGGGCGAGTAATTGTTATCGCCCGGCACGGGTTTAGCAAACATCTCTACGCGAAAACTAAACAGACCCATATGGGTTTTACGTGCGCAAATCTAACCCAGTTACAGCCACTAGGTTAGTCTATTAGCAGAGAGGAAAGACAGAATTACAAACCGTGTTGAACTGAAGAACTACAAAAGCGTGATGATGAACTAAGAAATGTCAAAAACACTGTAGGGAGAGAAGAAACAACCGAAGACAATCACAAACACTGGTCACGTACGAAATCAGATTTCTTTTACGCATTGCCACAGTTTTGTAAGGGGAGATAACATTTTTTTTTCATTTTTTTTTCAAGGGTAACAACACAATTAAGAAAAAAAATATTAAATTAAATGAAAGCTTTTACAGTCATGCATTAACTACATCCAAACAGCATACAGAATAAAATATGGCAAATATAAATTTTTATGAGTGTTATACGACTGTTAAAGTTCATAACATATCTATGTTTTTCATTGTATTTTATCAATATAAATTTTAAAAGACTTCCGCTCGATACGAGCTTTAATGTAGTGAATACTTACATGGGCTGACACTCTCAATGTTAATACTTTGAACCTATCACTTTTCGTAGGTTTACGCACCAAAATGTGTCGTCAGCGCTGAAAAATGCTCTGTATCAAATCATGAACATACTATATTAAATAAATACAAAAGCCACCCCAGACAAATTTGTTTATGACAAGAGCTCTTATTTATAAGCACGGACATAAATATTACAAAGGTGATAGGAACAGTCGTTATAGATAAACACGACCTTTAACAAGTTTATTTTTGGATTTTATTGTTATTCTTACTCACAATAGACACCGCTGCACTCCGGGAAAACCCCTAGGTACTCAGTCTCCCTCAGCCAACCTGGACAAGTATGTCTGCTAATGAGCTACGGGGGTCTCTGAAGAGATGAAGAAAGAACATGACTACTGTACCATCAACAGTTGTACAAAACTTCTGATATGAGTTTGTGAATGGGGTTATCAACCTCATCAAGTCAAACACATTGACGCGGGAACCACTACAGCAAGTGTTTGTTGATTCTTTGTACAGGCTTCCTACCACGTGACTAGCTGTAGTGACGGTTACATGAACCACTAAGTCAATGATGACCTTTGTACAGGCTTCTTACCACGTGACAAGCTGTAGTGATGGTTACATGAGCCACTAAGTCAATGATGACCTTTGTACAGGCTTCCTACCACGTGACAAGCTGTAGTGATGGTTACATGAGCCACTAAGTCAATGATGACCTTTGTACAGGCTTCTTACCACGTGACAAGCTGTAGTGATGGTTACATGAGCCACTAAGTCAATGATGACCTTTGTGCAGGCTTCTTACCACGTGACTAGCTGTAGTGATGGTTACATGAACCACTAAGTCAATGATGATCAATACTCACACACAAGCTCAAGTAGTTACAAACATCTCTAAACGTTTACCTACTATTTTTTTTTTAAATTTAAATATAACACTTGGTTGAACTTTGTGCTTTATAAAACAATTAAAAAGCGTCTTCCCATGATTCATGTCTTGGAGCTGTCAAATCTTATCCACTTTGCAATTTCTCAATGGTAATGTTTAAACATTTTGAATAAATACATCATCATCACACAAAATAAGTGTCGCTAGCGCTGACAAGTGATGTAACTCAATTTATGAAACAAACTGTTTCACAGAATATCCCTGACAAACGTGTCACCGACCAGCACACTTATGGATATACAACATTTTAGCCATTACAGTTACAACACCACCTTATGAAGGCTGTTGTTTGGCTGTAAAAGGTTTTTTATTTTTATCTCCTTCATAAGATTATAGTAGGGTCCTTATATTACCACGAAATTTATAACCCGCAGCAACCAAGTTCATTGTTTCAAATATGTTGTGGTGTACTTAAATTGGTAAACTGATTCTCAGGTTACGCGTACTAGAGTGCCTCCCCTTAGCTTTGCAGTAGTGGTCCGCCAGTGGCAAACACCCAAGAGTATCTAATATGGGTCTTCAAAGGTGTCTACCTTCGCACAGGTTGACTCTTGGCAGAGTTGTATATATAATGATAATGATGCTTCTATCTTAAGATAGTTTTCACGGTTTCAGAAGTCAAGAACAATGCTGCATAGGGCAGAGCACTATTAACGTATACCTGATCCGTCGCCTTTTGTGAAGAATTAACTAATGGTTTTTGCCGGTTCAAGCCCCCAGCTGGTGTAAATCCAGCGAAATTCCTTTTATAAGTATTTGATCTATAGATATAAATATATTTCTAGATGTATTAAAGAGTCTTGCTCATACGTTTGCTTTCATTCCTATAATACCTGAATCAACTATGAATGTTTTGTTTTAAAATGAAATGTAGTGTTGATTCCCTGCTTTTAACTCACAACTAGTGACGTTGAAACATTAGTCTTGCAGCATCGTACCATGAATTGTCTGATAGCTTTGTCCGACGAACTTTAGACAAAATAAAAAGAACATATGCCTCTGCTAAGTACATTTGTTTCCATAATTAACAACTGCATTGTCTCGTTGTCCACCCACCAATGTTAGCCTCTCTGAATAATTAAATTCTTAAGTATACACAGCGTAGCTCAGGGAAGGTGATTAGAAATCACCCATATTTTTCTGGTATTAAACTTAAAAAATATACGCTTGGACAGCGTGAGGGCAATGGCGTGCTTGAATTACAATTAACAAGGTACCTATATCTTACAAAATGATACTATACACTTGATGCACATGGGATGTATTCATCACTCATTACTGCTCCATTCGGAGTCTGGGGTTGCTGCTTTCGCGTTTCTCAGCGAATTAGCATAAAACAAACACCAGTGCCTGTTGTAGTGGTTTAAGAATATATTATTTTCATTTGTTGAGATTGCTAGCCTCATATATAACCACGTAGCTAGGAAAACTTGATGAAGGTTGATAACCCCATTCACAAACTCATATCAGTCGTTTTGTACAACTGTTGATGGTGTAGTAGTGGTTTCTGTGTCAATGTGTTTTATTTGATAAGGTTGATAACTGTTGAAAGCTGTTTGCTAGATGTTGAAGGTTGGTTTGTACGGAGATGTAGATGCCCAGATGTAACGTACTGTTTGGTGTGTTATGAATGTTAGTACTTCGAGCGTGTCGTGTTGTCCTGGACAGTACCAAGTTGTAGCAAGAATCTAGGTCACTAGCGTGAGGTGCCGCCAGTGTATAGTAGACACATACATCATGCCAGTATTCATGTAGATTCAGACATGTATTACTTGTATTACAATGTGGTTGATCGTTTTTTTTCGTTTTTTTTTATAATTTTTTTTTTAACCAGCGGCACTTGGGCTTTCAGCCCTTCGGCCAAATGACATGTCATTGCGAGGCTGGGGAACCTGAGGACTTTCCTTCCAACCCGGTCAGGAGCTTCGCTCCTTCCCATCGACAGAGGGTTTATCACAGGAGCCGTTCAGGCTATTCAGTCAAATTTCCGTCCGTAAACATTTCTTCAAACGCCGACGCCCGGGTTTGAACCATGAATACCTGGTCGCCAGTACAACGCCGAAGCCATTACACCAGCGCGGCTCCCTGGTTGATCGTTTAAGTCTGTAGATAACAGTGCTGATAACACGAAGGCCGTATAGGCTCTTGGACGTCTTCACATTAACTCACACAACCACAAGTAGAAGTCAGTGAAGTAGAGAATGCTGCTGACGTTTACAATATTTATTCATGACGTACGATAATACGATGATGATGGACGAAACAGTCAATAGTATAAGATCGAGTACATAATGTGTGTAGTTACAAAGGTCAGCTTCAGGCATCACAGATCCCAGACACGTAACAATGTCTTGACCACTGTTTACTGTTTATGCAATAGCTCTAATCCCTGACTGAGCCCCGTCAGGTAAGCCCTAGCAAATATCTTGCTTAGTACGGGCAATATCAGTTATTTAAACAAAGTCAATGCCATTGTCCTACAATTAGCAAAAGACTTCAGACTGGCCTCACATGCCAGATACTTAATTCTGGTGAAGAGAATTGGCCGTAAATACGGACCAATATAATGACAACGAAATCAGGCCGCAGGTCGCGGGCCTCGATAATCAGGTCACTCTCAGTTTATACAAACTTCTGAGATTAACTATATTTTCTGCCAAACCATATTCCGCCTGCATTGCGGATCCATAAAGATGATTCCTAAGCTTATGTATGTAACAGGTCAACTTCGACCTAGTCCTTCAAATATGAAGCAATACTGGGGTACAGTATAATAACTCCTTGTGAGCTTCGCTCACTATGTCGCCATCAGCGATAAATGTACCTGTAAGATCTAAACGAGACGAAAAGATCGAATAATGTTTCAGTTACCTTCTCAAAGAATCTGTACACTCTAAGGTAACACAACACAGCCAATACTGGCATAATGAAACACTCATGGATGGAAGAATGACAAAACTGTCATTCCTAGAATTTTCAATCCCTATCGAAAACTTGGCAGAGAGGAATCTACGGATCGGTACATCCGTTCTAAACCTTAGGTACACACTCTCTGAATCCTATAAATAGACTTAAGACATGTCAACTATAAGACATTGCCTGAGACAGGACAACATAAGACAGGAGAAGATAATCACCAGTCAAACCTGTCACAGAAAGACAATCAACATTTATCTCTCTTTGATCACGTTAAACCAAACATACATTAGGTTGTCGTTTTTCCACCGTCAAAAATGACGGCAACATTATCACACCTACCGGGGGGGAAAAAATGGCACATTTTGTTTTTTTGAAATACATCTATGAGCCAGGTGCATTAAGCTCATAACGCATGAGTAATGCGCCGTTGAAAGGATCATCAAAAAATATAACATCATAATGTCAGATCCAATCGACGCACAGTAGAGCGTCTGGTGAGAAGAAAAAAAAATCTCACTAGATAGGAGAAACTATTTTCTCAAAGTAAATATATTCGGGGAGGTGTTACCAACCAACTCAAAAGTGCAGGTAATGTTACAACAAAAATTCATATCAATATGTGTATAAATGGTGAATGACAATTTCCATTAAGAGATTACACCAACATCGAAATCTCACGACGTATAATGCGTATATAACCAATACTTCAAATGGTCAATCATTAACAACATTACAAATTCTTTTTACAAACATATAATAATACATGTGTATAGAACTAATATCTGATGACGTCAGAAGAACAAGACGATGCTCTATTCCGGCGATGTCTTGTAAGCAAAATCCTCAAGGAACATCAGGACGTCTATAGAAATCATCGTAGTTCTACAGCGTTCCAAGATATCACACCGATTTGCTGAGAACAATACAAATAGTACATTTCTTAAAATGTTATAATGTATCATAGTCACTTAATATATATCTAAACTATAAATGTGGCCGCATTATTTTTATTTTTTGGACCTTTATTTCATATGAAACAAAGCTTTCCTCTGTTTTACCGAAGATGGTAACAGAGAAAGCAAGAAATCAATACATAACCATGAGTTTAAGCAAAGTGACAACAAGTGTTATAGAAGCATGTTATTGTTAGAATAGATCATAACTTTAGATATGTAACAGTAGATCTAGACAAAAGAGCTAAGTAGCTTCATGTGGGCATCGAGACAATATGTCTGCCATCACATTATCCGAACCACGGATAGCTCGTACCGTGAAATGAAAGGATTGAAGAGCAATAGCATATCGAGTGGATCTCGAACTCTTCAAATCCTTATTCTGCATAGCTGTGAGAGCTTTTTGGTCGGTTTCTACTACAAAATGCGCGCTGAGAAGGAATCTTTGGAGTTTAAGAATTGCCCAGACCATAGCTAGCAATTCTCGGTCTAGAACAGAATAATTTTTTTCTGCCGCATTCAGTTTTCTCGAGACATACATTACAGGATGCAGAGTCTCAGAATACTCTTGCATCAGTGTCGCCCCGATCCCTATTGCTGAGGCGTCCCTACGAAGGACAAACGTCCTATCGGCTGTAGGTAGTCTTAAAATAGGAGGACACGAAAATAATGATTTAATCTGATCCAATGAAGATTGGCATTCTTGGGACCAACGCACCATATTAGGAGACCCTTTCTTCAATAGGGTTGAGAGTGGTGCCGTAATAGAGGAAAGATTCGGAATGAATCTTCCATAGAACTGTATTAGGCCCAAGAGACTACGGATCTGTTTTTTAGTCTTAGGAATAGTGATGTTCAGTATCTTAGAAGTGTTGTGGTCTTCTGTCTTCAAGAGACCATGACCAACACGATGACCAAGAAAAGAAATCTCACTAAACCCAACATAACCTTTAGAGGGTTTAGCTGTCAAATTATGCTCACGTAGAGTAGACAACAGTTCATCTAATCCCAGATAGTGATCTTCCCAAGAATCGCTAAAAAGACAGATATCGTCCAAGTATGCAATCACATCAGACCGATATGCCAGTATTCGACGCATCATGCGTACGAATGTAGCTGGGGCATTCATAAGGCCAAAAGGCATAAAGTTCCATTGGAACAAACCCCTAGGTGTGGAGAAAGCAGTGAAAGGTTTGGCTCGTTCGGTTAAAGGAACTTGCCAGTATCCTTTAGACAAGTCCAGCTTTGTAAAGAAACGAGAATTGGAAAGTCTAGTAAGTAACTCATCCAACAGAGGCATAGGTTCTGCATCGAACTTCGTTACTTGATTTAGTTTACGGTAATCGACGCAAATGCGTATGTTATTGTCTTTCTTTCGGACAATAACCATAGACGACGAGTATGCCGAATTGGATGGTTCAATTATTCCTAACTTTATCATTTCATCCAACTCTTTCTCGACTTGAGTTTGGAAGTGGATAGGAATAGGGTAAGGTCTGACCCTGATAGGAGTATGGTCAGTCAATACAATGTCATGTTCAATGACTGTAGTGTGTCCAGGAATGTCCGTGAGAACATCCTGAAATGCTTGTAACATGGAAGAGATTTGTGACTGTTCCCTAGTTGATAAATTAGGTGAAATTGCAACATCCTTCCATGATTCCGTAGAATGAAGTGGAATCATCGGAAGAGGAAGATTAACATCAGAGAAAGTAGATTCCTCATCCTGTATGACAGACAGCGATGAGTAATGGCCACAAGCGACTGTAGCGTCGTCCGTCGCTTGAAAGATAGGTTGTAAGTACTCTGGACGTTCATAAAATTCTGTAAGCATATTTATGTGAAAAGTTTTATGCTTTCCGTCAATATCGACGACATAGTCGACATCAGAAATTTTAGATACAATCTCAAAAGGACCTTTCCAACCAATAAGAAGTCTATTTTCCCTGGAAGGAAGTAACACAAATGCTTTGTCTCCAGGACAAAGTTGACGTAGGCATCTATTTTTATTTGCAAACTGTCTTGCCTTTGCTTTAGCAAATTCAGATGCGGAAGTTGCTAATTTGCAAGCTTCAATGATTTTCTGCCTGAGAGCAATGACATACTCATAAGAAGATTGTGTGTCATCACTAATATCATCGGCAGCTATTAGATCGTGAAGCAAGGACATTGGGCCGCGCGGACGCGCGCCAAAGACGAGCTCGAAAGGAGAAAACCCGGTATGTTCATTAGGAACCTCTCTATAAGCAAAGAGAGCAGCGGGTAAGACTCTGTCCCAATCCTGAGGATGATCCTCAGTTATTTTCCCAAGTAAATTTTTGAGAGTTCTATTGAGACGTTCGACTAGTCCATTAGACATAGGATGATAAATACTACTCAGTGATCTCTTGATATTAAGAGTAGACATCACTTGCGACATTGTCTCAGATATCAGTTGGGTGCCATGGTCTGACAAGATTTCCCTAGGGAATCCCAACCGCGAAAATATCAGCCAAAGAGCGTCTGCAATATCGGCAGTCGAAATGCTCTTCAGAGGTATGGCCTCTGGCCATCGAGTACACATGTCAACACATGTAAGAATAAATTGATGTCCTCTGGCTGATTTTATTTTGAAAGGACCAATGATATCTATCGCCATTTTCTGAAATGGACGGATAGGAATGTCCGCAGCCTGGATAGGTGCTGCATGGCGAGGACCTTTCGATTTTACTTCTTGACATACTCTACACGAGCGACAATAAAGACGTATGT
This sequence comes from Oreohelix idahoensis, assembly GCA_024509875.1. Lineage (NCBI taxonomy): Eukaryota > Metazoa > Mollusca > Gastropoda > Stylommatophora > Oreohelicidae > Oreohelix > Oreohelix idahoensis. The sequence goes on from JAMPIV010015126.1 coordinate 145,819, forward strand.
CTCTGTTGACGAATGGCCAAAAGAAAGCCGCAAGAACTCTCGACTTCGTACGTGAAAATCCCATATGACCAGCGCATTGGGAGTCGTGAGCATGTTGCAGTATTCTAACTCTCATGTCTTTCGGAACAAGAATTTGTGAATGTATAGACATGTCTGAGTGCTGTACCATACGCACTAGTACGCCATTCTTCATAGTGATCCAAGATTTGTGATCTGTGTTCATATTTGGGTCACCTTTTTTGCCAGAACGAAGAATTTTTTTAACGAAATGTCTTCGTGTTGACTTTTGATAAAAGAGTCACGAGAAATCACATCATGATCATCTTGATCACGTACCTCAATACCTTCGATCGATGTAGTCTGAGGCATATTCTGAACCTGAGCTCTCGTGACAACTGCATTAGCAGCTTCTAAGTTATGTTCTTCCCAAGCAATAATCTGCTGCGGGGTGCACTCTTTAATGCCGTGTATACGCCCGACGATAAGATCCGCAATAGGATTCGGAAGCAGACATGCTTGGACCTCTCCCGTAAAGAAGGGAGTAGCTATCTGGATGATAGCGGTAGAGTATTTTTCCACTGTGCCACCAAATGTTACACATTTGATCACTCTTCCAGTGGCACATGAAGGATCTACCAGAGATTGTCTAACCCTAATAGTGGTACATCCAGAATCAAAGAGGACTGAGACTGGATCACCATTCATTAGACCCCTATGTAGAATAAGAGACCCTCTCCCGTCATGCGCCGCTGCGGCAGGAAGAGGGGGCAGAGGATGACCGCAACTCAAGGTGGATATAGTAGTAGGTTCAAATAAAGTGGTGCACTGAGGGCATTGAGATGCTCTCCCAAAATCAAAGGCAGAACAAGAACTAGCACTAGCGCTAGGTTTACTATTGTTTTGTTCATTACTAACTCCTTGTGACTCTTGTTAAGCACAGTTAGAATGATGACATGATCTGTTATTATTATGCTGCCATCTACCTCGATTACTATTTCCTTTGGAATTATGGTAATTACCCCTATTGCCATTATTAGTTTGGTTTGAACCGCAGTTTTCACAATTGTGATTGTAATTTACACCTTGATGAAAATATATATCAGACTGATACTGCTGTCTTCCTAAAGGATTATGGCGAGGATAGTTTTTATTGTGGCTACCCCTTTTAAAGTTACCAAATTTGTTATAACCATAATTATGAGGGCTATCAGATTGCCTCCAATTCCTAGAAGACGAGCCTCTTTGGCATGAATCAGTTTGATCCTGTCCAAAGTTACGCTTACTTTTCTTATCGAAGTTGCGCTGAGTACCTTTAACTATACCTCCGAAATTAGAATTGTATGGAGTCGCAGAAGCCACGGGTAAACCTTCTTTAATCTTACTATTGCTAATCGTTTGTTGTGGATGAGCAGTGACATATTGGCAACAATATTGTTCCATTTCTTGTATGTCCTTAGGTTTACGTTTGTGTATAAAGGCAAGAAAAGACTCATTAACAGATGGCATTACTTTGTCTCTAAGCAACAAGTCCATAAGTGCCTCATAAGTATCTTCAGTCTTAGACAACTCTATCCATCTAGTTAAAGTAAGGCGTATCTTTCCTATAAAGTCTGAGAACTCTACACCAGATTATGGTAACATAGTCGTAAAACGAAGACAGTAATCATCTTCTTTAAGCTGATATCTTTTCAATAAGGCTGCTCTGACAACTTCATAGTTAGTCCTATCATGTTCTTCTATTGCCATTATAATATTTAATGGTTCACCTGTAAATGAATTTAACAGTTGTCTAACATATGGTGCCTTATCTACTTTATATGTTACACAATTAAGTTCTAGTCTATCTAGATAGAACGTTATGTCATCTTTTGTAGGATTAAAATGAGGAAGTTTGAACTTATAATCATGCATTTTTATGCTCGAAGAAGTCGCTTGAGAACTACTCATATTCGTCACTTTTAGTTTCTCTACCTCCAAAGCCATGAGTCTTTCTTCATGTTCCATTTTCTGTTTTTCTTTCCTCTCTTCAGCTTCCCTTATCAACTTCTTCTCCTCAAATTCTCTCTCTTGCTGAACCTTTCTTTCTTCAGCTTGCAGTTTTTTCTCTTCAAAGTCTCTGTTTTGCTGAATCTTCCTTTCTTCAGCTTCTCTTTGATGCTTTTTCTCTTCAATATCTCTGTCTAGCTGCGCTTGAATCTTTTTCTCTTCAAATTCTCTGTCTAGCTGCGCTTGAATCTTTTTCTCTTCAAATTCTCTGTCTAGCTGCGCTTGAATCTTTTTCTCTTCAGCATTTTATGCTTTGGCATATTGAGCAAGCGCGAAATCCTCCAATTTCTCATCAGTCTTGCCAAGAACCAACCCTTGCTGTATAAAGAAATCTAATGTAGACATCTTGTCTAAAAATGTGCTGTCAATATATCTGAAATAGCAACACAAGTTATCCCAATCTCAGTGGGAGATGAGTCTTTTATAAAGACTAAGTACAATTACCTTATTTATTAAGTCACCAGTAATCAGCTCAGTATATAATTTGCATCATATAAATAAACGTACATGATCAAGTATATATGAAGACTGTATATATCACCAATATCACGATAACTAAACAAAGACAAGCATCTAAACAAACGAAAACATTCGCAGAGGTCAAAAGAAAATACAGCTTAACTAAATCAAATGTTGTGAAAAATCACAATGATAACTGCGAAAAATTCACAATCATACAATGACAACACAGTGTATAAACAAAAGGGTGTAAAGAAATTAACAATAGAAAAGTAAAGGCAGACAAATACAAACCAAAACGAATCAAAAAACTAAAGTACGGAGAAAAATAACGAAAACAACACTAACACATCTCGTCACAGCTGGGAAAAAAAATAGGAACAAAAGTCGCTTGCAATTTCCACTGTCAGAAATATGCACAATACCTAAAGAACGCTTACAGTAGCCCTCTGTTGAGTGGGATATTTACTGTAAGACCCTCCAACCTGAACACGCAGAAAAAAAATACACATTAACTCAACAAGTAAACAAAGAACAAGTAAACAATAGAATGCATATAATAAATGTGTAACGAGGAACGCTTATTTGCACACAAAATAAAGGCTAAGTTTAACACGTAAAACTAGGCCACTTATCTTTAATCGTAATCCTCTACAACCGCAAAGATGCAGTTCATTGCAGTACACGTAAACACTAGTAGACGTTCCACCGTTGAAGGTCACCGTAACTTGACAACAGGTGTAATAGTCTCCAAAGTGAAGCTATCAAACCAAACTCGACTTCCGTTGAGAATGTTTGTAGAATGTCGTAGTAAACAACAGGTTGCACTGTTCTATGTTTACAATTCGAGCTTGCACGTAAACTTGTGACGTGAACTTTGACACATATGTCCTTCGACGATTGTCACAGTGTTAAACAGCTTCGTCAGCAACTGTGGTCTATGTAGCACTATTGTAGCAGCTGTGGTCCATGTAGCAATTCTGTAGCAGCTGTGGTCCATGTAGCAATTCTGTATCATCCATAAATGTATACGTCGGTCAGCAGATGTTGACCTATTTCCTACTGTCCTGTGTAGCTGACAACTAAACGTCAATCTTGTCTTCCGGATGTATAAATTCAGATGTGGGCAGGAAAATCCGTGTCGTTGACAAAAAACCCACGAATCTGGTCCACCAGATGTTGAATGCTGTTTGCTAGATGTTAAAGGTTGGTTTGTACGGTGATGTAGATGCCCAGATGCAACGTACTGTTTGGTGTGTCATGAATGTTAGTACTTCGAGCGTGACGTGTTGTCCTGGACAGTACCAAGTTGTAGCGAGAATCTAGGTCACTAGCGTGAGGTGCTGCCAGTGTATAGTAGACACATACATCATGTCAGTATTCATGTAGATTCAGACATGTAGTACTTGTATTACAATGCGGTTGATCGTGTAAGTGTGTAGATAACAGTGCTGATAACACGAAGGCCGTATAGGCTCTTGGACGTCTTCACATTAACTTACACAACCATAAGTAGAAGTCAGTGAAGTAGGGAATGCTGCTGACGTTTACAATATTTATTCATGACGTACGATAATACGATGATGATGGACGAAACAGTCAATAGTATAAGATCGAGTACATAATGTGTGTAGTTACAAAGGTCAGCTTCAGGCATCACAGATCCCAAACATGTAACAATGTCTTGACAACTGTTTACTGTTTATGCAATAGCTCTAATCCCTGACTGAGCCCCGTCAGGTAAGCCCTAGCAAATATCTTGCTTAGTACGGGCAATATCAGTTATTTAAACAAAGTCAATGCCATTGTCCTACAATTAGCAAAAGACTTCAGACTGGCCTCACATGCCAGATACTTCATTCTGATGAAGAGAATTGGCCGTAAATACGGACCAATATAAAGATAACGAAATCAGGCCGCAGGTCGCGGGCCTCGATAATCCGGTCACTCTCAGTTTATACAAACTTCTGAGATTAAATATATTTTCTGCCAAACCATATTCCGCCTGCATTGCGGATCCATAAAGATGATTCCTAAGCTTATGTATGTAACAGGTCAACTTCGACCTAGTCCTTCAAATATGAAGCAATAGTGGGGTACAGTATAATAACTCCTTGTGAGCTTCGCTCACTATGTCGCCATCAGCGATAAATGTACCTGTTAGATCTAAACGAGACGAAAAGATCGAATAATGTTTCAGTTACCTTCTCAAAGAATCCTTACACTCTAAGGTAACCCAACACAGCCAATACTGGCATAAAGAAACACTCAGGGACGGAAGAATGACAAAACTGTCATTCCCAGAATTTCCAATCTCTATCGAAATCTTGGCAGAGAGGAATCTACGGATCGGTACATCCGTTCTAAGCCTTAGGTACACACTCTCTGAATCCTATAAATAGACTTAAGACATGTCAACTATAAGACATTGCCTGAGACAGGACAACATAAGACAGGAGAAGATAATCACCAGTCAAACCTGTCACAGAAAGACAATGAACATTTATCTCTCTTTGATCACGTTAAACCAAACATACATTAGGTTGGCGTTTTTTCCACCATCAAAAATGACGGCAACAATAACCCCATTCACAAACTCATATTACACGTTTCGTACAATTGTTGATGGTGTAGTATTGGTGTCTGGTTCAATGAGTTTTACTTGATGAGGAAGATAACCTCTTTCACAAAATCATATCAGCCGGTTTGCACAACTATTGATGTGGTTTCTGTGTCAATGTGTTTGACTTGATTATGTTGATAACCTATTCCCAAACTCATAGCAGACGTTTTGTACAACTGTTGATGGTGTAGTAGTGGTTTCTGTGTCAATGTGTTTGACTTGATGAGGTTGATAACCCCATTCACAAACTCATATCAGATGTTTTGTACAACTGTTGATGGTGTAGTAGTGGTTTCTGTGTCAATGTGTTTGACTTGATAAGGTTGATAACCCCATTCACAAACTCATATCAGACGTTTTGTACAACTGTTGATGGTGTAGTAGTGGTTTCTGTGTCAATGTGTTTGACTTGATGAGGTTGGTAACCCCATTCACAAACTCAGATCAGACGTTTTGTACAACTGTTGATGGTACAGTAGGCATGTTATTTCTTCATCTATTCAGAGACCACCGTAGCTCATTAGCAGACATACTTGTCCAGGTTAGCTGCATGAGACTGAGTACCTAGGGGTTTTCCCAGAGTTCAGTGGAGTCGATTCTAAGCAATAATAACAATAACATAAAAAATAAACGTGTTTATGGTCGTGTTTATCTATAACGACTGTTCCTCAACCTTTGTTATATTTATGTCCGTGCGTATAAATAAGAGCGCTTGTTGTAAATATAATCGTCTTGGATGGCTTGTGCATATTTTTACATTGTGTTCACGATATTGATGAAGAGCACTTTTCAGCTCTGACGACACATTTTGGTGCGCAAATCTACAAAATCTTTGACATCATGGCAGAGAAATTAGCATTGAGAGTAATAAACCATATAAGTATTCACTACTTTGTAAAGTGTATCAGTTGAATATGTAAATATGATGCCAGTTTCTAATTTGGCAGTTATTCATACTATTTGGAATTTAAAACAATATATATCCCAATTATAACCCATCAGAGGTTGAACGGGATATTTTTTTCATTAATTAAATAAAAAGGTTGAATATGTTTTAAAAAATATAATGATAAAATAAAATGAAAACATTTATATGTTACAACATTAAACAAACAAATAATTTCTTACTGCACATAATTTGTCCTATTTTATCCGATTAATGAACTGGAAATAGTTAATGCATAAAAGTATAGGTTTTTTTTTAATTTTGTATTTGTTTTTCTTATGTTGTTGTTACCCCTGCAATGTAAACAAAACGCTACCTCCCCTTACAAAACTGTGGCAAGGCGTAAAGAAATCTGATTTCGCACGTAACCAGTGTTTGTGATTGTCTTATGTAATTTCTTCTCTCTCTGTTGTGTAGTTCATCCTCAAGCTTTTGTAAGTTCTTCAGTTCAACATGGTTTGTCTGGCTTGCCTCTTTGATAATAGACTCCGTGGATGCTTGCAGTATCGTTATGTTCAGGCTTTCAACCATTTTCTTAAACATAAGTGTGTGTGAGTGTGTGCTAGTGTTAATAATTTTACAGAACCTGAATGTCACCATTTGTGTTGATACAACAGTGAAATAATTGTAGTTGTGTTAAACAAGAAAAAAATATATGTAAAAGACATAACAACAGACATATTATCATGGACATAAAGAAAATTTGAAAAAATAAATGAATAAAATGTATTGAGAAAATGTCTTATATCTTTCGCAATAATGACCTCGTGACTGTTGTAACTAATATTAACATGTGACCTGACTGACATGTCTCATAACTCTTGATTACCACAGACGATGAGCGCTTGCCTTGCAGTCGCTACTTTTATATTTTGAGTGAAAGCAGAAGAACTCATGAAGAACAGGGATATACTGAAAAGGGATTGCTGTAGACCAATATTGTCTGACACGTTTAAAATACAGAATGTTACAGAGATTAACACGAGCACTTTTCGGTTCTGACAGAACATTTTATTTTGGAAGTAGGATTATTGGCAAGATATTAGGATTGAATTACTGTACAGAAATTTTATTTACTACATTAAATAAATACTTCTAATTCCTTATTTTTAAATTAATTTAGTATTTACACAAAAACAAATCTAATGCATAGCGAATGTGAGTATGTTATGTAGTGTTATCACTATCGTATGTGTGAGTAGTGTGTGTTTGATTTCCATCAACTCTGAGGCCTGTACAGACGTCAACAATCTGACACGGCCTGTATGTCTGTTACATAATTTTGACAAACATATTTGGTGCAGTTGGAATGTCACAGTAAAGATTACCAGATTTCTCAACGTTTCTTCATATTTGTCTTTCGTTCTCATATAACGACATCTATTTGTGTCACAACGTTGGAAGTCTTTCTCAGGCTTCTCTCGTTGATCCTCACGTGAGTTGGTGAAAGCCACGTTGTCAGTCTGCTCTTTTTGTGAAGCCGCCATTTATAAATGATGTGTTCTTCTGTGTCTTGGTAAGGAATATTATGTCTCTGTTATATCTGCCTCTGTGTGTTGTCTGTCATTTGTCTTCGATAATATTTCGTATTATTGCTATTATAACTGTGCTTCCCTTCCTGAGTTTGAAAATTGTGTCCACTTTTCGTGGCCAGTCTGTCTGCCTTCACGCTTCCAGAAATATGTCTATTTAAGTAATACAATAATTTTGACTTTTATTTTTATTCAGATACACAGAAAACATAAGCAATTGAAATTTTAATTAACCGATATACACATTATGAATATATGATTAAGAAGGATGCAAATAGCACTAGTTAAGTGTATTATCTTCATTATACATCATATAATCTAATTATAACCAGCCTGGGTATCTACACTACACTTGTGTTTATTAATGGAACAACAAATTGTCTTGTGGTACTCGAGAATCTCTTGTACTTTCACTTTCTTGAATTTATATCAGGTTTCTATTAGAGCTTCTGAGAGACTTTCTAATTCGATGTTTTTGTGTTTCCTTACTCTCAACAACATTTCTGAAGGTCACAATAATGTCAATGACTTCCATGTTGTCTTTCTGAGCCAGCCTTGACCTTCAGTCCTCTTGTGGTTTCCAATGTGTCCACTCATCTTTCATGTGTCACCGTTGTCTTTGCTAGGAGCATTATAAAATGCTCAAGCAGGATTTGTGAGCGGTGATTTGGTTTTGGTTAGGAGGGAAAGTATAAAAAAATGGTTTAAGAAATAAGAATGGATTTGAATAAAGACTATTTGTCTTGCTAAAAGGGGGATAATATGAGTGAAGTGATACTTTGTTCGAAGGGAGGAGACTCTGAATATTAAAGTCAGGGGAGGAAAGTGCTTAATTACACATAAGTAGATTTGGTGAGTTGGTAATTATGGTTTAGAAAATGTACATATAAGAATTGTATAGCAAGCTTTAGAGAAGATAATATAAGGTTAAGTCAAATATGCAAAGGGAGACAATGGTTAATTACCTCCCTTATATGATTAAGTGAGTTGAGAGAAAAAAAATATGCACGTGAAAAGTTTACCAGGACAACGGATGACACTTCACTGAGTTGTTTACACAGCGGATAAGCATGAACATATTTCAGCTGAGCGAAGAATAGGAGGAAAAAAATGAAGTTACAGTAAACAAGGACAGATCAGCTGATAATGATTTTATAGAGGAGAACCCATTTAGACGCGCTGTTGAGCGGTCGCATTTGCAGATCAGCTGATAATGATTTTATAGAGGAGAACGCACTTAGACGCGCTGTTGAGCGGTCGCATTTGCAGATCAGCTGATAATGATTTTATAGAGGAGAACGCATTTAGACACGCTGAGGAGCGGTCGCATTTTCTGAGGAGCAGTCCTAGTTAAGGACGTATAGTGGCAGGAATGTGTATTCTGCCAGGCTCAAGTTAAATTTCTGTGGGAAACAGAATGAATACTTCTGAAGAATCCTATAGACCTAGTTAGAGTAGTAGAATCTATTCACATATGAAAGACAGAACTGTGTTTAAAATATAGGTTTAGTGATAAGAGGTGATAGTAAGAAATATGAGTGTTGTGAGGATTCTGTGCAACCAAAGTAAGTAGGTCCTTTGGCTCATAACTTTTGATTGACATTGAATAGAATGATTTTAGAATCTGAAATAAAGTATTACCATGTTAACGACGCTTACAACTAAGTGAGCGCAGAATAATGAGAAACGAAGCTGAAGCTACAAAATTGACTATGAGGTGAATAAACTGAGACTAAGTAAGCAGTTGAAAAGATTTACAGAAGAACATGGATTTAATAGCCGTGCTGGGCTATTGTATAATGAACGTTGCAACATCGACTGCTACAAGTAAGATGAGTAAGAAATTGAAGGGTGATTGTATTTACAGGATGAAACATGCGCTCTCTAGCAGGTATAAGTATGAGGATACTGCAACAGGTGTACCCAATGTGCTAATTGGCATATATGAATTTTAAGATGATGGTATTTTGATTAATATGAGTCAAATCTGACAGGATTAGTAGATGAAAGAAACCAACTCAGGAAAGAGTTGATGAAAGGCTTGGGAGAAGCCAGAATACAGAGAAAAGCCTTAAGGGAAGAAAATAGGTATAAACCATATCTGATGGTGTTCTCAGGCGGAGAGCTATATATATATATATGCATTAGGTACATGAATATATACCCATGAGGAATGGGACATACAAGAGACAATTAGGAAATGTTTGTACCTGGAATTTGTACCACATGCCTCTGTTATGATGAACTTATGAGATGTAAATAAAATGATTGTTTTGATGGAACGTTTCTCAAGTTGGGTTAAGTCTCTAACAGGTTGTTGAGTGCTGTGACGTACGTCTAGTTTGACTAGTGAATTTTCCCTGATATGATGGATGATTTAAAGGGACCTTTAGCGTTTCAAAACATTAGAACCCCTGAACATTTGTTGTAACTTTTCGTTTGCCAGAACGCATTCCACCGGGACTCATGTAGGATACAGCGACGAGATCAAAGAGACAGACCGAGGGATCTTAGGGGAGACTATCGGCGCTATCAAAGACAGTAGTTTTCCCTGATACGAGACGCAGTTGCTTGCCGCTAATTTCGCGTCTCGGTGTCAATCGAGGAACCGAGCGAACGGGGGAAAGCGAAACGGACAGCAGCGAGCGGATACGAAGACCAGGGGGCGGCTTCTTCTCTTGATTTGGCGGTCAGATCCCCAAAAGTTCGTGAGATCAAATAAGTTGTCAAGTTTATCATGTCCCACTCAACTTACATTTCATTTTAGCTAAATAGACCATGAAGAACTAGACACGTTATCACTCGCTGGCCAGATCTTTACAGAAGCACTAGCTTTATTGAAATCTTGTTATATATTTTCCCCTGGATTTTATATATATTTGCAGTGATTTCTAATTCTGTGCAAAGCGGTAAAATATATATTGTGTAAAGTGATCAGTGGTCTAGTCATTCTATTTCAAGGGATTTTGTGTTAATTTAAATCTATTTAATTAAACCATCTCAAGAGTTCCAGTTTTAAATATAATGATCTATCTATTATATTATTTCAAAAGATAATAGATGCTTAAATTAACTTTTAAAGTCGCGAAGGAATTTATAATTAATAAATTCAGTTAAGTCCTAGTTTTATAGATGTGTGTTTTTAACCACTAGAACTCGCGCAGTGTTTATTAAATACATAATTAAATACGCGAGCATATATATAATAGGCTTAACGGGAAATTCATCGCGCTTTAGAAGGTTATTTGTTTTCGGTATATTACATGTCTTTTTTTCTTTCATACAGAGTGATCGTAACCTGTGCGATCCCAGCATTAAGAAAGCAATAAAGAAATCAATCTAAGCAAAGCAAAGCATAAACAGTGTGTAGAGTTCCCCTGACGCAGAACTTGTTGAGACTGTGTAAATTTTTAATCTTTGAGGCGATTCTATGTTTGGAATTCCGCTATCTAACTTATAGCAAAGAAAGCACACCCAAAGACAAATTTAACGCACCATCAAACAACTTAAGTCGTAACGGGAAGAAGAACACTGGCCCGAGCTTTGTTAGTTTACTGACACAGAGAGATAATTCATAATTTCCTGAACAGTGATGTGACTAGTTTTCTCACTGGACTTAAACCATACCTCACGGATAAAGTGTACCAGCACGCGTAAGAATTTTATTATCCGCGGCATAGTCAAATAGACCACACCATCCTCACCCCGGTATCAGAGACCGTGCCCTCCCATAGAAACTGTTATTAAGAAAAGAGACACAACTACAGATTCTTTTTCCAGCGATTACGGGATCCTTTTATGTGCTGACCGCCTACCCGATAATCTGGGGCTAGAACTTGAACAAACACTCATACATTTAGTTGAGGTGTAACTGCTGTTGTGTTATTCTATGGAGTGCAAGATTTTTTCACAATCGGTAAGTGAGAGCAAGATGAGTGAAGGCCTTTGCTAGCGCGTGTATGAATGACAGGAAATTAATTCTTTTGTGTGACCATTTTGTTAACTTGCTTACCTGGTAACATATATCTTTTCTGTATACCCTACATTGTTCCTTTAAGTGGGATAGTTGATAATTTGTTAACTCTGTTTAAAACCACCTCCTTTCCATTTGCTTAGTAAAGGGAAGAACAGCTGGGAAGAACAGGTTTTTTTTTTCTATCACTTATACCTAACTTGGTAACACCTCTTTCAGAGTAATTAACTTTACTGTTAGGTTAACGTACCCGTGTTCCTGATATTATCTATCTCTGGACTGGGTTTGTCTTTGTCTAATGAGCGGGAAGGGCTTAGTCGATACCAATCTTCTTCACCCCCTCCCAAACTTGTTATTTGCATTTGTGTACTTATGATAATTTATGTAATATCTGATATTTTTAGTAATTGACTCATTTAGTTCTGTGTGTTGGATATACCCAAAGCCCAACATTTCCCCTATTCGTTTAATATAGTTTGTATCAACGTCGTGTGTGTGTTTGAAAACACCGAATCGGTGTGCGCGCAGATGCGAGTCTGGAAAACTGGCAAATAATTGTTTGACCAGGAGAGTGAAAGAGAAGATTGAGAGACACGATTTGTCGTAAATAAGTCTGTCTTTACTCTCCTCCAGCACGCTGTGAAGTAACTATTAAATCTCTACATTTTCTATCACTGAGCTTTCCATCATCATTTTCCACTCTAAACCGGACCACTATTTCTACGACTCTTTTCTCTCAAAATAAATTTACGACAATATTTGGCCGGCTCGTCTGGGATAATTTTGAGATACATTTGATGCACACATATTTGTGGGCTGGTTCTGGGATCTTGAGCTACATTTGAGGCAATCGCATAGCCGGGTTAAAGATATTTTGAGTCTGATTTAGTTTGGGTCTAACTAGGTAGAGTGTGAATGATTTGTCTTTGTGAATTAGGGAAATAAATAAATAATTACACCCCTAGACAAACGTTCTTTAAGTATTTGGGTTGTCCACACAGCATATTTACAGGTTGTTTTCTCTCCACAGCAGTAGAAAGTACAGATAAACAAATATATTTGCTATTTTAATTATCCTCTGGCGGAGATAATTATATTTCTTTCTTTATAAAAGTTGCTGGGATTGCGTGATTGTTTTACAGTCACTAAGGTTTTTGAAGTCAAAAAGAGTTGAGCTTAGCTAAAGACGGATTGTTCTGATTTTTAAAAATTAAGTTAACAACGTCTCATCTCAATAATTGACTTTAGGGACGGAGTTTGTTGTCAGAGATTTAAAATTTAGGGGAAATTTTTTTTTCCTTTTAAATTGTTTTAATATAAATTTTTCTCTACTGTTAGTAAAAGTAGATTCTTTTCCAGTGTAACTTACCATTTAGTGGCATAGTCGCTTGCGTTTAGAGCCTTAATTGCCAGATAATAGCAGCGATAAGTTTGCACAGTACAGGTAGGAGGTAACACAAGTATAAATTTTTTTTACTTGGTTTTTTCTCGTAGCGGTTCAGAGTTCCTCCCTTTCGCGTTTCTTCTTACTAGTTCTCTAAGCATACTTCATCTTATTCTTTAACAATGGCAGAGAGGATAAAGATGAGGTCCATCTTGAGGCTGGAAGCGAAAGAGGCAGGATTAGATGCAGAAGCTGCAAACGCGTTTATTAACCAGGAATTGGAAATATATGACGCGGAGCAACAGAGAGCCGAAGCTGAGAGGAAGGCGAAGCAACAGAGAGCCGAAGCTGAGAGGAAGGAAGAGAAAGAAAGAACAGAGAGGAGAGAAGCCCAGGAGAGGGCAGATAAGAAAGAAGCGGAAGAACGTCTTTTGGAACAGAAGAAAATTGAAGCAGAGATGGAAACTCGCAGAGAGAGAGAGAGACAAGGAAAGACAGCATCAACTGGCGCTTAAGGCTCTAGAGAGTCGGGGCGCCTCTACTTCGACTAACGGAGAGCCGTCTTCGCCCCAGTCTCAATCAATGGACCTCTCCAGTACTCAATCTGCCCAATTAACTGCTATGTCGTTTTCTTTAGAATCTTTTCCTAGCCCTAACGAAAAAATTGACAGCTACCTAGAAAAATTCGAGAGACTCGCGAATCTTTATGGGTTAGAGAGTACCCGCTGGGCGCTCAAACTTTCAACGTCACTGAAAGGCAATGCTTATGACGTGTACACAAAGCTGGGACCGAATCAACATGATTACGACATGTTGAAAAAGGCCTTACTACAGCAGTTTGAGATGACTGCCCGAAAGTTTCTGCAGTTGTTCAGAAACAGCCGAAAAGAGAGCACGGAAACATTTCCCCAGTTCTCTTCACGTCTCACGGGTTATCTGACAAAGTGCATTGAATTATCTGACCTACCTCTTTCATATGAGGGACTCCTCGAACTTGTTCTTGTGGAGCAGATAAAATCCACTTTGTCGAATGAAACTCGTAGATTTTTGGCTGAACAGGGGGCAGTCAGGCTTGAAGACATACTCAATAAAGCCGAACGCTATAGCAATGCAATGGCCGAACTTCCCAGCACTAAACGTAAACCCACCGATGAGCCATCTCGAAAACAGAATCTAGAGCAGGCATCCTATTCTTCCACTTCCTCTCAACATTATAACCAACGAGATAACAATACCCAGAAACCTCCCCAGGAAAAATCGAAATTCTACAAAACCCGATACCCCCCAACAACAATTCTGATCAACCCAACAAGCCTACGTGGCAGCGCGGCCACCAAGGTCAAGGAAAAGGGAAGACCCCTACACCAGGAACGTCTGATCAGGGCAAACAAACCGGTGCAAACCGCATTGGATGTTTGCATACAGCCTCGAAAGGTAGAGTCAATGTCAGTGATTCTCAACCTGAGGGGGACCGACCCTCAACTCGAGGAACTGTAATTTTGAACGGTACCTCTACTACTTGTCTTTTTGACACTGGATTAAGTTTTGATTGTATTGTCGCTAGGCACCTAGTCAAACCCGGTCAGGAGACAGAGGAAACCGTCAAACTTAGTGGAGTTTTCAGGAGTGATGCACCCAGGACGCTTCCTATCGCACTGGTAGAAATACACTCTGACTTTGTCAGAGGAGTTATTAAAGCGGCCATAATGGATGATCCGATCTACCCAGTTATCCTGGGATGTAGATATGTGTTCATTGGGAGACCTAAGGAGCCGATTGTGGCAGCGGTAACCACAAGAGGGCAAGCCAAGAAGGAGAGGGAGCCTGCGCCAAACTTGTTGCCGAATGAACTGAAGGAGGCGCCCTGCTTTAAAAAACTGCCCATGGCTAAGGACCCCAGACACAACGGAGACATCTTTTCTAAGGATGGTGTATTGTATCGTAGAACGGGCAACCCGGACACGGGGAATAACCAGCTCCTAGTACCGACGCAGTACAGAAACCAGATCTTAGAAATGGGGCACTCTCTTCCCTTTAGCGGACATATGGGACAAAACGCCACTATTCAGCGAATAAAAAACCACTATTGGTGGCCAGGAATGAACTCTGACATTGTCAGGTACGTGAAATCCTGCGCCCAGTGCCAACGGGTAGCACCCAAGCACTTGACACCCCCAGTACCTATGGGGCAAATGCCAATAGTAGGGACTCCATTTGAACGGGTTGCTGTCGACATTATTGGTCCTCTGGAAAAGACCAAAAGAAGGAACAGGTTCATCCTGACCTTAGTTGACACTTGCACTATGTGGGCCGAAGCCGTACCGCTACCATGCACTAATTCCAAGCATGTCGCAGAAGCCCTTGTGCAAATTTTTACACGGTTGGGATTCCCTCAACAAGTTTTGACGGACAATGGATCCCAATTCCGTAGCCTGTTAATGGAGGAGATCTTTAAGATCTTGAGGGCCAAACATATCCACACAAGTCCCTACCATCCGGCCGGAAATGGGCTCGTGGAACGTTTTAACGGTACCCTCACCATGATGTTACGTAAGCTGGGTCAGGAGAAACCGGAAGACTGGGACCAATATATATCGGCTGCCTTATTCGCCTACCGAGAGGTACCCCAAGCGTCTACGGGTTTTGCGCCAGCTACACTTTTATTTGGCAGACCTATTAAGGGGCCACTAGAAGCCTTACTTCGGTCCCTGACAGACCAGAAGGCTGACGAGACAGTCGTCTCTGCAAGCAAGTATGTATCTGAGCTTAAGGAAAGGCTAAAGCTAGGATGGGATCTAGCTACTACCAACCTTAAGAAAGCCCGCGCTAAAATTACTAAAAGATACAACAAAGCTGCAAAAGAGAGAGAACTACAACCAGGGGAGAAAGTCCTATTGCTACTTCCAACCGGAAGCAATAAACTTCGCATCGGATGGCAAGGACCGTTTACCGTCCTTAAAAAGATCTCACGTACCAACTACAAGATCTCCATCAAAGGAAAGGAGAAGGTCTTCCACATAAATCTGCTAAAGAAATATTTGGAAAGACCGGTGCCATCCTCCGAGCATCTCCTGGCTGTCGCCATAGCAACGGAAGACGAGGAAGATGATGATGGTTGCATGGAGTATCCACTGCAACCCACAGAATCCTTTAAAGATGTCAAGTTCGGCGACAATCTCTCACCAGAACAACAAACAGAAACCAGGGCTCTACTAAAACAGTACAGTGCAGTCTTAACGGATGTACCTGGTCGAACAAATCTCATTGAATTTGATATGAAATTAACAAACGAGACCCCTGTTCAAACCAGAGTTTACCCCATCCCGTACGCTAAAGCTGATGCACTTCGCGGAGAAATAGACAAGCTGCGTCAGGCAGGAATTATCAGTGAGTCTACATCTCCTTACAGCTCGAGCGTAGTGCTGTTGCAGAAGCCCAATAAGGAAGTTCGGCTGTGCATTGATTACAGGTTGCTAAACGCTGTAACGGAATTCCAGCCCGAACCTCTCCAAACTGTTTCTGAGTTGTTCACCAAGCTCAGCAAAGCAAAGATCTTCTCCAAGATTGACCTCAGCAAAGGTTATTATCAAATACCAGTCAAGGAGGAAATTAAACCTTTGTTAGCTTTCAGCACTAGTGAAGGACATTACACATTTAACGTGATGCCGTTCGGTTTGCATAACGCACCAGGAGTGTTCACCAGGATGATGAGGAAGCTTCTAGAACCTTTGCAAAGTCCCCATATCCATAATTTCATGGATGACATCTTAATTGCATCGGAAACCTATGAAGAACATATTGCTACGGTTGCTATGCTCCTCAGGAGACTACAGGAAACGGGTCTCACAGCCAGACCTAGCAAATGTCTCATCGGGTTTGAACAGTTAGACTTCCTGGGGCACACTATTTCTCACGGATGCAGTTGGCCTATTAAGAAGAACGTGGAGAAAATAGTGGCAGCAAAAAGACCCCGAACGAAGAAAGACGTACGTTCCTTCATATCGCTATGTGCATACTATCAGAAGTACATCCAGAACTTCAACGGACTGACGGCACCTCTGACTGACCTCACAAAGAAAGGTTGTCCTGATAAGGTCATATGGGATCAAAAGTGCGAACACGCGTATAGCACTTTGAAAGGACAGTTGTCTGCATACCCCATTTTGAGGTTGCCTGACCTCAAGAAACCTTTTGTACTGAGAGTCGACGCGTCAGGTCAGGGCATCGGGTCAACACTGCTTCAAGCCGATGACAGTGACCTGAACATGCTATTTCCAGTTGCCTATGGCAGTCGGAAATTAAATAAAGCGGAACGGAACTACAGCGTAGTTGAAAGGGAATGTCTTGCTCTGATTGACGGTATCAGACGCCATCATGAGTTTCTTTATGGTACATCTTTCACGGTGCAAACAGACCACGCTCCGTTAGCATTTCTTGGTGCCAATAAAGAATTTAACGCTAGGATCATGCGTTGGGCCCTCCTTCTAAGCGTCTATTCTTTCAAAGTGGAATATATTCCGGGAAGACAGAATGTCGGGGCTGATTTTCTGAGTAGAAACTGGTCTACAGAGGAAGAAGAGCAAACTGAAGATACCACTCATCCTAAAATCACCAATCAGGTCACCTCCATTGTCAAAAATGAAAACATGAAAAATGGTTTCATGTCTAAAAGTGGGGACGATTGTGACGTACGTCTAGTTTGACTAGTGAATTTTCCCTGATATGATGGATGATTTAAAGGGACCTTTAGCTTTTCATAACATTAGAACCCCTGAACATTTGTTGTAACTTTTCGTTTGCCAGAACGCATTCCACCGGGACTCATGTAGGATACAGCGACGAGATCAAAGAGACAGACCGAGGGATCTTAGGGGAGACTATCGGCGCTATCAAAGACAGTAGTTTTCCCTGATACGAGACGCAGTTGCTTGCCGCTAATTTCGCGTCTCGGTGTCAATCGAGGAACCGAGCGAACGGGGGAAAGCGAAACGGGCAGCAGCGAGCGGATACGAAGACCAGGGGGCGGCTTCTTCTCTTGATTTGGCGGTCAGATCCCCAAAAGTTCGTGAGATCAAATAAGTTGTCAAGTTTATCATGTCCCACTCAACTTACATTTCATTTTAGCTAAATAGACCATGAAGAACTAGACACGTTATCACTCGCTGGCCAGACCTTTACAGAAGCACTAGCTTTATTGAAATCTTGTTATAGATTTTCCCCTGGATTTTATATATATTTGCAGTGATTTCTAATTCTGTGCAAAGCGGTAAAATATATATTGTGTAAAGTGATCAGTGGTCTAGTCATTCTATTTCAAGGGATTTTGTGTTAATTTAAATCTATTTAATTAAACCATCTCAAGAGTTCCAGTTTTAAATATAATGATCTATCTATTATATTATTTCAAAAGATAATAGATGCTTAAATTAACTTTTAAAGTCGCGAAGGAATTTATAATTAATAAATTCAGTTAAGTCCTAGTTTTATAGATGTGTGTTTTTAACCACTAGAATTCGCGCAGTGTTTATTAAATACATAATTAAATACTCGAGTGTATTATAGGCTTAACGGGAAATTCATCGCGCTTTAGAAGGTTATTTGTTTTCGGTATATTACATGTCTTTTTTTCTTTCATACAGAGTGATCGTAACCTGTGCGATCCCAGCATTAAGAAAGCAATAAAGAAATCAATCTAAGCAAAGCAAAGCATAAACAGTGTGTAGAGTTCCCCTGACGCAGAACTTGTTGAGACTGTGTAAATTTTTAATCTTTGAGGCGATTCTATGTTTGGAATTCCGCTATCTAACTTATAGCAAAGAAAGCACACCCAAAGACAAATTTAACGCACCATCAAACAACTTAAGTCGTAACGGGAAGAAGAACACTGGCCCGAGCTTTGTTAGTTTACTGACACAGAGAGATAATTCATAATTTCCTGAACAGTGATGTGACTAGTTTTCTCACTGGACTTAAACCATACCTCACGGATAAAGTGTACCAGCACGCGTAAGAATTTTATTATCCGCGGCATAGTCAAATAGACCACACCATCCTCACCCCGGTATCAGAGACCGTGCCCTCCCATAGAAACTGTTATTAAGAAAAGAGACACAACTACAGATTCATTTTCCAGCGATTACGGGATCCTTTTATGTGCTGACCGCCTACCCGATAATCTGGGGCTAGAACTTGAACAAACACTCATACATTTAGTTGAGGTGTAACTGCTGTTGTGTTATTCTATGGAGTGCAAGATTTTTTCACAATCGGTAAGTGAGAGCAAGATGAGTGAAGGCCTTTGCTAGCGCGTGTATGAATGACAGGAAATTAATTCTTTTGTGTGACCATTTTGTTAACTTGCTTACCTGGTAACATATATCTTTTCTGTATACCCTACATTGTTCCTTTAAGTGGGATAGTTGATAATTTGTTAACTCTGTTTAAAACCACCTCCTTTCCATTTGCTTAGTAAAGGGAAGAACAGCTGGGAAGAACAGGTTTTTTTTTTTTCTATCACTTATACCTAACTTGGTAACACCTCTTTCAGAGTAATTAACTTTACTGTTAGGTTAACGTACCCGTGTTCCTGATATTATCTATCTCTGGACTGGGTTTGTCTTTGTCTAATGAGCGGGAAGGGCTTAGTCGATACCAATCTTCTTCACCCCCTCCCAAACTTGTTATTTGCATTTGTGTACTTATGATAATTTATGTAATATCTGATATTTTTAGTAATTGATGTTTAAAGTGAATAGAATCACCTAAACTCATTTAGTTCTGTGTGTTGGATATACCCAAAGCCCAACATTTCCCCTATTCGTTTAATATAGTTTGTATCAACGTCGTGTGTGTGTTTGAAAACACCGAATCGGTGTGCGCGCAGATGCGAGTCTGGAAAACTGGCAAATAATTGTTTGACCAGGAGAGTGAAAGAGAAGATTGAGAGACACGATTTGTCGTAAATAAGTCTGTCTTTACTCTCCTCCAGCACGCTGTGAAGTAACTATTAAATCTCTACATTTTCTATCACTGAGCTTTCCATCATCATTTTCCACTCTAAACCGGACCACTATTTCTACGACTCTTTTCTCTCAAAATAAATTTACGACAAGTGCTAGAGTAAACAAGATACTGGATATAAAAGAAAACCACCACTATACGAAGATGTCACTTAAGTAACATCACAAGAAGGGATGGAACGAGTTTAGGTTGGAAGTTTGAGAAAATATCATCCAGGAATCAATAACTCTGGCGGTGAGGGCCAGTATTAAGATATACTCTTACTTGGAAGATAGGTCAATGGATCAAATTGACAAATAGAAGGTAGACAACTAGGCCTGCCCCAGTCACCTAGTTTACTATAAATAGAAGAGATAGCACTGTCACATGTAGTCTAATTGGTGCCTTCTTGGACCAGTCTTTAAAACACCCAGTCCAGCGGTGACATGTAGTCTAATTGATGCCGCAACCAGTCCTAGGAGTTGACCACCACGGTCACACATGCATGTCGTAGGAGACAAAGAATGCGTCCACTCATCTGTCAAGCTTGTCGTAGAAGGAAACAAAGAATGTGTCCACTCATATGTCAAGCATGTCGTAGAAGGAGACAAAGAATGTGTCCACTCATCTATCAGGCATGTCGTAGAAGGAGACAAAGAATGTGTCCACTTATCAGTCAGGCATGTCGTAGAAGGAGACAAAGAATGTGTCCACTCATCTGTCAGGCATGCCGTAGAAGGAGATTAATATGAGAATCAGCATAGCGCTGGTAACCTCACTACCAAAAATAAATTGCTAAAGAAACAACTGCTGTATTCTGTGATAAAGTTTACACATTTATTAATAATGTCTTTATTTACTTGTTTCAACCTGACCACACAGTATTTACTTACACGGACATTAGATTACTTATACTCAACTCGGTATTTGACAACAGATTTAGACAGAAGAATAGAGAAATTAGACATAAGATGTTATAGAAATATTCTCAGACAAACGTCCATTGACCGTGTCGTCGTGAAATTTTGATTCACAACACGGAATTCTCTACCCAAATGAAACGCCATACTTTGGGAATAGAAGTGTAATAGGGTGGGTGGGATGAAGATGTTGTGATATTTGATCACTCTCTTGCACACTCGCAACCGACCCGATTCCACAATAAAACTCTGATTCTTAAGGCAGGTACTGTATTTATTTCTACAGCCCTGTCAGTGACATTAAGCACACGAAGCAAACATTAAACAAATAAACCAGCAAACAAAACACCAAACACTAAGCCAGTGCTCGATTGCTAATGTGTAATGTCTCTGTTCTACCCATACAGGGCGCCTCGTATCTTCGTTTTCTCTTGTCTGGACTGAATCTTCAAATAGGCCTGTTTGCCGCTCGCTATCTCTTTATATAGACCCTAAGGCTAATCACTCAACTTAATCCGCTGCGCGTATTGATTGCGCCACGCAAATAACACACGCGATTATCGCTCTAGTGGGAGCGAAAACACAAATATGGCCTACAACTTTCAAATATAACACACAACTATCAAATATAACACAACTATACACCATAACTAATCTTTAGGCTTCACTGTGGCCCAGTAATACATCTTCATGAAGATTTTGTGGTAATCAGGCATTGAACCACGGAGACATTTGTAGTGACAAGATGGCGCTGTCACATATTCCCCGCCTGATTTTGTTGTCGTCCCGACCACATAACTACCTCTGGCGCTTCTTATGTAACCTCTCCGATCGTTGGTGCTGCGCCTGATTATTTCTCAGCGGCGATGTTTTGGGCTCAGATTCTGTATTCGGTACAACCCGGCTGGGGACCCTCTTGGTCGTCATGTCCCTAGTTGTACGTTGTTGGGCTGGCAGTTGCTGTGGTCTAGAAGATTCATCTACTTGTGCCGAGTCGCTGCTGGCTTGTGACATCTGCTTGCCAGTGCATGCAGCTGTCGACTTTGAAGGGGGATTGCTCCTGACGTGTTTTACAGTCGTTTTGTGTGGACGGTGGCCCACATTCCCACTATCTGCTTCAGATGAGTTTCCTCTTCTGAACACTGAAGCGCACTCTCTCCTATCTGCTTAGGACGAGTTTCCTCCCCTAAACGTCAACAAATTTTCTCGGCGCCCCCCGGGTGACAGTTGTCACGGCCATCTCTTGGCTTGCACCCTAAAGGCAACCTATTTGTGGTAGTACGTTTGGGGAAAGAGCTCCTTGAGGGACAGCCGGATATCAGATGTTCTGGTGACTTGCATCTAAAGCATCGTTTTGGAAGAGGGCCTTGAGGGCATTTGGCTGCCATGTGGCCTGAGAACTCTCGTAAATTGTAGCACCTCAACTTTGTAGGCTTTATCTGTGCCATGGGATGCCTCCTACTTCCTTTGCATTCTTGACCGCAAATGCCGCACACATAGACTGCTTCCATGCCCTGGACCGATGGTTTGCTGTCAAATGCTACTCTCTCATTTCTCGCCAGACTCCTGAATCCCTTCCCGAAGATATTGGTCTGATGTACGAATACATCAATACCTCTATCATCTGGCGTGATAAACCCCCATCCCCTGTGGACACTATACCACTTGCAAACCCCGTGTCGCCTTGTCGGTGCAACTGCGTTTGTTGGTACAGTCAGCTCACAGCTTTCCTTGACAACAGCCTGACTCTCACATACACGAAGGTCTAGTTGAGGTTTCTGCTCACACATCTCCTCATTGTGCTTTGGCTGTTCCCGCGGTTGGCATGGTGCTCTCTTTCTCTGCACCTCCTCTTGTGCTGGCAAACTGGTCTGTGATAGCTGGGACTTTAAGAGAGATACTTCTGCTTTGAGTGCCTCCTCTTCATTCTGAGCTTCTGCACTTGCTATCTGCACTAGTGTCTCTGGCTTTTTGACTTCACGGAAAACAGCACATTCCCTAGGCCCCTGACTCATGGCCTGTAAATTCCTAGTCATCTCATTGACTATGGTCGCTCGCTGTAGGCTTCTTCCACTATTTCCAGTAACTTTTCAGGGCTGGCCTTGGCTCCACCACGTATCCGTAATTCCCTAGAGACCATTGGTGTGACATTATTCCAGATCACGTCCACCTTGTCTTCTGCACAAAAGGGCGCAATCTTCCACACGGCCTCTACAACTTCCAGAAACTTTTGCCAAGTGGGACTTGCTTTTCAATCAAATCACCTTACCTCCGGCACATTCATGTATACTACCCCCATATGCGCATTAATCGAAGCCATCTTGCTGCAAGACCGCACTGCTGGGTGTTTACAATATTATCTTTGCTCGTTTGCTGTTTGCTTGGTGTCACTGTCTGCCAATCCTGTCGACGACGCTAATTGTAATAGGGTTGGCGAGATGATGATGTTGTGATATTTGATCACTCTCTTGCACACTCGCAACCGACCCGATTCAACAATAAAACTCTGAATCTTAAGGCAGGGGCTGTATTTATTTCTACAACCCACTCAGTGACATTAAGCACACGAAGCAAACATTAAACAAATAAACCAGCAAACAAAACACCAAACACCAAGCCAGTGCTCGATTGTTAATGTTTCATGTCTCTGTTCTACCCACACAGGGCGCCTCGTATCTTCGTTTTCTCTTGTCTCGACTGAATCTTCAAATAGGCCTGTTTGCGGCTCGCTATCCCTTTATATAGGCCCTAGGGTTAATCCCTTAACTTAATCCGCTGCGCGTATTAATTGCGCCACGCAAATAACACACGCGATTATCGCTCTGGTAGGAGCGAGAACACAAATATGGCCTACAACTATCAAATATAACACACAACTATCAAATATAACACAACTATACACCATAACTAATCTTTAGGCTTCAATGTGGCCCAGTAATACATCTTCATGAAGATTTTGTGGTAATCAGGCATTGAACCACGGAGACATTTGTAGTGGCAAGATGGCGCTGTCACAGAAGGATGCAGAGAGAACCAATAAAAACGCTCCTTTAGGCCGTGTTTACAGAAACATTAGGCAGTCAAGAATGGAGTCCAAATATGTGCGGATCACTTGAGAAGGGAATTTAATTACAGACCTAGGAAAGAAGTACTACCTGGAAGAGGTCACCAATACGATATTGACATATTGCTCTACACACCTGTGCAGAGATTTTTACGACAAGTAGCATATTAAGAGAGAAATCTCTGGTCGATTGCATCGATTCCTCAGGTTGGTCCATAATTTTGCTCTTTAAAGTACGCATAGAATAAAATGCATTTAGGACTGAAAAAAACTATTAGTTAGGAAAATGTAGAATAAAACAGGGTGTACTTTCAATGAAGGAAATCGCTCCAGGAATAACGTAGGTAAATAAATTCTTAGTTTTCCTGATTTGCACACATGGACAGATTTTGCATCCATGTCGGACCGCAAATATTAGGTGAACAGGAAAACCCCTCTGATGTCCGATCTCGGACTATATATACATCGTAGTTCTAACAGAAATAGGCCAGTCAAAATTTGAAAATACAGCGAGCGTTACAAGTGTTAGTAAATAATACCTTGCCTTTTGTATCTGAGAGCAGACCATTACAACCATTAACAGCTCGACTGTATGTGCCTGATGGTAAGAAAGAATATATATATATATATATATATATATATATATATATATATATATATATATATATATATATATATATGAGAATATAAATATATGTATGTCTAACGAGTAATTCACTGATGCGTTAGGAAGTGGGCAGCTGTGTTAGACCTACTGTGTAAAATTTCTAGCGGCAAAAGCCAACTGTATGATTATTCATAATAATTGGGAATGGTGGCAAAAGTGTGTCTGTAGGTTTAGAAAAGCATTTAAAGAAATAATTCTTGCTGGAATGAAACACACACTAGGAACGTAAGGAAGGATGAAAGCGATTGTTTTACTGGATTGTTTAAGCTATTGCTTTGTAGTTTTATGCCAGACGTAATCATTGTATGGAGGCGGATCATTGACAAATGGCTCTAACTAAGGATTTAGAGAGAAATTGTAGTCATAATGAACTGGATGTGGTTGTTGCTTCTATAATATGTCCTGTGCATCTGCTAGCACTGTCTCATACTCTCTATTATCCCCAACTTTTATGATAATGGGATAGTGAAGGACATAATACGGGATGCATCTAATTCGTTTAAGGTTGTATCCTATCAACCCAACTGTGTATGAAAGAGTCAACCACTCCTGATGTTACTAATGGTGCAAGCGCCTTTTAAAGTCAGAAGGCCAGACATCCAGTACTTACTGCCTGGAAGAAGTTCAACAAAAGTTACCTTCCAGGACAAAAGTGGAACCAGTGTCATAACACAGATGAGTAGCCACACAAGGCTGCTGTTCAGTTCTTCCAGCATCACCATATCATAAGTTTATGATGAAAAAACAGTGCAATTTTATCTAGGCAACCGTCCTTGTCAGAAGTAGACACTCTTAATAAACTGTGAAAAGTTTGAACCAAATTAAATAAAAACTGTCTTCAACAAAGTGATTTCAAGGGAAAGAGAAAAACAGTTAGCCTTTACAGTTCCAAAGACTAGGCTATTAATAATCAAGAACATTTATTTTCAATTGTTTTGTTTGCTTGTTGGTATAATTGATATTTTGGTTTTTCTTGAAGTATTTTCTAGTAGAAAATAATATTTGTAAAAATAAATTGTTGTCAGAACATACACGCAGGTCTCCCTCGTGCAGTCAGAACAAGCTCTCTACTGGTACTATGGATTTAAGACACACTCACACTAAACTCTTAGCTCGCTGTCTCAAAGTACGACCACAGTACACAGTAGCTGACATGAGTAATACAATAACACCTAAATCAGGTATGATCCCTTTAATAAATACCGTGCACACACAACAGCCATATTTACTTACTTACTTAGTCGTTCCCCTTCTACCGTGAGGTGTAGAGGTTTGGAAGAGAGAGCGCCAGACTATCCTATCGGCTGTCTTCCTCCTGGCCTGGTTCCATTCTAGTCCTCGGTCCTTCAAAGATTGTCTAATGTTGTCCTCCCAGCGGACTCTGGGTCGTCCTCAGGGTCTGGATCCTTGGCTCTTTGTTTCCCATGCTTGTCGTGGTATCCGATCTTCTCCCATTCCAACAGCCATACACGGCTAGTAAAACACACGAAATGCAATACACAATGTAATGAAAATGCCAAATTACTTGCCTTAATCAACAGCTCCACATAATAGCAAAAATATTCACCGACATACGCTCACAGGCTAAGTCCAATACTGAAGCAAAGCCATACATAATTGCAATATTCTACGTTGTCGTAGATTTGTGATAGGTAAATTAAGACTTCAGTTTGGTCCCTTCTGAATAGCAATAGAAACAGGTGATATCTCAGTGAGATATAGGTAGAAATAGATTTCACGAGTGAGATGGAGGAAATATATTAGAGTCGGCCTCTGACCCTCGAGATGATTTCTCTCAGTCAGCCTATCATCTACAACAGATTAAGATTTGTCAGACCGTCTAGTATAATATATATTAATTTATATATACCTCACATACACACACACATAAGTGACTACAATAGACGCACAGACGTGAAACTATGACAAATGGAAATATAGTTAATTTGGAACGAGCTGACCAACACACTGATTACGTTTAATTGAATTTTTAATTATCAGACTAAATTTCCGTCACAACACATACAATTACATCAAACATATACAAAAAGTCATAAAGTCAATGAATTGCTACAAGAATGATAGACCCACTGGTATGATCCTTTCCCTCGATGTATAGCCCACAGTCCTGTTAGAAGAAAAGTGATAGCCCCAAAGAGTAACGGATACATATGCTTTAGTCTAAGATTTTCCCTTGTAAAGGTATGAACAGACTTTGATATTGGTATGATCTTTTCCCTCGATGTATAGCCCATGGTCCTGTTAGAAGAAAAGTGATAGCCCTAAAGAGTCACGGATACATATGCTTTAGTCTAAGATTTCCCTTTAAAGGTATGAACAGACTTTGATACTCTAATCTATCTTAAGGAAAATATTGTTGGCAACAAAAACTTGCATAAAGAAATACAAAGTGGGTGAAATTTGGTATACCATAAAAGAGTCACTCGTTCCTGCTTTCTCTCTGTTCATTCATCAGGGCCCTGACATACATCCTTACCTACAATCGTGCTGTTGTTCGCCGTCTGGCGCAAACTTTAGGACACCCACCCACTTTAATCTGTCTTTCTTTTAATGAAGCGGATCTTAGCTCTGCAGATTTTTGGGTTCATCCAAAGTTCCGGGGAGCGTCCTCTTCATGCGAATATTTTTCACACTAAGGTTAATGTCACTTGAATCACGAGGTAAGATTTAGTTTTAAGCGGGCTCACAGTGTCAGAATCACGAGGTTTCCACTACTTAGGAAAAAATGTCAGGTTTGTAACTTCGATCAAAGGTAAAATTCTTGGTCACACCACACTTTGTCAACAATGTCGGAAAGGTTATTGATTGTAATATTTTACTTGCCACACGGGCTGAAATGTACTTGAGTTTTTCTCAGGAAGAATTAAATCAGGCGGGATAGGCCTGTTACTTTATTTAATCAAAACGTTCATGAAATGGGTACTCTGTCGTTCTGAATGCCAACGCAATGCCAGACAGGTTTCACTTTATACACCCAAGTCTTTAAGAAAAAAATGTTTTAGTTCTTCACAGATATTTCTCATGTACTAAAATGCTGGCAAAGTTGGGCTACCCCAGTTTCACTGAATAAAGAGAAAACAACATATAAAATACTTATACATACTATTCCTCGGTTATAACTTACATTATAAACTGCAAGTGTAGAGCTGGTCTTATCGTTTAAATTCCCGTGAAATAAGGTATATTAATAAAATCAATCATCATGAATTAGAAATACATACGTATTTCGTCAATACTCAATGATGAATCAGTGCAGTTATAAGTTAGTTTAAAATATTCTCGACTGATTATTAGCAGTTGAATAAAATTCATTTACAGCTGCATGAGTTAAGCTAGAAATTATAGTTTATTCTGCTTTCCACTGTAACATGTCGACTGGAGAATATAAAAGACTTATACATTAATTACTTCTGCACAGGAATCTCACTAGTAAAATGAAATAAGCGGTTATCACTGAATCACTCAACACTACTAGATATATATATAATATTTACTTCCAGACAGAACTACAGGCGATCGCACAACTTAGAATTTATACGCTTATATTTGTCGGTAGTCTAGAAGCTCGGCAAATTGTCGAGAACAAACTAAGACTTCGCTATGCAAGCTTATTTCCTTAGCACGAGCAACCTGTCTACTGCAACATATGGAGAACTGAATAAATAGTCTAAGCTACTCGTGTAGATATATGAAAACGGACAAAGGATCCCACGCTATTACGAAAACCCGAAATAGCGTAGGTCTCTCTCTCCCCTTCTCTTAACCCTTAACTTAGACGCTGGCCATAACTGCCAAAACGCGTCTTCTCACCTCACAGAACATGTCTAATTTCTGAGCTATGCATGAGTGCGCCGTTCACACCTCACGCCGAGAACTTAGCCGAAGAAAACTCTCGTGACAGATGAGTATGTAGACAAATGTCTGCTCTCTATGTCTGACGGAATGAATTCTCACACTATTTCGTCTCGTGCAGGGACTGACACATTACGCAACCAAATGCGTTATTAGCATGAGAAAAGAAACGGCAAAGTCAGAATGGGAAAATATATTTAGTCGCAAACGAACGAAAGCGAACAACAGGAAAAGGATAAAAGAGCGATAATAAAGTAGAGGACACGGGTAGAAAAGAAAAGAAAATAGAAAATTTATTGATCATAAATCTCTATGCAACATACGTAAATACTATCCAGGAAAAAACCACTAGAAATTACATCCCCATTCTAGTACTCTACCAATAATCCTGATCACATGAAACAATCGGCAAGCAATGAACAAGGATGGCATTCACGTAATCCCAGCAAAACCGCTGACAAAGTGAACAAACGTCCGAACAGGACGGCTGACATCTCGTAGAATGAATTGCGCCAAAAGTGTTATATCCTCTTCTGTTTTGCCTCAACTGAAAAAACCTGTTTTTTAAGATGAGTATCAGTGTGGTCACTCTTACAGCGTGACCAACTCAAAATTTCGGCGAATGTCTATCCTGTGACAATTGTAAATATTTACCAGCATACTTACTTAATTATTTAAGTTGAGTTCAAGTTCTCGTTGGTAAATAATATTGTTAATCCCCTAGCAGAGTCAATAATAATAATATAAAAATAATATAATCATAGGAGGATCTTGGGTGGGAGCCCATAGGGATCTAGGAACATATAATATCATCATACATAGAAACTTATACAGCTTGATCCTACCTTTGATGTCGATACACTATTTTTTTTTAAGAAAAGGGGGTATTTCTTATGACTAGTCTCTTATCTGGCACTATCCTGGTATCATCTGATACACCTTTTTGTCCAGGATATCTCTCTTATTAATTTCAATAAATAAACAACTCTCTCGTGACACGTGTATTAAAAAAAACACAATCAGAAATGCTATTGGATCATGTAAAACACGTACAGTCTAGATGTGAACAAAATGTGAGCACTCGAAAACCGTTTATTTATAGACTTTCTGTGTCGCGCTAATCATACTGGAAACACATAATAGTGATAACATATAACAAAATACTAAACAAACAAGGCAAATACTAATCACATACAGGAGAAACATAAATAAATCGTCAAACCTCCCCTCTCCCACTTAAAAACAGGTCTTTTCAAGGGAGGTATCTTTGTAGAAAAAGAAACATTTATATTTAAGAAAATAAATAAATCAAATAACAACTGACGTCATTGGACGATTTTTATTTTCTTCTCATTTGTTTCTATTGTCTTTGTTATTGTTATTGTTAATCATAATAGACGTCATTGCACTCCGGGCAAATCTATAGGTGCTCAATCTCCCTCTACAAATGACGATGGGTATGAATGTAAATTGTTCCTGTAGTTGGCTGGTTGTATACACGACAGAAGCATTCTTGTATACACCCATCCTTGCAAGTCTTACGTTTGATGACTGATATTGGTCCCGAGCAGGTCTGTTGTGGCTTCATTTTAGCTTTTATCTTCACATTTCTGTCTTATACTTTATCTTTATTTTCTTCCACGACTTCAACCTAATAAGTTTTTGTAGCTAGCCGCTTGGTAGAAGTAGTAACATTCGCTTTTGTATTCGTGTCAATTACTTTAAATTTATTTCAAACTTGAATAAAACTTATAAACTGAGATATTTGATTCAACGCCTTGACTTGACGATCTTACGTTTATATTCAACGAAACGTGTACTTGAAATGAATAAGTTTACTCGACATATACTTTTATCAAAGAACGACCAACGTCAATATCACACAACGTTTATCTATACCCTTCAAAAGAAGTTAAGGACCAGTAGGTGAAAATGACCCAAAAATAATAAAAATTATATTTCATAAGCAATTAATCTGACATTGATTTTTCTCGAACAACAAACATTCAACACGTGCTGCGTGGGCCACCAGCAAACCGTGTGGCTAGTGTTCAGCTCAGCAAGCACGCTGAAAAAATGCTGCTGAGACGCCAAAATGTGGGTGTTTTTAATGATGTCTGAGCTTGAAAAAAACACCTGCTATTCCAAAAATGCGTGATGCATGTGGGAGACTATAGTGTTGGTCTTGAGCTGTACTCACAAAATTGTCTTTATAAGCAACACAAGTGCTGCATAACCATTGCGCAACAATATGCCTCAACGACGAAAGCTGAGTGTTGTGGATAAAAGAAGAGCAATTGCGTGGTTGCAAGGTCTTACTGTCCGAAATGTCGCTCAGAGGCTTGCATGAAAATAGTGTTGATTGTCACTGATAAGCTTGTCATGTTATATTTTGAAGTGTTGTGTTTTTATTGTTCATTTTCATTTCACATTGCACCCTTAATAAAAATGGTCCTTAACTTTTTTTGAAGGGTATATTTATGAGCTTCGTTCAATACACTTTGGTATTATCCATAAATCAATGTAATTCTCCTATAACTATATATGATTCCTCGTATTAGTCCATTAGGACATATTCCATTAATCCAAATACAGGAGATTATAAATACACTCAAACAGAATCCAACATTCCAGAGACAGCTGTCTTCTAAACACTTGGTAAACACACTGCCCAGTTACTAATACAAACATGCTCACGTCATGTGCGCGGATACGCATACAATTCAAACTCAGTCATGTCTTGTCTGTGCGCCGTATCTCAAAATAAATCGATCTATGTGGTGCGCAAAAAGACTCAACAGTCGGCCAAGTCGAAACGCCCTAAAACAATGATAACACATAAGGAAGGGAAACCCGAGGCCTGTAAACAGTAAATAAATATTAGACAAACATAAAGGTATGTTTTCAGGCACTCGTAAGAAATAAAGAAGTAGAAAACTAGACAACAGAAAAACACCAGACGTGATTCGGTGACGGAGTATTGAAAGGTTTATTTTAAATGTTTATGTCTGTCTGTGTGTAGGTATGTTGTTAGCTGACAACGCAAGATTTTGAAAGATATCCGCATATTTACCACAAACACAAAAATGTTGTGCTAAAAGAGCTATTAATTCATTACCAAATTTTATTCCATTGGTTTTTATTTACTCTAGAATACTGATCAGAGAACCACAAATGGATGAGGTCCAGTCTGGCATCCGAACAAACCGAAGTACTCAGGACCTTATCTTCACACACAGGCAGCTTAATGAAAAGGCCCCAGAGTGTAAAAGTGAAATGCATCTTTGTTTCTTGTGTCTTTAGAAGGCGTTTGACAATGTCCCCTGGAGAGAACTTTGGGAGTGCTTGGCAAGGACGAACATGCGAGCACATGTGATCAATGCTATACAGAGCTTCTACAAGACTTGCAGAAATTATTTGAGGACAGCAAACCATAGATCAGAAGAGTTCAGGACCACCACAGGTATAATACACGGTGATATTCGGTCACTTTATCTTTTCAAACTCCTCATGAACGAAGTCGTCAAAGCATGTGTGGAGATGACAAGAAAGTATTCAGAGGGGTACTGGAAGATGAGACAAGTCTGTATTTCAGAGCTGACATTTGCTGATGATGTTACCCTGATTGCTAAATCAGAGGCACATTTTCAATCCAATTTCCAAGTCTGGAAGGAAGAACTGGAGAAGAGAGCGATGGTTATCAGTGGTTCCAAATTAAAAACAATCGTGATCTCACGAGATGGAAAAATACATCATATTATGCTTGGATAGACCAAATACTGGAGCAGGTCAACAACTTTAAATACTCTGGATATATCATAGAATCGAAGAGAGACATCAAAGAAGAGTTGGCTACCAGAAGAGAGTCAGGTGGAAAATTTTTTCAGGCAAAATCGTGGACTCCTTAGCAAATTAGATTTTGGAAAGAGGACAAAGATCGCTGTAAACAGCTCCACCTATGTCCCAATCGTGACATATGGATACGAGTTATGGGAACGGCTAAAACCCACAAACCAGCTTCAAACCTCAGACATGATTCTGAAGAAGGTGGTTGATGTAACAAGAAGAGACATGGTCCTCAACCAAACGATTCGACAAGGCCTCAAAACCCGGCCCTTGCAGACCCCAGTAGGACAGTCCAACTTAATATAGCCTGGCCATATATGCAGAATGGAAGAAGGTCGGCTACCGCGACAAATATGAGGAACCATGAGCCAGGGATTCAGATACCGTGACGACCCAGAGTTTGCTGGAAGAACAATGCTTGACAATCCCTGAATGACCGAGGACTGGATTAGAACCAGGCCGGGAGGAAGACCGCCGATAAGACAGTATGACGTTCTTTCTAGCAAACCTCTACACCCCAGGGTAGAAGATGAACGACTAAGTAAGGTTTTCTTTCCGTATCTT
The DNA here is from genome assembly GCA_024509875.1 of Oreohelix idahoensis. NCBI lineage: Eukaryota > Metazoa > Mollusca > Gastropoda > Stylommatophora > Oreohelicidae > Oreohelix > Oreohelix idahoensis. The sequence goes on from JAMPIV010015126.1 coordinate 178,715, forward strand.
TTTTTAAGGTATCTCCTTGGCTTCATAGCCAGTGTGTCTAGATAAGTTTGACTACATCCAATGAATGTAAAATGGAATGTATAAGAGTGAAATGACTCCAGGAGAAATTATTGATATCATCAATACATGAAGCAGAAATAGCTCGCTGTAATTCTAACTCGTCATATTGTGAGGCATTACTGGCTCGTGTGATACCATGTCTGTATATTGCTATATTTTTGTTAGCGTAGATAACGTTTGTCTTTTGAAGGGGAATAATTTTATTAATAAAAAGTTAAACGTATGTTATAAAAATTGTCCATCTGTTTTTAAATCTGCATAATTACGCTTTTTATTTTTATGACACAATTAGTTATAAATTAGGTTCTTTAAAAGTACCGGCACTTGCTATAAAACTTTGGTTTCCAAATGTAGCATTTAATACGGATATTAAAGAGCTGCACTTGATACATAATTTTAAGGGCGAACACTTACGTGTGCTGCATCCTTTTAATGGGAATACCGACAACGTGTGGCCTCAAAAACAAAAACGTTTCTTGTCGCAAAAGAACGCTCTTCATCAATCTAACGAATATTTTTTATTACAAAAGATCCCAAACAAATGAACTTACAAGCTACGCTCTTTCAATTGCGCACCTAGATACATATTAGACTGGCATGTTGCCAGTTACAGCCATGAGCAAGATTAATGAAGTTTCTGTTTAGATGTACAATGACTTTATTTACGTGCTTTTCGTAATTTCTAAGAGTACTTCCAAATACCAAGAGATGTTTAAACCGTCACCCATTAGCTTTATTACTTCACATATGTTGTGCTGTTCTAACATGTAGAAGTTGATTTCTCGACTTACATAATTAAGATTGGGGTCAACACTAGGGTCGATACCGGAGACACCTTTTTATTATGGTGACAGGGTCTCATGCAAGCAGATTATCATATTCATTTACGTACGGTAACCTAACAAGATCTGTTGGAACTGGAGTAAATGGTCTATTAATATTAGACAAACATAAAGGTATGTTTTCAGGCACTCGTAAGAAATAAAGAAGTAGAACACTTGGACAACAGAAAAACAACAGACGTGAGTGGCTTACCCAGGGTTCGAACCCCGTACCTTCCGTACGACAACTCCGCCTAGCTATCAAGCGAATCACACTGACCCCACGGCCAGCTAGGCATCCCCAAAAAAGGATGCTTTACTGACTATTTATCAGTACGAAACACAAGATAACACCGGAAGTATACAGTGGGCAACTCAGCCCCTTAATGACGCAATCACTTCTGTTGTTCCCCTATTAAGAGTATCTACAAACCCAATGGTTTATAAGAAATTGAGAAGAAAATCTATAGCATTATTTTTATCTTCAGAAATATGTTAAACCTCACCGTAATACATCAACTCTTCGCTATAACTACAACTTAAATTCTGTTACAAACATATGTACACCACTGGGACATATTAGGACCATGCAGACTTCTATGTTTTTTGAAAATCACAAAGCTAAAGTGAACATGTGATTGTGAGTACTGACATACATGATACGACGCTTGAGCATTGACAGATGAGTTAGAGAGAACAGTAAAATCTATAGAAATAAAATGTGTGAGAAATATCCTGGGAACGTTGTACATGATCGTGTAACAAATGAACAGATAAGACACACATAACAAGCTGTGTGTGGTAAATGCATGGTCACATGATGTGGGACAAGTTAAAACAAGTGACGCTGTCTTTAATGTTGCTCACAACAGTTCACTCTATCTCTGGAGATGTGGAACATTTTCTCCACATTCAACATTATTGTTTTATTTCTCCCCCCCCCCCTTTCCCGCCGCTTTCTTTTTATGTCTTTTACGTTATAACTTTTTTATTGCTACTGTATGTATATGATTTATATACTAAATGCACATTAAAAACTATTAACATTTTTACTATTATATATACCGATAACGAGAAGCTGGGAAAAAAGTGTGGGAATGGATTTTCCCCGTGTTTGTCATGAGGTAGAGAGCGAATGGCTGCTGGAATGGAAAGTGCATGATTCAACCCACGGGTTTGTGTACAGATTACATGAAAACAATGAAAGTTCCACGTGCAACACGATTCCCAACAGCTATGACCCTGAAAATGTGTACGCGTTGTGGCAGTATACTCGGTATAAAACGCCGTTGAGACAAAACACCCAGTATATGTGCTTGAAATGCCACGACTATCTGAAAACGACCGCCAACGAGCTATTGGTATGTTGGAGACCGGAATGAGCTCCCGAGCCATTGCCAGAAGGATGAATTGATACTACAGCACTATTGTACGTCTGAATGAACGTTACGGAACCACTGGCAGTGCCCGGAATAGACTTCGGAGTGCCTAACCACGAGTTACTACCCCTGCGCAAAATCGTCATATTGTGCTGAGTCACCTAAGGAATCGTTCTCTCCCGGCAAGTCAAACAGCAAGAGCAATAGTGGGTAGACGTGGGCAAGTCTCTCGAATGACAGTCATACGACGACTCAGAGATACAGGCCTTACTGCAAGACGACCTTATGTTGGGCCAAACTTGACTCACAGACATCGTCAGCAGCGCCTGCAATGGGCAGAGCAACATGTCAGATGGACTAGACTGCAGTGGAATGCTGTCATATTTACAGACGAGAGCAGATTCAACATATCCTTTGCTGATGGACGTATGCGGATTTGGCGACGGTGTGGAGAGCGCTTTGCAGATTGCTGTGTTCGTCAGCACAACCGATTTGGTGGTGGCAGTATTCACATTTGGGGAGGATTCAGTTTTCACCATCGCTTGCCTCTTCACGTCTTCCATGGAAATGTTAATGCTGTGACATATCGAGATGAGGTTCTGGATGCATTGGTTGCTCCTGCGGTCGCAAATTATCCAGACTTGCAGCTTCACCAGCAGGATAATGCACGTGTGCACACCGCATGCATTACGCAGCAATATCTACAGCAGCAGAACATTGTGACGATTGATTGGCCTGCCCTATCACCAGACATGTTCCCTATAGAACATCTGTGGGACGAGCTTGGACGCAAAGTCTACAGGCAAGGTTCTCCAGCTAATCTGCAACAGCTCAAAGCTGCTCTTACACGTGAATGGGACTTGATTCCCCGGAATTTCGTTCAGAGATTTGTGCGTTCCATGCGGAGCCGCTGCCAAGCTTGTTTGCAAGCACACGGTGGACATACCAGATACTGAGGATAGTGTGAATGATTTTTTTTATTGGATACAATTTTTGGTTTTCACCCTTGTCTGCACAGAATGCAATGAATTTCATAACAATCAAATGTACAAATTAATGACCAGCATGGATTCATAGGAAAATGAATAAAGATTCCAAATATGTAAACTTGTAAACACTTATATTTTCATTTCACACTCTGTTCCTGGATTATACAGGTGGTGCGTTTTTAATGTGCTTCAGTATATATATATATATATATATATATATATATATATATATATATATATATATATATATATATATATATATATATATATATATATATATATATATATATACTGTATATACTGTATATATATATATATATATATATAACTGTATATACTGTATATATATATATATATATATATATATATATGTATATATATATATATATATATATATATATATATATATGTATATGTGTGTATATATATATATATATATATATATATATATATATATATATATATATATATATATATATATATATATATATATATATATATATATATATATATATATTGTCTGCGGCATATAAAAGCGTTCCAATTGCCTGAAACACAGCAGACAGTGAAGAAAAATTCGACGACGCTCACAGACACTGGTCGCATACAAAATACGTATATTAAAATGTGATAGCGTGGGCGAGAGATGATGATGCTGTTGTGATATGGGATCACTTTCTTGCACTCTCGCACCGACCCGAACCACAATAAAACTCTAAGGCAGGGGCTGTATTTATTCATACAACCCTGTCAATGACCCAAACCCACCAGAGCAAACTAATGAACAAACATTAAATAAGTAAGCAAACAAACAAAACAAAACACACAGCCAGTGCTCAATTGCTAACATGAAACACAAACAAAGCACTGACTAGTTAAAATCATAATAAGTAATTAATGAGAAACAACGTGCTCTCACCTGCCAAACAGTCCGTTCTTCCACGCTACCTGAAACATCCCACTTTTGCACACACATCCACTCTCGTACATGTCTCACATACTGTAATGTTGTGCATGAGGCTGGCAAAGTCACCATGTAACACACATCCACTCTCGTACATGTCTCACATACTGTAATTTTGTGCATGAGGCTGGCAAAGTCACCATGTAACACAGATCGCTACCGACACCCCTACTGCAAGAGCATATGAATGCTTTATGCGGAGGCCGGCAACATTGGTGGCCCCATGCTCCACAAGGAGCTAGAAGAGAAATATATATCTCCAAGTGAACCCACGTGCTCTCATAAACCATTCTACACATAATTAAATAACACTAAAATGAGCATAATACAGTATTAAACGCTATGTACAACGAATATTCTCCTTAACGAAAATAACTACAACCTCGCAATTGATCCATATCAATATACTTTCCTACATTGTGAAGCATGTCGTATGTGACGACTGGCGCACCTGACAACAAGCGTGTCGTATTTGACCACTGATAAAACTGGGAACCTCATCATATGCATCGCATCGTTACAGAAACTAACCATTGCCATAGCAAATAAATGCTTCGCGCAGGCTTCTGATGGACCAAGCCACACTGGTGTCACCATGCTCCGCAAGGAGCAAACAGAGAAACAGTTATGTCTCAAAGTGCCTTACGCACAAAGGAGTAGCATCACGCCCACATGAAATCTTAATACCTAAAGCTAGATTTATCTTCTCAAAGGGAACTTTAGCACTACAAAACTGTGCACACATCAGATGTAATTAAACTAATCTCAAAGTAACACCATACAATTATTCGTTAACTTACTATAATAAACTATCTTGGAACGAATGGAGAAAATTACAATAATCTTGTACTTCTAAAATAGCACCTCTTATTACAACTAAATTTTCATCCAACACTAAATAATAATCATGTTTAACCCCTAAAAATATACAATAAAATTATAATCAATCTTTGTGAAATATACTAACTAAATTACCTTCGCAGTAAATAATAAATTAAAATAACTCTTGGACTAACAAAGCAGCTAACAAACGTTATAATTGGCCCACTTCGCTCTCAAATAATAAATAGCTTAACATCATTAGGCGTATAGCACATGGTAACTAAAAATGTTGTTGTCGCTCACATGCATCATCTGTAGGCACATTTAACACGTGGCCCTGGCTGCCATCTTGCCAACAGTTAATAATATCCAATTTTCAGTTCCTGTGTAGCCGTGTATACCGTGCTTTATTCAGAAAACAGACTATATTCTAACAAGACAGAGGAAGCACAGACCACCCCATAATTTTATATTTTATGAGAAACAGAAAATAATAAATTATAGTGTCACATATTTAGGACAGAGTCGCTTCCACACGCCATTTCTAATAATTGTGTGATTTCCCCTGACCAATCGGATAGCTCAGATTTACCCCGGGGAATATAGAACAGCGACGCCATCTGGCAGTCAGAATGAAGGAGCGAAACTTTGGAGGACGTGTCTGATCCAGCTCTACATATTCCTTAGTTTGAGGAAATCAACTGCAACATTTATTATAAAATGTGTAATTTAGGACATTGAGTGGTTTTATATTCCTTACTTGCGTAAGTAGTAACTATCATTCAACGCATATTTTTGAATAGAGCTTCCAACTCTGGTTGCAGCAGAACTAGGTTCGAAGATTGAGTCAATTTGCAAAACTAGTCTTACACCTAAAACCATGCTGAGCTGAAAATACCCTTGGGTTGGAAAATATTTAACTCAAGGAACACCTATGATAATAAAGAAATCAAGGACTAATCTGAAGGGATGAGAATATGTCGTCGAACCTAAAATAAAACGTTAGGCCTAACCTAAAGGAAGAAAACGGTGGAAAGGAAAAGTTCGCCATCTTTGACAAATTGAGTAGGCCTATGAGATAAAGATGCAAAAGGGATTTGTGCATCGATGAAAGCATCTGATGATATGTTAACACTTTATTGTGCTTATTATTGTAAAAATGTTCTGAATTCCAGACTTTTGTTGAAATTTGACTTCATGCTGAAAGACATTAAAAGATTTGTTTGAAATAGAACGCTGTTGAAAAGGTGAATTTCTACAGTTTGAGATTAAGCTAAGAAATCTATCCATCTCAGTTAAATTTGCTACATCAACACCTAAGAGAAGAAAATCGAACCTGGTGACCCAATCTTACAAAGGAGAGGAAAAAATATCTCTAGCGGTCAAGGCTAGTTAACCAAACCTACTCTCTATAAAATAAACTGTAAACCCTGCATACCCCGGCACTGCCACACGTATGGTAAAATGATGCCGTGACCACTTCTCTTTAAAAAGCAAAAAACCCACCACTATAAGTCAAACAGAAAATAGCGAAGATGGATCAATTAATGGAAGATTTCCAGCAACTTGGGGTAGAACAGCAGCAGCAACAGGAAAACAGATTCGCTCAAGCACAACCACTGCAGCCCCAGGACAGACAAAATATGGAAGGACCAACAATGATAGCGCTACAGCGCCTTACCGAGAACTTACAAAAGAATAGCGATTATGCAAAATTTTCACAAGTCAGGTCCATAGTACACCCATTCGATGGAGACAAGAAGAAATTCAGGAGATGGTTGGCCGACATAGAAAAATTTGCGGCAATAGCAGAGGCAACAACTGACGAAGAGAAGAAGAAAATCGCTCTGTTAGGTTCTGATTCGTACGTGACTGATTTTTTAAGAAGGAGGTCCCAGCAGTACCCCACAGAAACCTACGAGTCCCTAATAAAAGAGTTCACCCAGAGATATGGGGAAATAATAGACAAAATGCATGCTTGGTCAGTACTTAGACAAATGAAACAGGAAAGGGATGAATCAGTACAACTTTATGGCGATAGATTGCCGATAGCCTTAGAGCGGAAAATATCAGAAGACATCTTATTAGAAAAGACACCAAGACTATTGCTGAAACAATCCAAGCAGCAATACAAGAGGAAAACCTTCACCGAAGGTTCCAACAAAGAGCAGGTAGGGAACCCCGACCAGAATATAGGGACTATAATGAGCATGAGCCTATGGAAGTTGACCATGCCAGGAGGCAATGGACTCGCCCACGACAACGAGATGATAGGCCTATATGATAAAGTCCCAAAACAAATTGAATGTTCCGAAGAAAAAGAAGAATTCTTATATGACTCCACCACAGGAGGATACTATAGCAGCAAAGTTGGAAACAGAAAGAATGAAAAATTTTCGCCCAGGGAAAGAAGACAGCCCTATAGCACAAATGGAAGAAATACAGTAACGTACGCGGATAAGCGCAGTTATGGCAGAAATAATCAGAAACAATGGCACAATAACGACTACCCCAGAAATAATACTAGAAACGTATATACAGTAAATGCAGTGACAAATGGAAATGCACACAGCACATGGCAGAGGAAACAATACCAAGCACAGCCCAATGAATGGCAAAGAAATACCCAAAAGAAAGCCACATACCAGGAACAGAGATTTTCACAAGATGCAAGAAAAATGCCCCAAGATTATGGGAATGAAACGGAGGCATCAAGACAGACCAGAGATATCACAGCAGATCATAAATACAGAGAGAGAATAGCTCAGTTACTTGCAACCCTGAATGCCACAGAAGATAATAAGCAACGTTTGAAAACGTTTGTAGAAAAGCACCAGGATGTATTCGCACTCAATGACATGGAATTAGGCAGAACTAACACTGTCACAATGGACATTCAAACAACCACAGAGGAGCCAATACATATGAAACCCTATCATACGCCCTTGAAAAACAGAGAACTCGTGGAAAGGTCTATAAATGAAATGCTACAGGCAGGAATTATCGAAAGATCCAGATCCCAATGGTCCTCCCCCATCGTTATCGTAACGAAGAAAGATGGGTCCAGTCGCTTTTGCTGCGATTACCGAGCCCTGAACAAAATCACAAAAGTCATTTCCTACCCCCTCCCCAGGATAGACGATCTACTTGCGACGTTAGGAAAGTCTACATACTTTACCACACTTAATGCAAGGTCAGGCTTTTGGTGCATCCCCATGACACCTGAGGCAAAACAGAAATCCACATTCTGTTCACATATAGGAAGTTTTTTTGGAATGTTATGCCATTTGGTCTAAAAGGATCGCCAGCAACATATATGTCACTCATGGATGAAGTGTTAAAGGGTCTACATCCATTTGCCCTGGCATACATAGACGATATCCTGATACATACCGCAGGCACGATGGAAGACCACCTCCGCAAAGTTGAAACAGTTTTTGATAGATTCAGACATCACCAAATAAAGTTAAAACTGTCAAAGTGTGAATTTCTAAAGACAGAAACCAAATATTTAGGTTTTGTTATCAATAGAGATGGCATCAGACCTGATGAAGATAAAGTCAAAGCCATAAGAGAAATGCCTAGCCCCAAGACGGTCAGACAAACACGCTCCTTTATCGGTTCCGTAGGATACTATAGACGCCATATCATACATTTCTCACAAGCAGCAAAGCCATTAATAGCCCTTACCCGCAAGTATGCACGATTTAGATGGACAGAAGAGTGCCAGAAATCGTTTGAATATCTCAAAAATGCCCTAACCGCCATTCCGCTTCTGGGACATCCAGACATTTCTCAGCCCATAATATTATACACCGATGCCTCGAATAACGCAATTGGTGCATGTTTGGTACAACCAGTACTAGAAGATGAAACACCCATACTACCAGACATCCCCAATGTGAAACCCATTGCATTCTTATCCCACGCATTGTCAAAGTCACAGAAACGGTGGACCACCATTGAGAAAGAAGCATACGCCATTCACTATGCAGTACAGAAATTAGACTTTTATGTGAGAGGGACAAAACTCACTATCAGAACTGATCACCAGCCTTTGGTTAACTGGCTCACCAAAACACAGGAACAGCCTAAGAAGTTACAGACATGGGCAATGAATTTACAGTCCTATGACACCACTATCGAACATATCCCTGGCAGATTGAACATCTGTGCAGATCTCCTATCCAGAATCAAATATGATGATGAAACCGAAGTGAAAACAATTAGAGTCAAAAATGATGGCACATCCTCAGAGATTGACGATAATGCTAAAGAAATTAACGAAATTACTTCACCAGGTCGAAGAAGTACCTCAGATTCTGCCACACAAGTAGAAGAAGAAGGTCAAGATATGCTTGACATGAGAGTAGAACAAGCGAAAGATGCAGAAATTGTTAAGCTGCTCACATACGTGAAGGAAAACCCAACAAAAAGTAAAGATTTTACAGTACACCCAACGGATGGAGCTCTATACTATATTGATAGTAAATAAGAAGGGACACTAAGAAAAGTCATTCCAGCACATCCAGTCCCAGAAGTATTGCTACAGTTTCATGATAACAATGGGCACATGGGAAGAGACAAAACAATTGATGTCATAAAGAAAAGGTATTATTGGCAAACTTTCTACAAAGACATTACAGAATATGTAGCCACCTGTAGAACATGTAAATTGAGAAACATGAAGCCACATTTAATTCCCCTTCAAGAAATGCAACCTTCCCATTATCCCATGCAAACAGTAAGCATTGACTTATCAGGTCCTTACCCACTCACCCAATCAGGCAACAAATACCTCCTGCACATAATTGACCAATACTCTGTTTGGCCAGAAAGTTACCCACTCAGTGATGCTACATCGCAGTCTATCACGCAAATTTTTTTACAAGAATTCATTCCCAGGCATGGCTGTCCAAAACGAATCATTTCGGACAACGGTAAACAGTTTATCGGTAACCCATTTAAAGCCACCTTACACCAGCTGAATATTGAGCATACTACTACAACTTATTATTGCCCAAATGCAAATGGCAGAAATGAGCGCATGCATGCCACCCTACATGATATTATTAGCAAATATATCAAGGGGAACCACCAATACTGGGATCTATACATTAACCAAGCTCTTGAAGCCATCCGAGTAAACGTGAACGATACCACAGGAATGTCACCATTTCTCATACTATACGGAAGAGAACCAAATTTTCCGTTAGACAACCTACTTCGCCCACAACGAAAATACATGGGAGAAGACCCTATCGAAATAATCCTTCAAGAAAAGTACAAAGCTCACCAGATTGCACAACGAAATACGCAGAAGGCATTTCACAAGAAACAGAAGCAACATGATAAATCAGCCAAGCTACCAACGTACAAAATAGGAGACAGAGTATACTACAGGAAACATGTACGCAGTTCAAAATTCGATGACCGATGGTTAGATGGCTAAAAAATCATGAAACAAACTACGCCTGTAAACTTCATTATCTGGAATGAAGAGAAACAACACCAAACAAAAGCTCACGTAAAACAAATCAAAATTGATAATCATCGGCCCATTCCGCCTCTGACGACAAATACAAGACCAGTCAGAAAGGCCACCCTAAATTATAATCCATCCAGTACAGATCCGTCTGACTTATCAGAGTCAGAGACGACAGACTCTGAATTTTACCAAGACGACCGCATACCCAGACCACCCACCGATGCACTACATCGAGCAAGACAACAACGAGACTCGTCCGAAAGCGAAGAAGATATCCCACCACTTGAATTGCGTAATAGACTCCAAGACAGAGACTTGCGCATTAGAAATGAAGAAATAATGCCTCAGACGTCACACGATGACAACAACCAAACAACTTATATTCACACTCAAACTTACTCCCGCGGTGAAAAATCGTCAGCTGATACCTATCACACCCCCAGTTCAGGCAGTTCCAGTTGGAATACCAGCGACGGACAAACACTGATATACCACAAGAACAAGATTGCTCGTTCAGAACAATCAGATCCTGAAGAAACCATACCCAAGCAGATTGTTGAACCATATACCAGCAATCTTTATGAAGACGAAACGCAACAAGAAATGAGAAACTACAGTGTCAACCCCGGCACAGCTTTGTCAGACCCCAACGAACAAAATGACAAAGAAATGGTAGAACTATACGAACAAGAAACAGACATTGATACAGCCAGTTCTATTGAAACCAGTGATGCGGATAGTACATTATTTGTACCAGTCAGCTCCAGCGTCAAACGCGCCTACAAAACAGAATCTGATGACTCAATCCCTAGCAACAAAATTCCGCGTATACAGCACAACTATATCAGACGAAAGATTCTGAAGAAACGCTATCATGTGCCCAAACCAAGCCGAGAAGTGTTAGCCTCAGCTCAACTAGTCAAAAACAACAGTGTGCAAATTACTGCGCCCACTGTAAAAGACGTTAACGTACCACAGGCCCAAGTCAGAAGAAAAATCAAGGCGAAACATATGCCTGCTTCAAAACTAACAGATGTTCCAGCCATGCAAACAGCGAAACCAACACCGCAATCAAAAGATGTTAAGCCATCACCGCATTCGCCAATCTTCTCAGAGCCCCAACAATCAGCAAATGCAGTGTCACCCACAGTTACTCAGTATGATTCTCGCCTAAGCAGTCGGGAAATTGCAATGCTCGAGGCGATGGAAAAATTCAAAGACCTCGCAAAGCTATTCTGAAAACACGCCCCTCAAGTCTTCAATGTACATGCCATCCCATGTACGGTCAACGCATATGTGAAAAAACCTTTTTAACAATGTACTAACTTTCACATGTATTTTCGTTTCAGACTATGTTCAGATTGACAAGTATAATGACTTTATGCCAGAAAGTTTTTTTTCCCAGCCATACCACTACTGATGCCCAGAAGAAAATCAAGACCAGCCCACGGAGAATTTTCTTTGGATATTATAGTTGTGTGAAATAAAAAATGACAAAACAATAGATAACACATGGTGTTACGAGTTTACAGACATTATTTAGTTACAGACATTTTCTTAATATTTAGAATGTTACACAACCTTACCTATAACACATGTGTCACACTATTCTGTTGTAACATTGATCTCTACTTTTGTAACTGATCATATTCCACGCTCCATTCACCAGACTTCTTGTCCTTGCAGATCCAGAGTTCCGAAATTTCGCATCTTAGTGCATTTTCATGCAGACACTTCATACCAGTATTTTTTCTTACCCCATACTAATATTTCTTTGATCTAAATTATGCTAAACTCCTTTATATCTATCACCTTGATCAATCATACTGTTCCTACTATGACATCTCTTAACAGCACATAATTCATACCCAAAACTAGTATTGCATGTTATGCTATTTTTCTCCACAGGATTATTTATTTTTTAAAATGTACATTATTATTTTAGACCCAGATGTATATTAGTACTGTCAAGAATTTTAAACATTCTCCTAAAGAGATTCCATATCCCAACCTTGACTCTCTATAATAAGATTTCCTTCACCCCACTGTTACAACATCTTTAACTTACTATTTTTTCCATTCCACTATATTGAGACGACATTCTAGACTTGTGATCTTTTTAATCCCAATCATATTCATTCCTCGGAATTACAATCATGTTGTAATCAGGAGATCCTTGATGTACCCTTTCCTCGCACTTATTGACAACAGATACTGCTACAACATTCATTCTATTCTAACCTAAACTATTACTTGCAGCCCTATTGGTTAGGAATTACTATTAGAAATGTTGATAGTATATCTAGTGTTTAGTGAATTGATTTTTATCATTCTTTAGTACTTGTGATACAAACAAAAAAAAGAAATGAAAAAGAAAAAAATGGAAGAGACAAACGACATAAAAGAAAAAATGAAAAGAAGAGAAAACATTCTATAGGATTGCTATGTGTTTATATGCCACCCTCACACATTTTGATGATGATAAGCCAATATTGTAAAACATTGACTGCCCTGAGGTTAGCAGCAGAAAATAAATCACCCTATGCCAGTCATACACCCCACCAGCATGATCTCTGATACTCCAACAATATTGTGTTGATACTGCCTATCACAAGTACCCCAATGACATTTGCGCATGCTGAATTTCTGCAAATGAAGAATCCCTTGAGAGCATTAGTATATGCTAACCCCAGATTGAACAAATGGCACCTATTTGTTGATGATACCTTTGCCCATGTTAAAGAAATAGCATTTGCACATGCTGACCTAGCAAATGAAATACCCCTTTACAGCATTTGTATATGCTGAACCCACCTTGAACACCCATTACCGGATGATAACCACTAATGACACATGAGATGAAGAAGCAACTGTTTGTGTATGATGAAGATGCAATTTGCTATTAAGGTGAAACTTTGTCATGTTGTCACAGCTGACGTTTGGTTGTAATGTCGATACATAAATGCCCCACAGTACTGTCCACTAATAAATACAATTGTAGTCTTTCGTAGTTACGAAATAGACGTGAAAAAAATACTTGGAAATTTTTATGGATTTCCACGGACATAGATCAAAGCAAGGGACAAATGATTGCCATTAAAGGAACCATAAGAGTATGGATTACCAATGAATACGAGATACATATGGAATATGAACATTCTATGAGAACCACAAATATACAAAAAAAAAAGGGGGCATATGAATAAAATAGTTGCATAATTACCGCATCCAGCAGAAAATAAATGATAAGATTACCTCCGTATAGGAGAAGACATTTCCTTGATGTTTACATATGCTGTGTATTATAACCATTGTCATAATAAGGTGGATAGCAAATGATAATTGCTTGCTGATATTTATATAGAAACGGTTGTTATAATTTGACTGAATAATCATAGAGCCAAATATGACTGATACATTTTGACGGCGATTGGATCACTCAAAATGATACATGGATGGAATTCAATGTTGCCCATAGGATACATGGATTGAAAATAATGATGTTACCCCACGGACAAATGGGTAATGGATCAACACAGTGGATATACATAAAAGAAAAAGAATACCTGGATTTGAAATACATGAAGACGAGTCATGGATATATAAAAATAAAAAAAAATATATATATATATATATTCCCTCATGCCCCACACCTGCAAATAACTTAGAAAATTTAAATAGGTTACCCATCTGGCTGTAGTCAGCAGATGTAATAAACACCGCAGGACTCTGACAAACCCTCGACCTGCGAAGGCAGAGTTGGTGTTGATATACTGAATATATATACAAAACTATTTTATCTCATGTTGTCATAAAATTGGAAAAATGTTGTTGATGTTTACAAAAATGATTATTGTTTAACTAATGTTGTAGAAGGCATTGCTAAGTATCGTACATAAGGAACCATTAAGGAGGAATTTCTAGAAATAACAGGACCACTAGAAAGGATTAAATAAACGATCTAGAGCACCATAACTGACAAATTGGAAGAAAAATGAAGTAATATAGAACCTAATGTACAGAGTCCATGATGCTTTGAAAATTTTTTTCATTGTATTTCACATGTTGGTAAAATGTTGTAAACATATTGTTTTAATGCTTACTGATTAGTTGATGTTGGATAATGACTAACTGATAGTTCAAGAAAGACTTTTGAAAAAAATATATACTTCAAAGAAGATTGTCTTGACAGAGGATAAAGAAAATAAATCTATCAGTGATTGGACATAACCAAACTCTTAATAACAGGATCACTACTAAACGCATAATTTATATGGATACCTGGCGAAGTGTTGGATACCTTGAAAAAAAAAAAAATAGCTATACATATCACTTAGAGAAAACCCAAGACAAAAAAAAAAAAATTCAGAGATAAATAAATAGGAACAAGTCATGAGATTTTTCAATCACTTTATTGTGTACATTGTAATTGGTTATCAAAGTGAATTGTTTGAAAATGGTTATATTCATGTCTGCCATAGTTTCCCATGTGTCATAATGCGTAAGCGAAAACGTGATGAATCACTACGGATGAATTACTGATTTGTACAATTGGATCGTCATTACAAGGATAATGTGGATATTTGGAATACTTTATACTGGAATATAATTGGAATGCATAATCAGTAAATAAGTAGGCCCAAAACTTATTGGAAAACCAAGATTGAAAATAACATAAGATTCTTCTGAACTACTTGGAGTCTTATGATAGGGAGCATACAATAAGAACGAAGAATATATAACATGCTTCACCCACCATGCCTAATAGAATGATTTCAACTATGTAATGACATTGAGTTAGGACAAGGAGATATATTATTGCTCATATTTCCCAGTGTTGCCACTCGTAAAAATTTTTTTGTTGACAATCTATTGTATTAGAAAAAGGTTAGGAATATTTTGTTAGTCAGTGTTGCCAATTAGAAAATTTGGTGAAAAATATTATGATGTGATGAATAAGTTACACTTTTTGAAGTTGATGTCCACTACTAGTTTTTTTTACATAGCAGACGACCTCATATAGACATAGGACCCCAGTATAGGAATTAAATTAAATTTTTTGGAAACATTTTTCGACTTAAAAAATTTTTCAAAAAAAAAAAAAAAAAAAAATTTGGGGATAGTTTTGGATATTGATAGTATACAAATGTCTCCCTAAGGGATACATTTGCAGGGCCCCGGGATCGGTATGTAGCCGTGTATACCGTGCTTTATTCAGAAAACAGACTATATTCTAACAAGACAGAGGAAGCACAGACCACCCCATAATTTTATATTTTATGAGAAACAGAAAATAATAAATTATAGTGTCACATATTTAGGACAGAGTCGCTTCCACACGCCATTTCTAATAATTGGGTGATTTCCTCTGACCAATCGGATAGCTCAGATTTACCCCGGGGAATATAGAACAGCGACGCCATCTGGCAGTCAGAATGAAGGAGCGAAACTTTGGAGGACGTGTCTGGTCCAGCTCTACATATTCCTTAGTTTGAGGAAATCAACTGCAACATTTATTATAAAATGTGTAATTTAGGACATTGAGTGGTTTTATATTCCTTACTTGCGTAAGTAGTAACTATCATTCAACGCATATTTTTGAATAGAGCTTCCAACTCTGGTTGCAGCAGAACTAGGTTCGAAGATTGAGTCAATTTGCAAAACTAGTCTTACACCTAAAACCATGCTGAGCTGAAAATACCCTTGGGTTGAAATAATATTTAACTCAAGGAACACCTATGATAATAAAGAAATCAAGGACTAATCTGAAGGGATGTGAATATGTCGTCGAACCTAAAATAAAACGTTAGGCCTAACCTAAAGGAAGAAAACGGTGGAAAGGAAAAGTTCGCCATCTTTGACAAATTGAGTACGCCTATGAGATAAAGATGCAAAAGGGATTTTTGCATCGATGAAAGCATCTGATGATATTTTAAAACTTTATTGTGCTTATTATTGTAAAAATGTTCTGAATTCCAGACTTTTGTTGAAATTTGACTTCATGCTGAAAGACATTAAAAGATTTGTTTGAAATAGAACGCTGTTGAAAAGGTGAATTTCTACAGTTTGAGATTAAGCTAAGAAATCTATCCATCTCAGTTAAATTTGCTACATCAACACCTAAGAGAAGAAAATCGAACCTGGTGACCCAATCTTACAAAGGAGAGGAAAAAATATCTCTAGCGGTCAAGGCTAGTTAACCAAACCTACTCTCTATAAAATAAACTGTAAACCCTGCATACCCCGGCACTGCCACACCTGATATCATCTCTGTCCAGTTCCATGTATGAAATAGGTTCTTTCTATATTCTAACTGCCGTAATCTGTACTTGAAACACCTAGTAAAACCTATCCACACATTATTTTCACTAATCTATCATTTCAAAACTAAATTATAATGTCCTAAAAGAAATCTCCTTAGGAAACACATATATCTATTTTCTCAAACATTAGAACGAACTCACGCTGAATATAATTCAGCTACAGGGAAATAATTGTAATTTCAGTAGGAAATAATCTAATCTACCTTAAAATCAAACGTGTTCTCATACCGTGTGCAAACTTCTACTTACTCTGTGTGTCTCATATCTTGCGTCTACTGCGAATCTCACCAAACTGACCGCTTCTCCTGTGTCAGACTTTTCACACGCCAGCGATGAGGGCTCGCGCAGTCACGTGGGCTGGGGCTTTATTGTGGCCCTCGCGCAGTCACGTGGGCGGGCGTACTCGTTGGAGCGCGCACATCGAAATTATATGGGCGTAAAACATATAAATATGAGATGAACTTGAGGGGGCCTCTGGGGTGTTTTTATGGCCTCATCACAAAAAGATGACTTCATACTTGACCATTGATTTCTTACGGGGTGTCAGCTTGTTGAAAAGTAAACAATTTATTTTAAAATGTAACTAAAAATGTAAATACATATTTTCTTTTCTCTAAACTATGCTAATTTAAATAGAACAATTATATCAATCTTACAAAATACGACGTTATTGTTTCTAGTAAGTCTGGGAATATCTGCGATGTTTGATTATTTCATTATGTACTTTGATGGGTCTCTAGTCCGTGGTGAGAAATTCAGATGGGACTTCTCGGCTAGTGTTAAGGGCAGGATTGTCGATGAACATAGATGGGGCTTACACGACAACAACATCCAGCATGAGAATGAAAGTAGAGGCAGCCCAAAAGTGGCTGTCTGAAACTTAATTAACAAGGGCAGTTATTGAGTCAGAAACTCGGCCCACGCTTTGGAAGGTCCAAAATGGATGGCTACGGCATGAATTGAAAACTTCCATAGATGATTCGAATCGTTATGAACTGGTATGGATCTCCTGACCTGGTCATGCGGCAACGACGGATCTGACAGAGAAGCTTCAAGATCACTTAGATTGGGTTCATTGGAAATGGACAAAGGAGAGATACTGAGGACTATTAATGATCACCTATTAGAGAATGGCACTGCAATAGATCAATCATCAAGTCTAAGATTGCTGGAGTTTGACATTAGCTGTAAGACAGGCAGTGATGCATCCGGCGTGTATACAACGAGCGCCAAACAGGAACAATCAACATTGCATCCTCTCATAAGTCCATCTCCTTCAGCAAATGTCGAAGCCAAGAGTGAGCACATATGGGTTTGCCCGGATTGCAATGACGTCTATTCTGAATAATAATAATAGGAAGATGGAGAAGAAGAAGAAGAACGTATAATTATTGCATATTCACAGTATTATGTATTCAAATATCAAATACATCAGCCATTGGAGTATGTGTCTTCTTTTTTTATCCTTAGCCGCCGACTGTCAAAGCAGTTAGTGTTTAGAACTGGTTCTGGGTGTGAAGTAGCTTGGATATTTTGATTATTTTGCACCTCGAAAATCCTCTCAACTATGAATACATGTTCACACCATTGTTTATGATGATTGTTGATGTTTTAACACACACTAGAAAGACTCATATAAGTGTTCACAAACAGTCACGACATGTCAGCTCACGAAGTTGTGGTTTTAACGATTGTTCACAACGATCTTGTATCCTTTTTGACGATGTTGGTAGAACAAAGGAACAGTCAGTGTTATTTTCGCTTTTGAGCGAACTAGAGGCGTTCTGCTCTCTGGAGGTGTGTGTGTGTGTGTGTGTGTGTGTGTGTGTGTGTGTGTGTGTGTGTGTGTGTGTGTGTGTGTGTGTGTGTGTGTGTGTGTGTGTGTGTGGCCCATGCAATTCTATTCATGTATGTGGAATCATTATTGATTATGTATATCTCAACGTGAGAAACCTTTAGGAGTTTGATATATTCCTGTAAGCTTAAGGCAGGAGCTGTGTAACTCACTCAGTGAAGGATGATTGCAGTATGTCCGTTCGTTAGAGAACAGTTATACATAAACGAAGTACGTTATCTTCATAGAAACTACTGTTTCTAATAGCATAGAACCTGTCTGGTGACAGTCCAATAAACTACGAGAGCGTATTTGCCCGTGAACAGAGACTCAAGTAGCCAATTTGTTATTTACAAGTCACTGACAGACTTACGTGTGCTATCCGCACAAAATTCATTACATTTCTTACAAGAAATCACAAGCAGGATTTCTGAAGTGCCAAGCGTTCATATTGGCTAACATTGACTTATATTTTGTTTACTGATTGTGAACTGTAATATGTCGTATAATGGAATATCATGTATTACGTCAATAAATTGGAGAAGTCGTCTATGCCAGGAGTCCGAGAAAATTTGAGTTAAATGTGGTGTTCCAGAAGTGTTGTGCAGTCTGTAATATTGTGGGCATTGCCTAATTTCACAGAACACCTCCTAACACACCATCAAGTAAGAGAAGCCATCACCATACAACAAAAAGCCCTACAGACAACTTACTAACACAACACGGGAAGATTAACACCACCTTCTCAACATTCACGAATGTAGAGAAACATTCAACATTAAAAGTTAGTAAAGAACCCCGCGACATTAGTGGAGATACTCTATCGCATTAATCTTTGTTCGCTACAGTCAGTGACCAGCACGCCTGCAACAAACTGCTTCTTCTTTTCACGGTCGGCGACCATCCTTCATGCAGTAACACAGCTCTGGTTCATTATTTGCACCTCATCCTTTATAGTTCTCCGCCAAGATGTTCCTGGTCAGCCTCTTTTCGCTTTCCCTCAGGGGGCCATAGCAAAGCTAATCTTGTGATGACATCGGGTTCTTCTCTAAGGACGTGATAATTCCAGCTCCAGCGTCTATCAACTATGACGGCTTACATGTCCTCTTGGCTGCTCCGATTATTCGGTCAAAAAAGTTGGAGAGGTGTTGAAAGTGGACAACTTCGACATGTCCTTCTCTGTTACTCTCCTGCATTCCGCGCCATAGAGAAGCACAGAAAGTACACAGTTCTCATACATCATCAATATTTAGTATCTGTACTGCACTGAAAAGAGTTCCAGATGTTGTTTAGACTTGCAAAGGCTGTTCTCGCTTTATCAATTTTGTTGTTGACGACTTTGCATGTTCTCCCGTCTGGTGTGACTATGCATCCTAGGTATGTAAATTTGTCTGTTCCAGCTTCTGGATCATTATTGATATTGGCTCAGAATTGCCCACATTGAGTGACATCTTCTTCTTCGTCTTCTCGTTCGCTGTTGTTTAATAATTGTCTTCACAAGAATTCTGGTTCCTGGGATGTTTGTTTCTGAAGTTAAACGTTCGTCAAGACTCCCAACCAGCTCTGTGTGGATGGGCGACACTGTGGGCCAATGTTCAGTGAACAATTGACTAAGCATGCGGCAGTCTTGCTGATATGTTCGCCTGTCCGTGCTGCTTGTCCACACGTGCAAAGAGGTGATGGGACCAGTCTCAGTCTGTATAAGTGATTATTTAGTCTGTTATGTCTTGTTCTAATACGGAACAGGATCACATGTTTTGCTCGTTCAAGATAGTGATAATTGGCCCTTTGTTAGTCGACTTGCCTAATGGCTTTGATAAGGGTCTTCTTTTCCTGGAAGGTGATTGTTTGTTCTTTTTGTTCCCGTGTTGCACCCTCTTTTGCTAAATTATCTGCTGTCTCGTTTCATGGTACATTACAGTGTGATAGTATCCAATGTAGAACCACCCTTCTTTTCATATTAACTTCGCATACAGCTTTTTATTAACTCTGGCACTTTATCACTGTTGAGGGCTTGCAGAACTGACATTGCATCGGTGAGGAATACAATCTCCTGACATTGGCTTAATGTGTTACTTATTGTTACCGCAGCAATACTTAAGGCCTGTTCTTCAGCAGAATAGTTTGAATAGAATATTCCAGTAGGTGAACAGGTGGATTCGTTTTCTTTGTCTGGATAGACCACATAAACTCCTGCATCTCCGTTCTTCACTGCTCTGGTTGCAGATTCATCGGTATATATTTGGATATATGCTTCTCTGGCGTATAGTTCTTCAATCATGTCACATGCTACTGTTTTCCTTTGGAGAGTAGTTTGCTCATGGAAAGAATATGTCTCAGAACTCCTGGATGGTTTGCATGGTGAAGCATCAGAAATGATAACCACTAGCACAGAAGAGAAAACCAATGATGGGGAACGTAAGAGCGCCAGACTATCCTATCGGCTTTCTTCCTCGTGGCCTGGTTCCATTCTAGTTCTTGGTCCTTCAAAGATTGTCTAATGTTGTCCTCCCAGCGGACTCTGGGTCATCCTAGGGGTCTGGATCCCTGGCTCTTTGTTTTCCATGCTTGTCGTGGTAGCCGATCTTTTCCTATTCTGTAGACATGGCCAAACCATCTTAGTTGGGACTGTTCTACTTGGGTCTGCAGTGGGTGGGGTTTTAGGCCTTGACGAATCGTCTGGTTGCGGACCATGTCTCTTCTTGTTACTTCAACCACCTTCCTCAGATACCTCATTTTTAAGGTTTGGATCTGGCTTTTGTGGGTTGTAGTCATTGCCCATGACTCGCATCCATATGTCAAGACTGGGACATAGGTGGAGCGGTATACAGCCATCATTTTTTTTCTTACCAACCTCTCTCTTGCTGAGGAATCCTCGATTTATGGCCTGAAAAAGTCTCCCAGCCGCTGCTTTTCGAGTTGCCAACTCTTCTTTGATGCCTCCCTTTCGGTCTATAATAGCTCCGAGATATTTAAAGTGGTCGACCTGCTCCAGGACCTGTTCTACTTAACTCTTACATAATCAGGAAATATATCACACATTACACAACTCTTACGTAATCAGGAAATACATCACACATTACAAAATAGCCTACTGACATAACCGACTGATCCAGGTACATGATTAATATCTGAAATAGATGCCCTGCTTTGAAACGATGCAAACACCGAACCAAATAATATGACGTAACAGTTATGACGTATTACTTGTTTAAGATTTTGATACCGATCACCTTGCCACGGGTAGCAAGAATTCTAGCCATTGAACAGAGTCACATCCCAGTATTCAGTTTTTTTCTTCATTTATTTACTTATTTAATTATTTGGTCTAAGCAAATCCAAACTCCTCGCTAAGAGATAACCCTTGACCACATATACGAAGCAATTTTTTAAAATGTGTTTTTCTTTTTAAGCAGAAGCAGAAAACTGTTGATAGTAATACAAAAAGTGCACTAGTTAGCAAGGTGTTACGCGAGGTTTATACCGGGTTAGTTATTCAGAGTGTATTTACAGATAATCCTAGGGGTAGATTTTCAACAGTCCATTCAGGCAGAGTTCAGTGAAAACATAAGGCACATCTTTGAACGGTACAAAATGCAGTGATGCCTGTTAGACGTTTTCACACATGAAGCTATTTTTTTCATAACTTGGCTCCTCTAAATGCATCACGAATAAGACAGTGGCACTCACCTGCCAGTTTATACGTAAGTCTCACGTCTGTAGACTATTGGAACACTGTCAGAGTCTTTCGCTGATTTTATTGTATATTATAATATCCTCTCAGCGCTGACATGTCCTTATGAATTATGATCAGACTAGGCTCTAACCATTAGACAACCTAGCTGCAAACACAGATAAATTCAGTACTTAAAGTACATATATAGGAGCACGGATTAAAACATCCTTTCTCACGAAGAGACACAGTCTAAAGAGGACAATAGCTGGACCGAACATTCGATCGTAGCCCGGCAAAACAGCCGTCGGCTAAAATCTGCCAAACTATGTGACGTACTTCCTGCACTGTCGTGGCAAAGTGTAAACAGGAAAACACTCACGAACAAGTTGAAAGTGACAGAAACTGTTATGAACTTGATCATAACACAAGGTTGCTACTCAAGTTCTAGAGATAAACCCATATTTTCTTCTTAAAAACCCCAGAAATACCCTGATTATTTTATGCCTCAAATACACTGGATAGACGATGCAAACACAATCTTTTAGTGCAACTTTAGCACAAACAAGCTGTGTACTACCAATTTCTTCATTTTTATTTTATTTTTTATTACCAAACATTCACAATTATATATATAAATGATTTGATTAACACCCCCAATATATTGTGATGGAATACATTGATACAGCGCTAAAATTCTCGCGTGGTAGTAAAGATTTCAAGACTAACATGGAAAAAAAAATATGGAATTTCTAATTAATAGGTTTAGAATCACAAAAATTAGCTAGTTTGATAGCCTATCTTTTCCTGACAAATAATATGCTTTCAAATAAAAAGACGGACAGATAATTCGGAAGTTATTGACAAAAGACTGAATTGTTCGATGCAGACTCGCAAACACATGTTAGTTTTGCATTTACTAAAGTTACATTTGACGCGTCCTTGAGACGAAGGCAGAAAAACAAGTACATGTAGACAAGGGGGAGACAAGGAGGAGAGAATCTAAAAATATCTTCGCAGTAGAAATCTAAGCAGGGGGTGAGGGAAAAATTTGAATAGTTTTTTGTAGTTTCGCCCAAAACCAAGTCCAAACTTGGGAAATGACAAGTTCGGACAGATCGACCGACAGAAATACACTACACATTTGACCAAAAATTGGACAGTTAGTTTGAAATTTTAAATTCTAGAAGGGGCAGTACTCTCATTGGACGAGACAGTTAAGATTATTGAAAAATTTGCCGGCAAGTTGCCATTTTTTTGAAGACTGTCCATACGTGCAGATCGTTGAGGCTAAGAAGTTGTCGTCCATTGAATATATACTAATAATAGTGGGACGCCCTAGTCTAGCCAGCAGCTCAGCTGAGTTTGTGCTATTTCAGCGTATCTGTGTGTTTTATTCTGAATTGTGGTAAGGACGAAATTATTAATCTTTTATTAAACAATTCTGAGTGATTGATACTGCCATATAATGAAAAATGATTACGACAAGTGAGTACTTATTCTAGGTCCCCAGCCGACTGTCCAGGGCCTAGAGGTTGAATTATAATATGATACACTATCAGAAATGTAGAATACAGATGTTTCTTTTCAGGTGGTCAGGTGGAAACATATCACCCACCTTATTATATGGAAAAAAGAGATTAATGAAAATATTTCAGATGCAGTGCAGTCTCTAGAGGAGAGGAATGGGAAACTAGTGCTACTTGATAACAGCCTTGATGTAGATGTGCTGGGTCGGTCTAAGAGATGTGACCCTGTCTTTTAATTACATGTATTATTGCTTAAAACATGGTGGATTAGGTAGTATGTTAAGACATAGCCTAATTTTGTGGTTTCAGAGTTTCTTTGTCTGGCACTGTGCTAGTGCCAGATGTTCTGGAGAAGTCCAACTTTGTATGAAATGAGATGCCTACCATACTACCTCAGAGCATGTTAGGAGTGGACCTAAGGAACAACTTTCTTTCATCGTAACATGCCAGTTAAGTATTAAAGACCTGGCCTGCTGGGATTCATCAACTACAAAATTATAATTTAAACTACATTGTGAAAAATAAGAAACTTTTGTCCACCATTAATCCTGTATAAGGAGCAAATGACATTGTTAACCAAAGACTGGGTATGATGTAAATACCCCGACCCGACCTCCAGCATTAGTTTTCCTAAAGACTTTTAGTTAGTACCAATATTATCAAATTTAACTTATATATATATATATATATATATATATATATATATATATATATATATATATATATATATATATATATATGTATGCACAAGCCTTTCATGTGATTATTCAATTATATGTACTTCTGTTGGCATTAATTCATATTGATTTAAAAGTCCTGACCAGAAGAAAAACTTGGTTCAGGACAAAATAAATTTGAAAAAAAATTGTAATCTCTAAATTTTAAACACAGTGTTAATTGAATTGATCATAGAGCTTAATATTAGTGTTTGTGTGTGTGTGTTTGTGTACTTAATTACCAGCACACCACATTTCATTACCCTAGACATTAAACGTCGCTATCAGTCATATAAATCACAAATAAGTCTGCTTGAGGTCATAGGTGGTAGTAGTAAGGTACTCTGTAAACTCACATAAACTGTTATCCTCAGGGACCTTCACAGCTGACCTCATTCAGTACACTAAGTAACCTAGCAATCACACTTAATAACATCAAAACCCACCACATATATGAACTCTTGAAAATGAGATATTTTAACAGTAATATACTTACAGTAGTTACATTAACAAAATGTTCCTCGAATCAAATATAAAATGTGAGTTGTAGCTTGTTACTGTTGAAAATTGTCACTTGTCAGCGACTAGGCATCCATGACAACATCTCTTTCGTCAAGATCATATGCATGAATTGACAACGTGAAGTCTTGATTGTTGAGTTCCAAAATCTTTGCATATCTCTGCCGACAACGTCCTTCGTGCTCATCTTCAACCACGATTTTACTAGGATTAAACTTATGGCAAACTCCATCTTTGGCAACTGCTTGCTTGGCTAGTATTCGATTGGAAACTGTTTCACATAAAAGCTTGTTGGTTTGTTTAGTTTCAACTAAGTTAACCATAGAAAACACTCATTCAGCGCATGCTGAGGAGTGAGGTGGCGTGTGTATCGTCATGCTGCTACAACTATCTAGGTACCTTCATTATCGCTCATTTGTATAATTTTATAATAACAAAAAACAATATGCCGTTTATCTGCTTTAGTATAAAATTTAAAAAAAGGAATACTTTAAAACACATCTCAAAAATGACTGAGTATTGTAGATGACAGCCATTAACAGAATAACAGGAAATAGATAGTTGATGTAAACGAGTCCAAAACAATGTCATTAATGCGGTTAAACACAAAAATTAAATTTAAGTGGAATAAAAAATACATAGCACATAATTATTTTATATTTAATTATAATATAAATATAATGTATAATGCTCACTGCACGGAATATACATTCACTGGAAATGCCAATTGTCAAATATACCCAGATTAATGCAGATACCCAGACGGAAGCCCAAATACCCACATCTAGTAAAAAAATAACCAGCTGTGGCAACACAGGAGAAATGGTGTTGTCCTCAGGACATGAGGAGGAAATAGCCCACCACAGTGAAGGAGTGGCTTTAATGCTGTCCAAGGAAGCACAGAAGGCACTTAGAGAATGGGAAGCAATGGGACCATGAATTATAACAGCAAGGTTTAAATCAGCCAAAAAGAAAGTAAATATAAACATCATCAAGTGTTTTGCACCAACAAACGATAAAGAAGAATCTGTGAAAGAAGACTTTTACATCTGACTACAAAGTGTCTTGGACAACAATAAAAGAAAGGACATCACAATTTTGATGGGGGGACCTAAATGCGAAAATAGGAACAGACAACACTGGCTTTGAAGAAAACATGGGAAAGCATGGATTAGGTATGATGAACGAGAATGGGGAAATATTAGCAAACTTCTGTGCTTCAGATCAACTAGCTATAGGAGGAAGCACATTTCCACATAAAAGAATACATAAAGCAACATGGATATCACCAGACAACAGAACTGAGAATCAGATTGATCACATATGCATAAGCAAGAAGTTTAGGTCACCATTGCATGATGTAAAAGTATGTAGAGTAGCAGATGTTGTATCAGACCACCATCTTCTGTTGGCTAAAACAAAATTAAAACTCAAGAAATTTACAACAGCATATAGCTATAGACAACAGTATAATGTGGGATATCTAAGAAATCAGGAAATAAGAGAAACATTCTCAATCACAGTATCCAACAAATACCAAGTACTCCAACAGCTGGAAGATGAAACAGATACGGAAGACCACTGGCAACAAGTAAAAAATATATGGAACGAGACATGTGAAGAAGTACTGAGAAAAAGAGAACATCAGCACAAAGCATGGATAACAACAGAAACCATTAGTAAGATAGAAGACAGGAAAAACAAGAAAGCAGATATAAACAGAAGCAAAACCAGAAACTCCAAAGCCAAGGCTCATGAACTGTACATAGAAGCAAAAAAAGAAGTAAGAAGAAACATCAAAAGAAACAAGATGAAATATATTGATGATTTGGCAAGGGAAGCAGAGGAAGCTGCAGCAAAAGGAAATATGAGAGACCTGTACAACAACACAAAGAAGCTAACAAGGAAATATAAGCAAGCTAATGGCCTAATAACAGATAAGAATGGAAAATTGCTTAGTAATATACAAGAACAAATGAAGAGTTGGACAGAACATTTTGAGGAACTTCTCAATAGACCATCTCCAACTAATCCCCCAGACATCCACCCAACAGAAGAGGAGCTACAAATCAGCTGTGAACGACCAAGTAAAGAAGAAATAAAGAAAGCCATAAAGCTTCTGAAACATGGAAAAACAGCTGGTCCAGATTGCATTCCAGCAGAGGCCATCAAAACAGATATTGATACCTCTACAGAGATATTATACAAACTACTTGGCAAAGTCTGGGAGAGAGAGGATATACTAGCAGAATGGAAGGAAGGTTATCTGGTCAAGTTGCCTAAGAATGGAAATTTACAAGAGTGCACAAATTATAGAGGAATAATGTTACTATCAGTGCCAGGAAAAGTCTTAAACAGAATCATCCTGGAGAGATTAAAAGAGTCCGTAGACAAGAAACTGAGAGATGAACAAGCGGGTTTTCGACAAAATAGATCCTGTACAGACCAGATAGCCAAATTGAGAATAATAGTTGAACAAAGTCTGGAATGGAATTCACCGCTATACATCGGATTCGTGGACTGTGAAAGAACATTTCACAGTGTAGACAGAGAATCGCTTTGGAATTTGATGAGGCATTATGGAGTTCCCATGAAGATCATTAACTTAATAAAGAAGACCTTTGAAGATATGACATGTAGAGTTCTTCATGAAGGACAACTTACAGAACCGTTTAGGATTAGAACTGGAGTGAGACAGGGATGCCTCTTGTCTCCATTTCTTTTCTTACTAGTGTGACAGGGGCTAGGTGTTACCTCACACCCCAGACCCGTGCACTAAGAAAATTTATAAAGGATCGTTTGACAGGGGTTGCAATTATTGGTTGCTTGCAACCCTCTCAGCAGCAGACTTAACAATTCAAGCAACCCAAAGCCTTAAGCAGATCAACATTTAATTCTACCGAACACCAAACAAACAATCCAACAAACACCCAGTCAGTGTTCATAGACTGTCTGAAAAATAATAAATAAAACAACGTCTAAGTGAACATCAATAGCATGGATAATAACACTTACCATACAGAAAACATGCGCCCACCTGACATCATCAACTATCTCACACACTCATGCGTGTCGCCCAATGCGACTAGTGTGGTGTTGTGCATGAGGCTGGCAATCGCACCGGGTAACATAGGTTGCTACCGAAACCACTACTGCAAAAGCATCTGAATGCTCCATGCTGAGGTAAACCACACCGGTGGCCCCATGCTCCCTCAGGAGCGGAGAAGAGAAATATACATCTGGTACGCCCACGTGCTCTCACAAACCATTGTTCACATAACAAT
Source organism: Oreohelix idahoensis (assembly GCA_024509875.1). Classification (NCBI taxonomy): domain Eukaryota; kingdom Metazoa; phylum Mollusca; class Gastropoda; order Stylommatophora; family Oreohelicidae; genus Oreohelix; species Oreohelix idahoensis. The sequence goes on from JAMPIV010015126.1 coordinate 207,116, forward strand.
AATAATCAACTGGACATAAAATAATATTCTTCAATACATGTACAACAAATAATCTCAATAATGAGAATTAACTACTACCTCTCAACCGACCCACATCAATACTCGTCCCTGCACTCTGAACATGTCGTAAGTGACGACTGGTGCGCCTGGCCACAAGCGTGTCATATTTGACCCCTGATGAGATTGGGAACTCATCACATGAAACACATTATTACAGAAACAACCACTGTAATAGCATAAAAATGCTTCTGTTGACTTGTGGTGGACACCAGCCGCATTGGTGTTTCCATGCTCCCCCAGGAGCAAACAGAGAAACACCTGTCTCAACTAAGGAGTGGCCTCGCGCTCTCCAGAAATCTAAATGCATATTCTCACCTCACAGTAACCCATTAAATATACAGTAGAATTATCAATAAACGTGAAATACACTAAATTACTCTTACATAAAGAATACAATATAATTATTCTCGACTTAAGCCAAACTGGGACTAAATACACCGCGTGTCGCTCGGCATAACATATTATAGGTTTACCACGCGGAGCGTGTTTAATCAGACTCGCTATCGCCGCCTTTTATCACCACGAGGCTACTATCTTGCGATCGTTAATCTTATCTAAATTTCCAGTGGAATAGCCTTTCTGAAGAATGAAATAATCGCTCTTAAACTCTCACATCTATCTACCTATCTGTTTCATTAAACATTAAAATAGCCACATCGATATAATTTCAGAATCCTAGAAAACTAATGCTAATTTAAATTAACTCACGTGCTCAAGGCATTTACAGCTTGGCTCTTGTGTGTCTTCTTAGTCTGTTCTCACTGGGCGGCTCTCTCAAACATAGACCGGTTTCGCCGCTTGCTACCCCTTTTTATAAGCCCTGGCCTAACCACTCAATTTACTGCGCGCTACGCGGATTAATCTGCGCCACACAGATAACACACGCGATTATTGCTCCAGAATGCATGAAAACACAGATTTACACAACTAGAGCAAAAACACAACTAATTCGTAGGCTTATTATGGCCTTGTAATAAATCTGCTTGAAGATAACGTGATCAAAAGGCACTAAACCACAGAGACAATATGACTGACCAGATGGGGCCAGCGCCTAGAACGACAGACCTCAAGATGGCGCTGTCACATATTCCCCGCCTGATTTTGTTGTCGTCCCGACAACTGCACTAAATCAGGCGCTTCAGTCGTATTCTCCAAATCTGGAGGATCACCTTTTCCTTCACTTCGTCTCAGGTCATTGCTGGTTACTCTAATGCTCGGACTCGCTCTGTCCATTCGTTGGATGATATATGGACCCCCTGTCATTGTGGGAGCACGAACTACAACGTACTCGTCTTCTGACCACATATCACGAATCTCGGATCTCTCAGCGTCGTGCATTCTCTTCTTCACCAATTCTCCGACCTGTAGTGGAGTAGAACACGACAGCTTGTCACATCTCTCTTTCCGGACTGCTGCAAAACTCTGCAACGGTGGCTCTGCTCTTACGTGCGCCCCTCGTAGCCTGGAAACGTGTCCTTCAACGAGTTTTAGATGAGTCTCCTCCTCTAAATGTCGACCACTTTTCCTGGCGCCCTTATGGTGACAGTTGCCACGGCCATCTCTTGGCTTGCACTGTGACGGCAATGTAGATGTGTTGGTACGCTTAGAGAGGGCGCTCTTTGATGGGCAAACCGATATCAAATGGTCCGGGGACCTACAATGGAAACATCGCTTAGGAAGCGGGCCCTGGGGACACTTGGCTGCCATGTGGTTCGAAAGGTCTCCACAGTTGAAGCATCTTATTTTCCTAGGCTTCCTTGGTGCCCTGGGTCGCCTCCTGCTACCCTTACATCCCTGGCCGCCTTTGACTTTCTTCCCTGCAATAAGCACCTCACACTCCGGTCGACCACCAACCATCTTTATCTTTGAGCCATTCTGCTCCCCTTCTGTAACCTGACTCCCAGCCGCAGAGGGGTCTAGTTTAATGCCTGTGGACATCGATTCTGTACGTGGCCTAGTTCTCTGCATCTAAAACAACGAACTGTCCTGGTACGTCTCCCCTGCTCCTGAGACATCGCATCAATTTTAGCCTCTAATTGAGCCACCTGTGCTCTCAGCCGCTCTACTTCTGCGTTTAATGCATGCGTATCTGACACAGTCTCTGTTCTTGCCACTTCAACACTGGCAACACCAGCCCCCGAAGCTGCTTCGACACTGGCAACACCAGCCCCAGAAGTGGGCTCAGTCTCCAAAAACCGTAGGGCATAGTCCCTCACCGACGTGAACGATGCTGTTGGCTCCTTGATGATCATTTCCTTTGCAAGCTTTCTTAGTAGGTCATCTCTCAGACAAGCAGCAAACTGGTCACGAAGAAAGGATGGCGCCAAAGGAGTGACGTTGTTCTGCTTTTGTGCCCTTACAACACTTTCAAACACCTCGTGAATGCGATGGGAGAATTCCCAAAGAGACTCCCTTGCACCTTGCCGGGTAGAGTAGAACGCGGCCATTACTTCTGGGATGCTCCGACGCTCCCCATACACCCTAAGAATGGAATGTAGCATTGCTTCTGGGTCATCGTCATCAGCCTGAATCCTCAGCTCCCTTCGGACACTTGGGGTCACACTGTCAAGAATAACATCCGCCTGGTCCTCTTTACTCATCATCCCTACTCTCCAGGCAGCTCTCACCTCTCTGACATATTCCTCGGCCGTAGGACCCGTGCGCTCCCCAAAGCACCGCACCCTCTTGTGAGTAGGTACCACGATGTACTGCACTCGTTCTGGTTGACGATTTAGCCCTACTACAGGGTCATCCACCTCAGCCACATCTTCGTTATCAGTTCTACTAGCAGCGCGTGTGTTGCGTGCCGCCATCTTGTTGCTAGTAGAGTTGACTAGAAATCTTGACAAACTGGATGATCCCGTCCCTCGCCTTGCACTGAACTGGGTGTTCTACTGTTTCGGCTGTTGCTGCTCTGATTGCTGAAGAGTTGCTTCACTGCGTGCTGTCTGTCAATCCTGCCGACGACGCCACTTGTGACAGGGGCTAGGTGTTACCTCACACCCCAGACCCGTGCACTAAGAAAATTTATAAAGGATCGTTTGACAGGGGTTGCAATTATTGGTTGCTTGCAACCCTCTCAGCAGCAGACTTAACAATTCAAGCAACCCAAAGCCTTAAGCAGATCAACATTTAATTCTACCGAACACCAAACAAACAATCCAACAAACACCCAGTCAGTGTTCATAGACTGTCTGAAAAATAATAAATAAAACAACGTCTAAGTGAACATCAATAGCATGGATAATAACACTTACCATACAGAAAACATGCGCCCACCTGACATCATCAACTATCTCACACACTCATGCGTGTCGCCCAATGCGACTAGTATGGTGTTGTGCATGAGGCTGGCAATCGCACCGGGTAACATAGGTTGCTACCGAAACCACTACTGCAAAAGCATCTGAATGCTCCATGCTGAGGTAAACCACACCGGTGGCCCCATGCTCCCTCAGGAGCGGAGAAGAGAAATATACATCTGGTACGCCCACGTGCTCTCACAAACCATTGTTCACATAACAATAATAATCAACTGGACATAAAATAATATTCTTCAATACATGTACAACAAATAATCTCAATAATGAGAATTAACTACTACCTCTCAACCGACCCACATCAATACTCGTCCCTGCACTCTGAACATGTCGTAAGTGACGACTGGTGCGCCTGGCCACAAGCGTGTCATATTTGACCCCTGATGAGATTTTGAACTCATCACATGAAACACATTATTACAGAAACAACCACTGTAATAGCATAAAAATGCTTCTGTTGACTTGTGGTGGACACCAGCCGCATTGGTGTTTCCATGCTCCCCCAGGAGCAAACAGAGAAACACCTGTCTCAACTAAGGAGTGGCCTCGCGCTCTCCAGAAATCTAAATACATATTCTCACCTCACAGTAACCCATTAAATATACAGTAGAATTATCAATAAACGTGAAATACACTAAATTACTCTTACATAAAGAATACAATATAATTATTCTCGACTTAAGCCAAACTGGGACTGAATACACCGCGTGTCGCTCGGCATAACATATTATAGGTTTACCACGCGGAGCGTGTTTAATCAGACTCGCTATCGCCGCCTTTTATCACCACGAGGCTACTATCTTGCGATCGTTAATCTTATCTAAATTTCCAGTGGAATAGCCTTTCTGAAGAATGAAATAATCGCTCTTAAACTCTCACATCTATCTACCTATCTGTCCCATTAAACATTAAAATAGCCACATCGATATAATTTCAGAATCCTAGAAAACTAATGCTAATTTAAATTAACTCACGTGCTCAAGGCATTTACAGCTTGGCTCTTGTGTGTCTTCTTAGTCGGTTCTCACTGGGCGGCTCTCTCAAACATAGACCGGTTTCGCCGCTTGCTACCCCTTTTTATAAGCCCTGGCCTAACCACTCAATTTACTGCGCGCTACGCGGATTAATCTGCGCCACACAGATAACACACGCGATTATTGCTCCAGAATGCATGAAAACACAGATTTACACAACTAGAGCAAAAACACAACTAATTCGTAGGCTTATTATGGCCTTGTAATAAATCTGCTTGAAGATAACGTGATCAAAAGGCACTAAACCACAGAGACAATATGACTGACCAGATGGGGCCAGCGCCTAGAACGACAGACCTCAAGATGGCGCTGTCACACTAGCAATAGATTGGGTTATGAAAACTTCGATATCACACATCATAAAAGGAATCCAGTGGAATCTGACTAAACAGCTTGATGATCTGGATTTTGCAGATGACTTGGCTCTTCGGTCCCATAACCATAATCAGATGCAAGAGAAAATGAAAATTCTCGATGAGAGGTCACAACAAGTGGGCCTGAAAGTACAAAGGGAAAAGACAAAGATTATGAGAATAAATGCAAGAAATGATAACAAAGTTGAACTTGAAGAAAGACCACTAAAAGATGTAGAATCTTACACATATCTTAGAAGTAATATAGACAAAGTTGGAGGGACAGACAGTGATATTAAAATAAGAATACAAAAAGCAAGAGGAGCTTTCATTGCATTGGGAAACATATGAAGAACAAGAGAAATCAAGTCCAACACGAAAATAAGAATCTTCAACTCATATGTGAAGTCAGTCCTATTGTATGGCTCTGAGACATGGAGAACAACAAAAACAACAACCAAAAAGCTACAGACTTTTATAAACGGGTGCTTGCGTAGAATAGAAGGACTGAAATGGTATGACAAAGTCACAAATGTGGAATTCATGACAAGAACCAGACAAGTATCAGTGGAACAAGAGTTGAGAAGAAGACGCTGGAGATGGATAGGACACACATTGAGGAAACATGTTGATAGCACTACAAGGCAGTCCTTGTTCTGGAATCCACAGGGAAAGAGAGGCAGAGATAGACCAAAAAACACATGGAGAAGAGAACTGGATACAGAGGTGAAAATGATGAGGAAAACATGGAAAGAACTTGAGCGGATGGCACAGGACAGGAAGACTTGGCATGTGTTTGTTGAAGGCCTATGCTCCTTGGGGAGCTAAAGGGTGTTGATTGATTGTGGCAACACTGCTAGTTAGTGCTGATGAAACATTTTGCTGTGCACATACACGACTGCATAATGAACAATGATTTAATATAATTATTATTGAGAGTGGTAGAACAGATAAGTGCCCAATACTTTAAAATGTGCATTAAGTTGAAAATCTTTTATGTTTTTTAAAAATGGGCATAGAGAAAAAAAAAGTGTTAGAAATAAAGAAAAAAAAAATTGTACCTGAAACAAAATGTTATGGCAAATGCAATTGCTTAAAATAAATTTATACAAGTTACAAAGTATAAAAATCTTTTATTCAGTCTGATATTTTGTTCATGATCTAATTGTTTCCCTTGAAAAGCAAACACGCTACCCTCCCCTAACTAGTCATTGATGACGGGGAGATAATTATGTAAAATATTTATGTCGTCCGTGACAACAGTCAGTTGTTTCTTCCCTCGCTCCAGTGTTTCTATCAGCGTAATGTGGTTAAGTATATTTTTACTTTATTTCCGATGGCCCGTCCAATCTAACGAGATGTGTGATCTTTCGCTTATAATGGGTATATTTTTTCTCATTGCTATTACGTTTTGACCGCTAGACTGTTACCCTCAGTCGTTATTTTTATTTTTTTAAATTATTTGTTAGCATTGTTGTAAGCCATGAAAAGGGCTAATCGTGTAAAGGACCGTGAGCTGGTTGCCTATAGTCGTCACGTCGTGCGATAATCCTAGCATAGCTGCGAATTAAATGTGTGTATTTATTTATTTTTGCAAGTGTGTTTCTTTTATGTCTACACCTATTATTACTGATTCGACGGCAGCTCTGAAAAAGACATGTCCTTAAAAGGTCAACTAGCAGAAATTTAGATGCATATGTGTTTTTGGTTGGTTCAGTTTGTGTGTTTACCGCTTGTGTCCGCCGATAGTGTCATCTTTCTTAGCTCCAGCTGATTTATGACTTTGTTGATGATGATTGGTCGTAGAACCTCTAAATCTGTAATGAGTTATTCGTTCATTACATTCTTCCATTGTCCGGTTTTATTTGATGTGTCCGTGATGATCTGTCTCTCTTGCTTTACGCTTCTGTTTCGTTGATGGAGGACTGAGTGCTTTCTTTTCCTGCCTATGTGTTTATATAACTATCAGGTCTGTAGTCAGTTGTTGGAGTGGAGATTTGATGTGTAGTTCCTGTTTACTTGACTGTGTCTTTGTTGTCATCTATTTCTTACCTTACTTTTACGAATCTTTTGGCCGAATACCATCACCAACCAAGAACTGATTTTTCGGAGCAACCAAGAGGACATTCACACAATTATAACTGATAGTCGGTGGAACTGATTTGGCCACGTCCTCAGAAGAGAACCTGGTGCCATCACAAGAACAGCTATGCTATAGACCCCTGAAGGAAAGCAAAAGAGAGGCCAACCAAAAGGAACTTGGCAAAGAATTATGGGGCCCAGATGCAAAGAATAAACCAGAGCTGGGGCACTGCACGAATGATGGCCACTGACAGAGCAAAGTATACTGTTCAAAAAAAGAAACGCAACATTATTGCAGTGGCAATGGACACCACATTTCAAACTTGTACCAACATTTTATTTTACGGAATTAATGTTTCAATCTTGGCATGAAGAAACTTTCAGACTTTAACAATGAAATGATGTTCATTAAATTTGGTTTGGACGTTTATTCTTTGCGACTGAGGCCTCCGTTTCAGTAAGGTGAATGGCCTCCTCTGCCCTCTACAAGAGAACGACATCTCCTTGACATGGATCTGATTAGCCGTTGGATCTGTTGTTGTGGGATGACTGTCCACTCTTCCCGCAGTGCAAGAGACAACTGTCGGAGATTGGCTGGAGCGTCGTCTCGCTGGCGGAGTGCTCTGTCGAGGTCATCTGATAAGTGTTCTATGGGGTCTATGTCTGATGACATGGCTGGCAACGGAATGGTCTGGACGTAGTTGTCAGCGAGGAACTGGGTGGTGAGTTGTGCCACATGAGGTCGAGCGTTATCCTGCTGAAAAATCGACTCTCGTGCAGCCAGAAGTGGAAGGACGTGAGGACGAAGAATTTCAGCGACGTATCGTTGGGCATTCAGGCGTCTTTCAATTTGCACCAGGTCACTTCTTCCCATGAAGTTGATCGCCCCCCATATCAGTACACCTCTACCACCATGTGGAGGAGCCTCATCAACGCTGTTCTGGGCGTAGCGCTCATGGACTCTGCGGTAAACTCTTCTCCGTCTGTCGTGTCGCTGGAGCACAAAAAAATGATTCATCACTAAACCAAACCCATCTCCAGTAATTCTCAACGGTCCATTGACGATGCTGGTTCGCCCACTGCAGTCGGTTCTGGCGATGCCGGTCCGTAAAAACAGGACCTCTGTAGGGTCTTCTAGCCCAAAGACCAGAGTCGTGCAGCCGGTTCCTGACCGTTTGATTTGAAATTCGACGAGCTGCTGACATTGACTGGATTGTGGAGGACGCAGATGAAAGTCGATTCCTGAGGTGACGAAGCCGTATAAAGCGGTCTTCGGCAGGAGTTGTGACTCTGGGTCTTCCATTGCGCGGCCGGTCTGCCACTGAGCCAGCTTCTTGAAATCGCCTCCAAAGGCGACTAATGGTGCTTCTAAAAAAATTAAATTGTCTATCCACTAGACTTTGTGACTGTCCAGTCTGTAAACGTCCAATGATGATGAGTCGTTGTTTTTTTTTTTTTTTTTTTTTTTTTTTTTAAACTTTTATTTATCTTTCTTTCCACTTTACAATAAAGGTACATTTTGCATGAAGTACAAAAGAAATGCAAAAAAAACAAAAGCATTGCTTGTTACATATGAAACCTCGTGTGCACTTACACTTCCATTATTTACTTACACAAGTTACAAATAAAAAAAATAAAAGAATAATTGAAAAAACAAATACTTAGAAAACAAATTAAGATATTAAGTAATATAGATTTTATATAGGCTTAAAGAGTAAAGTGGAATAAAAAAAAGTTGATTTAATTTTAAAGAAGAAAGAAAATTTGAATTGGTTTAGAGCTAAGTAAAATCCTATTTAGTTCCTTGTATTTTACATGTACACTTGAAACTACTGATTAGACACTCCAAAAAGAGCCAAAGCATTTAAGAAGGAAAACTGAAGAAGAGAAAAAGCCTGGAATCTGCACCTATATACCGATATATACGTACACACACATACATACATTCGTTCTGTTTTATTCCTAATTTATATTTCTTTTTCAATTAAAACTAAAAACCAGTACAATTTTATAGTACATATAACCACTCACTCGTACTCGCACTCGCTGGCACACTTAAAAGAAAGTTTCCATATAAACTCGCTCACAAACACATTGGAAATTTCACCCAGAAAGCCAAAAATGGCTATCATTTTTTAACATATGTACAGTCCATTCTGGGTTGAAATTACTTTCCGTTTTTTTTTAACACGTACACTACTTATACATTTCCCTTAAAATACAATTGCAGTATATGCAAAAAAAGTATAGTGTTTGTCTTTTTTTAAGATTACGTCAGCTGGGTTAAATGCTTTGTTTTCTGGGTGAAAATATGTAGAAAAAGTTTTGCATTAAAGACCCTTTGTTCGTAGAGGGCTTTATTTCTACAAATCCATGCCAGATGTCTATATTCTGCTAAAAATGTTTGTAAATGTAATTCAATGTGTGGAGTCATCCTTATAAGGATGCAGAGCATAACTGCTTTATACATATCTACTTCTGTTGTTGCATACTTTAGTAATATCTGTTTCAAAGTGTTCACAGTTTGTGTCACTGTGTCGCAATAAAAGAAAATGTGTTCCTCTGTCTCCATGAAGTTTAATCTACAAAGTTTACATTTTATTCGTACTGTGATTTTTTTCTTTTCTCTATACATGATTGGTGTTGAATTAAATAATAATCTATAAGTTATTTCTGTTACCCTTGGTGATGTGTTTGTTTTATGTAACTGAAAGAAAACCTGCGAGTAGTCTGATATGCCATATTTATATCCTCTTTTTATTCTTTGGTAAAGCGGAGGTTCCTGTGCTAACACTAAATCTTGATATATCTCTTTAGTTGTTCGGTGTATTATTGTTTCATTTCCTTGTATGCATGCGACGCATTGTTTATAGAAATTAGGTAAGACTTCGGAATGGTGCGGTGCTGTATTGTTAAATTTACATAATTTTGCTAATGGTAGTCCAACATAGTAGTGTGCTAAAGGATATCCCTGTGGTTCATTTATTATACTACTTATAAATTTGATTCTCATAGCTTAAATTTTGGTGGATATATCTTGTAGGGATATTCCTCCTCTTGCTTTGTTCTGTATTAATGTTTTATGTTATGTATTGTGTGACGGAAAATGAAATGTCTGTTTAAAGAATTTATTTTTATTAGAGTTCTTTTTGGAGGGTTAAAAATATTGGATATATATAGTAGCTTTGGAATAACATATGTGTTTACTATGATGCCCCTACCGAATATTGTAGCGTTTTTATATTTGTAACATTCTAATTTCTTTTCAGTTTTTAAGATTACGTTTTTCCACATTTCTTTGTTTGTTTTATATGGTTGTCGTAAATTTATTTTTAGAGAAAGAGAGTCTAGAAATAGTAGTCCGGTTTAGAGTGTAGAATGATGATGAAAACTCAGTGATAGAAATGTATAGATTAAATATGATGCTCCACAGAGTGCTGGAGGAGAGTAAAGACAGACGTATTTACGACAAATCGTTTCTCTCAATCTTCTCTTCCACTCTCCTGGTCAAACAATTATTTGCCAGTTTTCCAGTCACGCATCTGCGCGCACACCGATTTGGTGTTTTCAAACACACAGACGACGTAGATACAAACTATATTAAACGAATAGGGGAAAAGTTGGGCTTTGGGTATATCCAACACAGAACTAAATGAGTTTATGTGATTTTATTCACTTTAAACATCAATCACTAACAAATATCAGGTATTACATAAATTATCGTAAGTACACAAATCCAAATAACAAGTTTGGGAGGGGTGAAGAAAATTGGTATCGACTAAGCCCTTCCCGCTTATTATACAAAGATAAACCCAGTCCAAAGATAGATAATATCAGGAACATAGGTACGTTAACCTAACAGTGAAGTTAATTACTCTGAAAAGAGGTGTTACCAAATTAGGTATAGGTGGTAGACAAAAATTACTGTTATCCCAATGGTGTCGTCCCTTTCCTAAGCAAAGAAAAAAAAAGGGGGGGGGAATGAAACAGAGTTAACAAATTATCCCACTAAAGGAACAATGCCGGGTATACAGAAAACGTATTACCCGGTAGGCAAGTTAACAAATGGTTTGTTGCAAAAAATAAATCTCCTGTCATTCATGCACACTGTGAGGATCCACACTCACATACACCACACACTTACCGAGTTGCAGCATCAGACAATCCCTTAGAATGATAAACACAATAATTAACTCTTGACGTGTGACAACTGTCTAGTCCTTCTATGTCCCGCCCCAGATAGTGCGAGGATTCACTGAGAGCAAATATTCCCGCTTATCGCCGGACTTGAAGTTTTAAGAGTTCTTGTGTTTTATTATAAAGAAACGAGTCTATGGGATGGCACTGATGCAGTTCGACATAGGGGTGAAAAATGAGGTGATGGTATAATCCTTCACTGCGTGATGATAGCCACTGACCGGGAAAGTTTTTAATCCAGTGAGGAAAAACTAGGCTCGGTCACATTCAGGTAAATCGGTAATCTCTCACAATAGAGCAGTATATAAACTATCGCTCATGCCACTGTTCATCTTCCAGTTTATCTTACAGATTTAATTTGATGATAATAATCAAATGATCTTGGGTAGGCTTTCTTTCATGTAATTATGTTAGCTAGGCCGTACCGGACCACCACAAGATTTACTTTAAAAAAATGTCTCATCAAACTGTCTGGAAGTTTAAGAACCGAGTATGGAAACTCTGAAAGATTTCGTTATTGCTGGGATTGCAAAAGGTGATCAATCTAGAGAAAAAGATAGAAAACCCATAACAACATAATCATACTTTAAAACAAATAATCTTCTAAGCGCGCGATAAATTTCCCGTTAAGCCTATTATACACTCGAGTATTTAATTATGTATTTAATAAACACTGCGCGAGTTCTTGTGGTTAAATCACACATCTATAAATATAGGACTTAACTAAATTTATTAATTATAAATTCCTTCGCGACTTTAAAAGTTAATTTAAGCATTAACATCTATTATCTTTTGAAATAATATAATAGATAGATCATTATATTTACAACTGGAACTATTGAGACGGTTTAATTTAATAGGTTTAAATTAACACAAAATCCAATGAAATATAATGAATGAACTCGACCACTGATCACTTTACACAATATATATATATTACCGCTTTGCACAGAATAGAATTCACTGCAAATATGTATAAAATCCATGGGATAATCTAGCAAGATTTCAAATATCGCTAGTGCTTCTATCAAGTTCGGGCCAGCGAATGATGAAGTGTATTTCTACGTGATCTGTATATCTACAACTGGAATGCAAGATGAGTGGGACATGAGAACTTTGACAGCTTTTTTGATCTCATGAACTTTGGGGGATCTGACCGCCAACTCCAAAGAGAGAAGCCGCCCCTGGCCTCTCGTATCTTCGCTCGCTGCTTGCGTCAGCTTTCCCCGTTCGCTCTGGCTGCGATCGGTTCCGTGCTTAACACCGAGATGCGAAATCGTTTCAGGGACCACTACTGTCTTTGATAGCGCCGATAGTCTCCCCTGAAATCCCTCAGTCTGTCTCTTTGATCTCGTGCCGCATACTAAATGAGTCCCGGTGGAAACGGTTCGCTCTGGCGAAACGAAAAGTTACAACAAATGTTCAGGGGTTCTAATGTTATGAAAAGCTAAAAGTCCCTTTAAATCATCCATCATATCAGGGAAAATTCACTTGTCAAACTAGACGTATGTCACAATGGTATAGACATGAAATTTACTCCATATACTTTCATATTGTTAGTTTGTGTTAGCTGTAGGGAAAAGTCTGTTTTGTTAGCCCAATGTCCTATGCCCATTATTTGTGATTTTTTAATGTTGATTTTTGAACCGCTAGTTATGCTAAATTTATCGAAAGTATCTAAAATGTTTTTTATTGATAATCTGCTTGAGGGGAAGAAGATTGTGTCATCCGCGTATGCTATTAGTTTCTTTTCACCTATACCTGGCACATGGACACCTTTAATACTTGTATTTTTCCTGATGCTCTCTAATAAAGGTTCCAACACAAGTACATATAGTAAAGGAGACATTGGGCAACCTTGTCTGACTGATCGAGTGAGAGGAATTGTTTCAGATATATTGTGATTTATCAGCAATCTGCTTTCCGGTGCTTTGTATATGATTTGTATCCACGATCTGAAATACTGGCCGAAATTATTTTCTTGTAAAATTTTGTGCAAGAATACATGTGAAACCCTATCAAAGGCTTTTTCTTGATCTATGGACATTATTGCTGCAGGTGTGTTTTTGTCATGCGTGTATTGAATGATATCCCGAATGAAATGTGTATGTTTGTTTACGTTTCTTTTTTTAACTCCACATTGTTGATCCTGATGGATGAGTTTATGCATAAAGGGTTGTAGTTTTAATGTTAAGGCCTTGGCAAGAATTTTGTAATCTGTATTAAGGAGAGAGATTGGTCTGTAATTTTGCATGTATTTTTTGTCTGTACTTACTTTGTGTATTAATGTTATGTAGGACTGGTTTAAACTAGCGAAGAGTTCTTCTTTCTTAAAAGCTTTTTTCGTACGCCCGCTAATACTCGAGGCGAAATCTCAGGTTATTTTTTTTATGTCTAACCTGACATTGATTTTACGTGAGTATCCCTTTATTTCTTGTACAGTGACAGGTGTCCCTCGCCATTCAGGCAAATACTCGCCGATTTCGGAGGTACCCATTGCAGCTGGGTCGGCTCAGGAGCCGCCAGTCCCTGGTCGATGACACTCCTTCAAATGTTCTCGCTAGGTCTCGATTTAATCCAGTCCAAATCCCGGTCGACGAAAAATCCTCAAATGCCGTCGCCCGGGTTTGATCCTGTATCACCCGGTCGCCAGAGCGGTGTTGTAACCACTACGCTAGTGTTTTTAAAAGGAGAGGTCCGAGTATGTGAAAAAATTTCAAGTAGAATTCCACTGATAGACCGTCAGGACCAGGGGTTTTTTGTTTTTGTAGCGTGTTTAAGGCGGACTGTAGGTTGTTTATTGTGAGAGGCTCATCCATAATGTTTTTCTCGTAGTCATTCAACCGTGAGCTGTAGGCTGGGGAGAATTGTTCTGTTGGTGACTGTGTAGAATACTGAGTGTATAATTGCGAATAAAACTCGTGAAAGGCTTGGGTTATTTCCGGGGTGGTTGTTAATTCTTTGTTTTCTTTATCAGCAATTTTGTGTATTTGTCTGCTTTTTTGTATATTTTGTTCTATTGCTAGAAATTGTTTACTCGGTGTCTCTTGTATTGGGGCGTATGGTCTGGTTCTTGCTTGAGCCCCGTTAAATGTGTATTGGTCATACTTTGATATTTCTTCTTGTAGTGAAAAAATTTGTGGGGCGTTTCTGTCTAACTTTTCAGTTAGAAATAGTGCTTTTTCTAGCATCTGTTTTTGTTTGTTAATACTTTTTTGTATGAACGTTGCAATAGACTGTGTTACTTCTTTGATTGTTCCTTTTAGCAAATCCCAGTATTGTGTTATGTTTTCTGTTGGTACATTTCTGGCGTAGTCTTGAATGAGTTTTGCCACAGTTTTAACATAAAATTCATTTTGTAATAGAGAATTGTTAAACTTCCAGTGGGGAGATCTTTTCGTAAGGTTTATATGTTCTTTTCCGTTGACCGTTAGAAGGACTGCTTTGTGATCCGAAAAGTTGGTAGTATGATTTATATTTCTTATTTTATTAATGGTGTAACTACTATGTATATAAAACCTGTCCAGCCTCGAAGAACTTCCAAAGGGGCGTGTTCTATCTGTGTATGTTGTTTTTGTTCCTTTTGGGTATTTTTCCCTGTATGCTTCTGATAATTCGAGTTCCTCTAAGATATCTTGTAGTATGTCTATTTGTTTATGTTCTGTCTTTCTTTCTTTGTTCCTTGACTGTATTTTCGCTCCTATTCTATCCATTTCATGTAATACTAAGTTAAAATCTCCTCCTATTATGACTCGATTTCCTTTATAATGTTGAGTTACCGTATCAGACAGTGTTTGGTAGAAGTGAAATTGTCGTGTCCTGACTGCTGGGGCATAAACGTTTATTAAGGTGTGTGTATCTGTGTGCTCGTTTGAATTTCTTATTTGTATTATTGCAAATCTACCTTCTCTATCTTTATTTTTATGTGTTATTTCCCATTGATCTCAAGTCTGTAAGATAGCTACTCCTGTGTGTGATGTTCCTAGGCTAAAATGTGTATCTCGTAAACCTAGGATTGTTGTGATGCGGTTTGCACGTGATTCATCATTTACAAGGGTTTCTTGTAGAAAAACAAAGTCTGGTTTGTATGTTTGTATTAGGGCTACAATTTTACCTGTCTTATTTGCGAGACCTCTCACATTGAGGGTCATAACGGTTAGAATGCTTGTCATTGTTGGGAAGAATTAATTTTGTTGTGTTTATTTAAACCGAATTCTCTAGTACATAGTATAATACAAAGTTTCGAAGTTATAAGGGTATGAAAAACAAACATTACCTTCATGAAATCCATGCAGACACTTGCATATACACCTGTGCTTATATATTTAACTATGTATCTATTCATACTTATATCTACACAACTTGAGTGTGCCCAAGAGGGAATTGTGAATGTATAAAGATAGATCAGTAATGTTTTTAAATATTCACGAGTTCCCTTTCTGTCCGTTCGCATCGTCCCTTTACCACACCACGTTCTTAACTGGGAGTTCATTTTGTATGTTTCAAAAAGTCTGAGTTTGTATAAGTGCGTTTTCGTTGTCATCCATCCTTAAGGCAGTTTCATCACAATTTGGGTCGTAGTAACCTTCTTCAGCTGTGAGGGTAGCCCAGAGAGGGGAGGTGTAATGCTTGAAAGGCGTGTCTGGAGCCGAATCACTTGAACTATTCTTTTTTTTCTGTATGCTGGGGTGACTAATGTTGGTCCCTGGAATGAGTTGAGAAGATGGCTGTGTTGTTCTCCTGATTTTCGTCTGTGTGGTTTTCTTTTTGTTTTATTTTCTCTTGTTGACAAATAATGTGAACCTGTCATTGGTATTGCTTTCAGAATCCGATTCTGACAACATAACGTTATTTATGTTTTCTGAAGAGTTGTTGACAACTGGCAGGATGGTTGTTTGGGTCTCCTGTGTCGGTGGTACAGGTTGTACCTGTTCTGTAGTTTGTTCCTTGACAGGAGCTGCATTGAGAGTCGCTACCTGGGTTTTTTTCCGGGGGCATTGGTTAACCCAGTGATTATCTTGTCCACACATCGCACATGGTGTGCGTCGACCTGGGATAGTGACGAAGACTTTCAGGTTTTTCTCCTGGCCTTGTGATTGTAATTTCATGTTTATATAATGGGAAATGTCTCTTGTTGGGTTATACAGAAAAGCCCACTTATCTGACGCATTTTGAATTTGAAAGGCCGCGGCCTCTTTATCACCCGTGATAGAGGCAACGATTGAAAGTACTGCTTCTTTTTTAATCGTTGGGGGTAGCCAGTTCAACACACCCTTTGCTTTCTCCTTTTCTTGGTGTTCAATGATGATGGACATTTTTGGGTTGTCCCACTCGAACGTTTTTGCCATGTAAATTCTTATAGTGGGTGATATGCGCCGAAGTGGTTAAAGTCGCGTACCACTTTAAGGGGTCAGCAAAGCGATAAAGGGCTGCGATGCCTCTTGGGCCAACTCCTGCTGGTCCAGTCAAAATACTTGAAATAAAAGAGTACGACGCCCTTGCTGCCTGTGGACCGGAGGTTGTTAACACCAGCGTACCAGGTCTGTGGAGTAAACCACCCTCAAAAGCCTCATCCATATTTAGAGTAATTTCTGGAATTTCCATGTTGGATTGTTATTTGTCTAAACCAACATCCACTAGGAAAGGAAACACACACACTCGCACAAAAATCAGCACGAGAAATCCGAGTAGAAAGGACAAGTAAATCCAAACCTATGCTACTGCAGCTAAAGTCTCAAATCCATGCTTGCGCATTGAATTTTCAACTGAATTTATTCGAGGAGCGTCAATCTTTTATAGGCATTCAATAATATTGTCAGAGAGTTTTGTGTTCAGTAAGTTTCACGGGATTCTCATGAACCTGTCACGAGTTATTGTTAAAAATGTTGTTTTGACCTTGACTTCTTTCATGAATTCAAGAATCATGAGGTGGGTACAATTCAGGTAACCACGAGAAGTTAATGACCAGGTGTACACAGTCGATAGGTTGACTGATGTCTAATCAGCGAATATTTTTCTTAAAAGTAACACCAAAAATGTTGCGTTTCTTTTTTTGAACAGTATATATGAAGTTAACTATCTTGATAACAGTTTCCATTACAGCGTTCAAGGATAGTGACAAAATCTTCGCACACAAACTCTCCTGGTGTATAATGCAATTGAAGCTCAATACTTGACGTCCAATACGATCCTCAAGAAGTTTAACAAATCGTTTGTTCTTTCCGACAAATGCAGGGGCGGC
This sequence comes from Oreohelix idahoensis, assembly GCA_024509875.1. Lineage (NCBI taxonomy): Eukaryota > Metazoa > Mollusca > Gastropoda > Stylommatophora > Oreohelicidae > Oreohelix > Oreohelix idahoensis. The sequence continues at coordinate 224,403 of JAMPIV010015126.1, forward strand.
ATCAGTAGTAACATAGAATATTTTATTCATGTTAATGTTCTGATTTTCGAAATAGCTTACAAATGCAGTAATAATGTCCTCTTCCTTGGCTGTACCATCAAAAGGTATCAAGCAGCACAGTTCTTCATAAATACGGTCGTTGTCACAATATTGCGCAACTATAGCTAGGCGCGCCATGTCATTCACATCGACACTTTCGTCAAGAGCGACACTAAATACAACAGCTTGTTGTAACCCGGTTTTTTGATTTACCGTTACATTTTCAGCCATATCAGTTATGCGCCTCTCGATTGATCTCGCAGAAGCCGGTATTTCTGGAATCCGAGACAATGTTGTTTCTTTATTTGGTAAATCACTAAACAAAATTTCAGCAATGCTCAAAAAAGTTTCCTTGATGTATTCTCCATCTATGAAAGGTTTGCCCTTCGAAGCCACACACTGTGCAGTTTTGTAACTACATTCGGTAGCTTTATTTTTGGTTCCAATTACTTGACTAAAAATACTACTTTGTTTTTTGTAGCCAGAAACAGCCATTTTCATGGCTTCACTTTTCTCCTCAGAGTTTTTAAACATGAACTGATGTTTGGTTTGATAGTGTCTTTGTACACTTGACGTACGGCACACGACAATTTCATAACATAAAGCACAAACAGCACGATCCTTTGTTGTATGAATCCATATTCGTTAGTCCAAAAGTCTTGAAACGAGCGTATATCAAGTTTTTGTCTTTTTTTGAGTCATTTTAACGGCACCGTATTACTTAATAACAACACTAACTTTTGTGCTGCGGTCAACGGACTGTACAGGCATGAGTATGCGACAGCCGAGAGAACTGTAGAGGTGGTGGTGGTCGGGAGAGAGGGGAAGGATAGGACGGAAATATAACTTTGTCGAGGTCAGTCATTGTTGCTCCAAACTTACACTGGGAGTCAAAAACTGCGAGCGAAAACGAAATAAATACGCTCGTCCAGGCGCTAGCCAGACATTATTGCGTAATTATGATATTACGTCTCCGCTTGTCCATCAAAATTTGCTTGGGATTCTTTTCATCCTGCAAACTAAGGTAGCATGTAGACACCAGACTAGCGGGCACCGCAAAGTATAACCACTCCCCTTGACATTCGTTGAAGAATGTTTGTTCTCGGAAACGGTCCGCAAAAACGAAGACTTACGTGCAGTATAGTATGATCAGGCCTTTAGTTTGCATCAGATCGCACATTCTTACCTCCAATGTCTAAAAACGTTCGTTTTGAAGGGTTGTAAAAACAGGTATAGCTTTAAAAGAATTATATGCTTCTATTTAATTAAACATTCAATTTTTTTAATGAGATCATATACTTTACAGTATTTTAATTCACACAGCGTGCCACTGAAAATCGTTCCACGTGCCACGCTTGGCACGCGTGCCGTAGGGTGCCGACCCCTGCTCTATATCCTCGATAAGGCATCTCATTTTTACGAAACTGTCAGCGGGGACTGTAAGCAAATATATTTCACGTGAGAAATATGGTCATTGTTCTTTCTCATGGATGTTATCTTTATTTTTTGATGCATCATACTGTTTGAACTGAGTATTATACCTATCCTCAATCGAGCCTGTAGGTTTGGAGCATGTCGTAGAAGACAGCTTAATAGGCATAGCCAAACGTTGTGTCTCTGAAGTACTGGTAATAGTTTGAACCAGTAAGTTTTTACTATCGTTAACATCAACCTTACTTGTATCACCATGACGCTTATTAGCAACTTTTGTGTCACCTTTGACAACCTCATCTACACTCTGAAGAGTAGATGTACTGCAAGCCTGTCTCCATGACTTACTCTCAGAAGAGGCAATATTGTTTCGACCAGAAACACTGGCGGCTAAGGATGAAAGAAGAAGAAACACTGGCATCAGAGTCGAGGGAAGTTGTATCTTCCTCGACATGATATTTTTACTTGTTTAGGTTGTGCTGACCCGTTTGTATCACACTTAGTACCACTGGCATGTTGCACAATAGGTTTTTCATAACCAATGTTGGACAATAAATTCCTGTTTAACACAACATCCAGCAAACCATCAATCATTTTTCTTAATTTAGCAATTTCCAAATCTTTAAGTGAAATCTCTTCACTCTCCCTCTTATTTACCTCTTCAAGGTTTAATTTTTACACCTCTCCTCACTGAGTAATGCCTCAAAATTAGTCAACTTATTACGAGTGAAATTCTCTTGTTGAACTGCTAATTCTTCCATTCTCGTCTTCTCAGCTAAACGCAATTCTTCTCTACTCAGCTAATTATTTTTGATCTCTAGTCACTTTTGTCAAATCATTCTTAAATCTCAATCGAGAATCCTCAGATGTCAGTTCTTGAATCTGAGCCACCTGTGCATGACAATCCAACTTTAAAGCTGCATTAAGCTTTCCAAGTTCACCCAAGACATTCTTTTCTTTGTCAAGTAATTTTTTAATGAGCCTACCTCATCCTCTTTCTGGCGAGAACTATGATCATAAAGTTCCATATTACCCAATTCCAACAATGCCTTGGAATTAGCAGGCTCCAATTCTAATCTTGTCAGTTCTGGACCATCAGGATTGGTCTGTAACATCAGTAATCTAACCTTTTCTCGAAGTAAAGTCGTTGCCTTTATTATCTCCTCCCTCTTTTCTTGACCCACTCTGTTCTCTTCTTCTTCTCCTTGTATATGGAACAGTACATATTTATCAAGAGCCTTGCCCTGCTTACCCCATTCCTTGCCTTTTCCAAAGAAATATTCCATGTCAGACATTGTTTCTAATCTCTTAAATTCTTTTGCATACTCAGTGGATGCATATGACAATGAGGCCTCACCTTGCTTACCACATTCTTTTCCATCTTTATAAAATACTCCAAGGTAGCCATAATTCCCAATTATTGTGTTTTCCAATAGCTGAACATTAATGCAAATATTATATAATGAATATGTGAGCAATATAAGCAATAATTATTTCACCACTCAAACTCAACTAACTGCAAGTAATAATAGATGTTATACAAGGAGCAAAACAATAGATACGAACAAGCAGACAGAATACAGCAACAAGAGCCAAATCAAGATAATACGAATGAAAAAACAAGGCAGAAATGTATGAATTGTAGAACAAATGAAAAAAAATTACCTCTAGCACACTTATGACTAAACAAGCACGATTTCACTACATATATGACATCAAGTAACTATTTCACAAATAATAATGCAGACAAAACTAAATAAAATTACAATTAACTTTACAACAATAACAAACTTGCCAAATAACAGTACTTTTACAACTAACAAACAATGGAAATAGTAATGTCAATAGTAGTAGTTAACTCACAGCTTTGTAATGCCGGCCCCACTATTTGAGAAAATCATGAACCAATCCCTACAAATCAACCGAAAATTCACGACCATGGGAGTGGTATGGCGAACTAATTGTTCCCTCGCTAACCAACCCGCCTAATACACGAACATATATGAACGAAAATACATAGAACACAGAAAAAGAACTCTGGCAAACTAGATTCTCAGCATCACACGCTGTATGTAACCTTAAATGTACTTATCTGTTTGTCACGAAAAAACAATCCTCCTTGTTTACGTCTCCTTCATAAGGAACAAATCGTCCACACTCCGTTACGACCATCTAAGGTTTAGTACTGCAGCCAGCCGACACACACCGCCATTTTGAAAAATTTTGTACTGCACGAGAAACGAAGTCCAAAGACTTGAAAAGAAATTCTATTGACATCAAGAAACAATACAAAATTCAGGATCCCCGCTTGATGTCATCATTAACCTGTGGCTTGGCCCCCATTTAACTGTAGCGTTGTCACTTATATTATGTAATCTGTAACTTCCTGAGTTACTCTGGCCAAGTTAGTGTAGTGACATACAGCTGAACAACGCACACAGCAATACACCAAAATTATCCGATCACCACCAATGCCGAGTGGACAGTTAAGAGACATTTATTAACATAATCACAGCTCCATAGGCATCAGCTTGGAAGCCATTATAGCGTATGGCATAATTTATATATCGTCCTCAGTATCGGTTGTTGCCGTCTATTTTCATTGAAGACCAGTTGGTTATTATTGGTTGACTGTCGTTCTGTCATATTAAATTCTTTACAGTATTCTTGACAGTATTCTTCCAAGTTCGTTAGTATCTTATTCCCTTTTTAAGTAATCGTGCTTGATGGTGAATCGCGAATGGTGGGGTGAACTTCAAATTCAACAGTAATGGATTCCACAACGCTTCTTATGTATGGGTCCATAGATACGTACATAGTTTAATGAACGAGACATTTCATCAATTGACATTTGCATAAGTAAAAATACATCAGCTCCGTGCAGTTATTCTAGTCTTCTTCAAATAAATCCTTTAACGTCAAAATGTCCTGTGGTTTACACGCGATTTCCGTATGTCGGTAAATCCGGTAACGAACCACTATACTTCTGGCGAATACTAATGATTCTGACAAATCATAACATAAATACCTGCAGTTCCTCATCTAAGGAAATTCATACAACCAAATTGGAATGCTTCGCTCTTGCATCCATAATACGAGATAATTGACCCTACCGTTTATCTCCGTGAAGAAACTACTGCACCATATAATACCAAACAGGAGCTATTAACAATGCGCCTATCTCGGACGCCTTCATGGTCTGAAGTCCCAATGTAATATGTTGTCAAGTGGTGCCTTAACAACTCACCGCGTCATACTTTATCCTAGACAACTCTATCAATTTGCGTTCATCACCGTGAAGCGCGAAAACCTCCAAACTTTATAGAATACCCCTAAGTTAATGTGAAATTATAAAATGCACACTATAGAAGTGGCTAACATCATTACACGAGTCGTAACATTTCCTGACCGACCGGGATAAAAAAAATCTATTGTATAGATTTTTTTTTAAATAATAATGCGAAAAATTATAATAATAACGCGATTAATTCTTGCAAAAATTAATTTCCCGACATACGGCCCCACGATGTTTTGAACAAAACAGTGTTTAAGGTCGCTGTCAAAGTATTAAAATGTCATATAATAACTACAGTAAGTAAAGAAAAGTCAACGGTCAGGTTTAATATCATGCAATTAACTACGGGTGTGTTAACTAAACTAAGGTGTAGTGACTTACTAAGGTATAACTAAGTACTGTCATCTAAATAACTAATGTACTAAAGTATGGAGTAAATCTAACTAATTAAACTAATAACGTATTGTATTAGAGAAAATAATACAAAGAAAACATATGAGAGAGAGAAAAAAATGAATATGAGACAAAAGAAATGAAAGGAAGTAATACAGAATATAAGTAATTAGACAAACTAATTATGAAATCTGTAAGTGAGAAATAAACTAACTTAATTTACATATAAAATCTAGTAAAGAAATGTGAGTCATATATATTTAACCTAAAACTAATAATAATCTTCAATTATCATCTATTTGAATTACGATTCCTTTTATAGGAAATATATCAATTATTATTTTCCTAATGTTCATTTAAAGTATATACTAGTACAACAGTCTTGAAAGGAAAGTGTCGTATTACCTAATTAACTACTCTAAGTTATAACCATAAAATAAAAATATAATTATATAATATTATATAACTAAAGTATTATATATAACGAACAGAAGGCAAAGAATACGCCATGAGTATATGAGCAAATAAAAATGACAGTATGGAAATGAGATGATGGTAGGTGTGAAAGAATAAAATTAATTTAAGAACAGTAGATTAATAAAGTTAATTATGAACTATCTATCTAAGTAAGAAATAAATTAAATTAAGTTACTTATTCAAATTAAATTATTCTATCTACCGTCTAAGATATAACAGTTAATCATAATATGAAATGTAAATAGTATTGTTGTATTAATCTGTATGTTAATACGAAGGTAAGTAATATGTTAATTAATATTAACTAATGTTTAGTTTAATGTATATACTTGATATTCATAAGTGTCACTAATACAACGTGTATTCTTATTAATCATACAGAATATAAATGTTCATTATTTTCACAATTGCTGTAAATGTTCCTTCTGTAGTCGTAGTCACGAATTGTTCGAATACAATATTGAATGTGTGTCACGTAAATGTTTCCATTCAGTTTAAAGTGTAAACTGATGGCAAATCTTTCTGTACAAATAGTAGATCGTTATGGACACTATCCAAAGTCCTTAATAGTAGACAAGGAAAACCAAGAAAGGGTCTTCAATCATACTTTTTTTCGAATGATAAAATGTACATTGTTATTGAGTTTCTAGTAGTGATTAATTATATGTCCAACATCAATTTCGTGGTAGAGGATAACGAAATATCTTGATCAATCATTAGAAACCACTTGGAAGCAATGACAGTTGATTGAAATATTTGTAAATATGTTCATGTCCTAATTGTTTGGACATACGGCCTTGACTCGGTATCGTTTCCATCATTTGACTTTGTAATTTGAGTAGATACATATTCTGATGTAGAACTTGCCTTATGTCGAAGTTTGAATGGAAAGTCGATAGTTGAATTTTCATAGTGTAATCACAATTAGAAACGTGAATACGAATTGATGTCTGTAAATGTCTAAACGTTAGTAAACCATCGAGTGTCTTTCACAGTTTCAAATCGTAAGCCAGCATAACAATGTGACGAATATCTAGGTGAATAGTGATTGAAACATCATCCATAAAGTCATCGACTTTGTAATATTCCATAATCGTTCGTAATTCAGTACACTTGTATCGTTAATTATTATCAGCTGATGATGAAAAGTGGCGAGATATTGAGTCTGTGACAACGTTCTCCGATACTGAAATCGACTCTATAGTGATCTAGAATGTTGATTACGACGTAGTCATGTAGTAGTGATATGCTTGACTCAAGAGCCTTACGTTCGTGCCATATAATCGACCATGTGATAAAGTAGACTCGCATCATTGTTTTACAGTCGATGTGGAACTGAGATTCTTCGAAATTGAATTCTTTTCAATCGATTACTTGATCTTGTTTGAGAGCAACACGAAGACGACGTTGCCTGCACTGTCGAAAATGCAAATTTGTGTAAAATTTAGTAACGTATTTTGATTTCTAAATAGAATGTTTAATAAAAATGTCCCTAGTGATTTAGTGAGCGTGATTTTAGCAATATAAGTCCACTTGTATCTCATAAGCATGTCTATCCACAAACGAATAGACGATATACGAACTTATACTGCATTAGCTGAGCATAGTTATGACCATCAACGAAGTTATTGTCTATCGTCGGCATGGTAAACACAATGTAAAGACAAAATACAAATTGTCATCAGACAAGACAACAAAATTGTTCTCTACCAGAAAAGTTTACACTAACCAATCTATTTAAGAATAGATGACAAGAGAAAAAAGAAATGATGACTGACTATGCTAAGTCATCAAAGATATGAGACAAATAGTGTTACTACAACATGTTATCTGCGTGACGCAGAATCAGGTACTAATTGTAACTTTAGATAATGGCGATGAAAACAAGCACCATTATCACGCTCGACAACTATACGAGCATCCCTATTGTTACATAAGGTAACCAACGCCTTACTGTTCTGACCATTGAATGATGGCAGAAGACGAACAAACTTAACGTTTGCCGTATACTGAAAAAAGTTACCAAGTTCCTGCCATGTTGTACCTTGTGGCAGATTATGTACTATAGCACGTTTCACTAGCTTTGCCCAACTTAAAAATGCTATATCTCAGCGAATATATAACGCATATAAGTGAACTTTTGTGTGTGAATTGGAAATGGTATAGACCCTATGAATTAAATTTTTCATTAAAATGCGGCCATTGGTTTCAATTTTCGTTTCTTTGCGATATAATATAAAATCCTACTTGCCAACACACATCACACGCACACATATTGAAATGTCTACAGTAAATTATACGACCTCATTTGCACATTTTTGGTTTATCAAGCAATTGGCATGATTTTAGTGTGAAATTGCGTGAAATTGCACTTCTTGAACATAAAACAGTTTATTTCCGGTGTTACGCACACATTATCAATCAGTGGCGTGTCTACAAAAAATATTGTTTGGTTAAGTAGGAAACATGAGTCTGCGAGTACATTTTATGACATTACAGCAAATCACAAATAGGATTTTTAAGTATTTCTGCAATGAAGCTACTCGAGGAAAACTATGTCATTCCATTTCAAACCCACAAAAGAGGACTATTCATGCCTTGGGGATAAGCAAACTGCAAACCGCTGGATAGCGACATCTGAAATTTGTATTTCCAGTGTTTTACACACGAAAAATAGGCCAAGAGTGGTGGATAATTTTGACAGAGAATTGATCCGCAGAGAAATTTGCAATATTTTTCACAATAATGAGGCAGTGACTTTAAGGAAATTGAAAATTTGGTTAATAGAGAATAATGACATTGATATTTCCAAATCTACGCTATGGAGGACTATTAGGAGTTTGGGATTCAATTTTAGAAAATATGTTGGTGGTAGAAACCTTATTTGTGAGAAGCCTCATATAGTTGCAATGAGAAGCAAATATTTACGCGAGGTCAGAGAATTGAGAAGAGATTGTTATGATTTTGTGTATTTAGATGAAACTTGGATCAATGCGCACCACAGTAATGAACGAGAATGGCAATCATCTGATGGGACAACTAAGAGACTAGTACCAAGCAGCAAAGGACAGCGCCTAATTATTGCACATGCAGGAAGCAGCCATCATGGGCTTCTAAATAATAATACTGAACTCACATTTGTTTCAAAATCCACAGATAATAGGGATTATCATACAGAGATGAATGGCAAGATATTTCAAGATTGGATTGTGAATCATGTACTTCCTTCCTTGGATAGACCGTCGTGTTTGAAAATGGACAATGCTTCATATCACAACGTTGTGGCACCAGAAGATAAAGTTCCTAATTCATCAAGTACTAAAGATGTAATAAAGATTTAGCTGACCAAAAACGAAATGTCCCTGAAGCCTGAATTACTTGGAATTGTAAAAAAGACACAGCATACAAAGATATTTCACATAGACAAGGCAATCCATGAACATGGTCACAGATGTTTAAGATTGCCTCCTTACCATTCCCCCTTAAACCCAATAGAATTAGTCAGGGCTAAAATTAAGGAACAGGTATCAACAGAAAATAGAACGTTCAAATTAAAAGATGTTGAAATACTTACAAAAGCCGCTATCTCCAATATAGCCACGGATTATTGGAAGAAATGTGAGAACCATGTGTTACAAGAGGAAGGGGAATATTGGAAGAATGATGGTTTGTCCTTCATTCGGCGGAGATTGATTATCAATTTCTCAGAAACATCTGATTATGATTCGGATGAAGTTTAATTTCTTTAAAGATGACCTTACCGTTATTTACAAGCAGATTAGAGGAGCAACGTTCCATTATGATATTTATGAACCGCAAAGAGGTGATAACTATTGAAATAATTAGATCAATGGAGGTCCAGTTTGGTAGCGCATTAAATGTCAATGACAAACAATGTCACGAGTATCTCCCATGCAGATCATTTAAGAAATCATCTTCAACAGGTATTCATATGCAAACGTGATGGCCACATTATTGTAATAGTAGACACGCCTATGCCTATTCAATTCACAGAATCTGTGACTGAAGTGGTAAAATTTCTTTTTTCGATACACAATAATTAGTATGCCGATAAAGATCAAAGGATTTCATCCGTTTATGGGAACTGGACAAGATGCACAGATATAAAGTATATATTTGTTGGGTCTAACCCAATATAACATCGTATGCAAAAAATGGCATTAATACGTTCGACGGTTAATCAGATAATTACATTTGAAGTTGGGCAAAGCTAGTGAAACGTGCTATAATACCGTGCGAGAATATGCACTTTTCCCAATATATGTATAGCACGTTTCACTAGCTTTGCAGAACTTCAAAATGCTATATCTCAGCGAATATATAACGCATATAAGTGAAATTTTGTGTGTGAATTTGAAATGGTATAGACCCTATGAATTAAATTTTTCATTAAAATGCGGCCATTGGTTTCAATTTTCGTCTCTTTGCGATATAATATAAAATCCTACTTGCCAACACACATCACACGCACACATATTGAAATGTCTACAGTAAATTATACGACCTCATTTGTACATTTTTGGTTTATCAAGTATTTGGCATGATTTTTGAGTGAAATTGCGTGAAATCGCACTTCTTGAACATAAAACAGTTTATATCCGGTGCAACGCACACATTGTCAATCAGAGGTGTGTCTACAAAAATTATTGTGTGGTTAAGAAGGAAAAATGAGTCTGCGAGTACATTTTATGACATTACAGCAAATCACAAATAGGATTTTTAAGTATTTCTGCAATGAAGCTACTCGAGGAAAACTATATCATTCTATTTCAAACCCACAAAAGAGGACTATTCACGCCTTGGGGATAAGCAAACGATCATTGCACCGCTGGATAGCGACATCTGAAATGTCTAATTCCAGTGTTTTACACACGAAAATTAGGCCAAGAGTGGTGAATAATTTTGACAGAGAATTGATCCGCAGAGAAATTTGCAATATGTTTCACAATAATGAGGCAGTGACTTTAAGGAAATTGAAAATTTGGTTAAGAAAGAATAATGACATTGATATTTCCAAATCTACGCTATGGAGGACTATTAGGAGTTTGGGATTCACTTTTAGAAAATATGTTGGTGGTAGAAACCTTATTTGTGAGAAGCCTCATATAGTTGCAATGAGAAGCAAATATTTACGCGAGGTCAGAGAAATGAGAAGAGATTGTTATGATTTTGTGTATTTAGATGAAACTTGGATCAATGCGCACCACAGTAATGAACGAGAATGGCAATCATCTGATGGAACAACTAAGAGACTAGTACCAAGCAGCAAAGGACAGCGCCTAATAATTGCACATGCAGGAAGCAGCCATCATGGGCTTCTAAATAATACTGAACTCATATTTGTTTCAAAATCCACAGATAATAGGGATTATCATACAGAGATGAATGGCAAGATATTTCAAGATTGGATTGTGAATCATGTACTTCCTTCATTGGATAGACCGTCGTGTTTGATAATGGACAATGCTTCATATCACAACGTTGTGGCACCAGAAGATAAAGTTCCTAATTCATCAAGTACTAAAGATGTAATAAAGATTTGGCTGACCAAAAACAACATTCCATTCAACGAAATGTCCCTGAAGCCTGAATTACTTGAAATTGTAAAAAAGACACAGCATACAAAGATATTTCACATAGACAAGGCAATCCATGAACATGGTCACAGATGTTTAAGATTGCCTCCTTACCATTCTCACTTAAACCCAATAGAATTAGTCTGGGCTAAAATTAAGGAACAGGTAGCAACAGAAAATAGGACGTTCAAATTAAAAGATGTTGAAATACTTACAAAAGCCGCCATCTCGAACATAGCCAGGGATTATTGGAAGAAATGTGAGAACCATGTGTTACAAGAGGAAGAGGAATATTGAACGAATGACGGTTTGTCCTTCATTCAGCCGAGATTGATTATCAATTTCTCAGAGACATCTGATTATGATTCGGATGAAGTTTAATTTCTTTAAAGATGACCTTACCGTTATTTACAAGCACAGTAGAGGAGAAACTTTCCATTATGATATTTATGAACCGCAAAGTGGTGATACCTATTGAAATAATCAGATCAATGAAGGTCCAGTTTGGTAGCGCATTAAATGTCAATGACAAACAATGTCACGAGTATCTCCCATGCAGATCATTTAAGAAATCATCTTCAACAGGTATTCATATGCAAACGTGATGGCCACATTATTGTAATAGTAGACACGCCTATGCCTATTCAATTCACAGAATCTGTGACTGAAGTGGTAAAATTTCTTTTTTCGATACACAATAATTAGTATGCCGACAAAGATCAAAGGATTTCATCCGTTTGTGGGAACTGGACAAGATGCACAGATATAAAGTATATATTTGTTGGGTCTAACCCAATATAACATCGTATGCAAAAAATGGCATTAATACGTTAGACGGTTAATCAGATAATTACATTTGAAGTTGGGCAAAGCTAGTGAAACGTGCTATAGTATCATTAACACTAACATGGGAAAGTGATTGATGTGCAACCTTAGTTGCATGAGGTACATTGCAATGTATGTCCCTCCCGTAAGTATAATTCTTTCTATAGACTGTATTGTTATGTTGAGTCCGAGTAAGATGAACCTTATCCTGTAATAGTACATTTGTAGAACCTGTAGTTGTCGACGGATCAGAAGACCTACATACATTCTTTTGTTTCATTGTGCTGGTATTAATTTTATTGAGTGTCTTCCTATCACTCTTAACTCCAACATTATTTTCCAACATATTACTCTTCTTCGTAACGTCCTTGTCAATGTTGACAACGGCAACAGTTTTCTTAGGAGCAGTTGTCATCTGATCCTGTCGCCAAGACTCATTGCCCGAATCGGCAGTATTCTTCTTTCGAGGGAAGGTATATCTCCCCCGGAATGATTTCTTAATATTAACTGGTTGTGTTGAAACCTTAATGTCGCCCTTAGTACTTGAAACATGTCGTATAGATAGGTCTATCATACCTGGTTTTGGACAATATATTGTTGTCCAATATCATATCTAGCAGACCATCAACCCGTTTTTTTAAATTAATAATTTCACCATTTAACTGTGAGATTTCCTCACTTTGCTTGACCTGCATTTGTTTTAATTCAATATTTTCATTTACCTCACCCTGCAGTAATGATTTTGATGTAGTCAATTGGTCCTCATACTTACTTTCGTGCTGATAACGCGAATGTCGTGGGTTCGATCCCCACACTGGCCACCAGATTGTTGCCGTCTATTTTCATTGAAGACCAGTTGGTTATTATTGGTTGACTGTCGTTCTGTCATATTAAATTCTTTACAGTATTCTTGACAGTATTCTTCCAAGTTCGTTAGTATCTTATTCCCTTTTTAAGTAATCGTGCTTGATGGTGAATCGCGAATGGTGGGGTGAACTTCAAATTCAACAGTAATGGATTCCACAACGCTTCTTATGTATGGGTCCATAGATACGTAAATAGTTTAATGAACGAGACATTTCATCAATTGACATTTGCATAAGTAAAAATATATCAGCTCCGTGCAGTTATTCTAGTCTTCTTCAAATAAATCCTTTAACTTCAAAATGTCCTGTGGTTTACACGCGATTTCCGTATGTCGGTAAATCCGGTAACGAACCGCTATACTTCTGGCGAATACTAATGATTCTGACAAATCATAACATAAATACCTGCAGTTCCTCATCTAAGGAAATTCATACAACCAAATTGGAATGCTTCGCTCTTGCATCCATAATACGAGATAATTGACCCTACCGTTTATCTCCGTGAAGAAACTACTGCACCATATAATACCAAACAGGAGCTATTAACAATGTGCCTATCTCGGACGCCTTCATGGTCTGAAGTCCCAATGTAATATGTTGTCAAGTGGTGCCTTAACAACTCACCGCGTCATACTTTATCCTAGACAACTCTATCAATTTGCGTTCATCACCGTGAAGCGCGAAAACCTCCAAACTTTATAGAATACCCCTAAGTTAATGTGAAATTATAAAATGCACACTATAGAAGTGGCTAACATCATTACACGAGTCGTAACATCGGTATATAACGTCAATAGATATCACTCTGTCCTCGACAGTTTTCCTCATATTTATTTAATCAGCTCTAAGAAATACATACTTCCTTTCATATTCATATATCTAGTACCCCTCACAAAAGATCTTGAAATACAGAAATTGGTATCATATAGGAATCAATCACAAAATCATATAAATCTCAGGAGCTCAAACACAATACGTCCATTCGCCATGAAAAAACACCATCGCTCTCCTTACTTCTCTCTCTCTCTCTCTCTCTCTCTCTCTCTCTCTCTCTCTCTCTCTCTCTCTCTCTCTCCGAATGGACGGACGTGTTTTTGATCTGCTCTCACATTTCGCAGTATTAACGCAGGAAGTTTAAGTCACATTCCGTGGATTTTTATATCAGTATATTGGTTATTAGACGGTGAAATTTTTAAACATGATATTGTGTTAATGTAATGTGTAACTTTTTATAGAATACCGTTGAAATGTGTATCAGTTTTTTCTCTATGTTATCGGAGGATATTTTCAACAATGACTACATGACTCATCTGAATGTGACCTTCGCCAAAGCAAGAGGTCAGTTGTTGGTCAAGCGTTGCTGTCAAGTATCATAAAATTTTCCCGGTATACAATGTTCCTCACCGATAACAAAACCCCCTGTGGAATGTAACAATGTCATGCTTGGAAGAAGGCGTTAGTTCGCAGCTAACAGTGGGCCCCAGGGACGCTCGTTTAAGACCAACGACCATAAAAACTATGCTTTGAACAAAGAGAGGGCTATTCACGTAAAACTTAAAGGTTGTAGAACCGGGTCCGGTATAACCTTGAAGCTATCAAGTCATGGAAAATGTGTAACTATAACATTCCAGAACACCTTTCAGTACGAGGCATTTCGTTTCATTGTCATTAAATACTACGAAACAGGACTTGTAGAGTCAAGAACAGACATAAATGGTGCACTAGTAGAAGACGTGATAACAACACCACTTCTCAAAGTTCACCTTTATCACACTAAGAACAAAATTATGGCCCAGGGGACTGCCGCAGCTATCGAGTCATGGTTAGAAACAGAATTTGAAGAATTAAAAGAATCTGCATAAATTGTAACTGATGTTGAGTTAGAAAACACTAAAATGGACTCTGCTGTTTCTATACCCCACTTGGCAGTAGACACAATGATTCCAGGCATAAATGACTTTACTACCGACAACGACATTCTCAACATCAGCTGCAACCCAATTTCTCACAGTGAATCAGAAATTCTACCTTCTGCAGTATTGGATAAAATAACAGACACCCCTACAATTTCTAAACCTATGTTGGCCATCGAATACCCCATGGACCATGAAAATATACGAAAAGCTGAAACTGTATCTCTTGAGCAACAAAAAGAAGACACCACGAAGTTACCTGTGTCGTGCTGCCAGGAGCTAATGCAAAATATGGAGGACACGCTACGAAGTTTAATTGGTGATCTCATGTCTAGTATACAGACATCGCTTAAGGCCGAAAACGAACTTCTTAAAAGGGAGATAGTATCTCTGAGGGAAGACAATTCTAGCATGAAGGACATCATCGAAAAACTGCAGTGAGACTTCTCGTTCTATAAGATAAGACAACCAGATCATCCTCAAACAATAGTAGAAGATTGCGAAGAATCCATACATAAAAATACGCCAAATCAGCAAAAAGGTCACCACCAAACTGTACACAAAAAACACGAAGAGACACTCACAAACACAACATATCCCATTGGAGTCAAAATTACCAACAGATTTCAAGTTCTTGAGGATTATTCAACAGAAAATGAGCAGGTATCAGCATCCCTACCAGACAACGTTCCAGTGCCCGAAAACCCAATTCACAAATCTCAGACCCATCACGACAGTCCACAAAAAGAACACCACAAAAGGCAGCAGCATCAATCTAATAGAAAACAAAGTGAAGAAATACGTAGTGACGTTACACATATTGTAATTGGTAACTCCCTCTTGAAGGGTATTTTTTGTTAAAGATTGTCCACTACAAGAGAAGACATCGTTTCAGTTATGACAGTGCCGGGGGCTGGTAATAAAAGACTACTGGACATAATTAATAAGTTCGATATTAATCACAAGATAACAAAAACAACACTACACGTAGGAATTAATGATATCATGAATGAGCAGAGCCTAAACCCCTCAGGATTGGTGGCTACAATAAAACAAAACTTTCCCAAAGCCTCCATCTTTATTTCATCAATCATACCACCATGCTATGGGTTTCAGCGTCGCACAGCGGACACTTACAACACAAAACTACAGAACTATTGTAAACAAAACGGCCTTGGCTTCATCAACAATACTCCATTCTTTACATCTAACCCAGGAGCACCTAAGAAACGACTCTACAGAGATCAAATTCACGCATCCACACTGGGAAGCAGCAACCTGGCCAAAAACATAAAATATCCAGAAAGGACACAACAAGACAGCTCAACCCATATAGAAAATGCAACGAAATCTACTGAGACATCAACCTATAATCACAATACATCACAAACCCCACCTACCCCTCAAAGAAGCACACCTATTGCAAGCAGGCAGCCTTCCAGCTATCACAACGCCACTTTCAATCAGGAAGCCGAATCTTATGATACCATGTTTCCCCCATTAGTCACAAGGCAGCCCCACTCAGGTACCTCTACCAACAGTATTCCAATGTCCCAGGCTCAGAATACTCCTACCAACACTACAACAAGGACGGAAGAAATCAGAGATCACCATGCTTCCTCCCCTAGTTCTTATTATCGTCCTCAGTGAAACCCTGAACTTGTCTATCTGATGCAATTCAGCCCTGCGTCACTTAGACAAGCATTAATGATGTCTGCCCAACGTCACCCCTATTATCTGCCCGGCAGAGACGTCAGTTATTGACGAACAAACACTTTGCTTCACTAAATCTCTGTTACTACAGCCTTCACTCCATTTGAACATTTGTTGATTTTTTAATACAACGGTAATAATCAGAACTTTTAATAGTTTATCGGTTAATATCCTCTAAAAAAATTTTCTTTGATTACTTATTTCGTTACAATTTAAATTTCTTATTATCACGCGTAGCTTCAATTTGTTAGAATTTTCGGTGTTAAGGTGTGAAGTGTTGTATACTTGTCTGACTTGTGACTATTATTAATTTCTTCCATCTCTCGTTTAACTTCACTTTGTTGCGTTGAGCAGTTCTAATGTGATATGTTGTATGCCTGATTGTTTTGTGACAATTTTCATATACTCAGTTGAAATTGTTATTTATTAGTTGTATTAATTATTTTAATATTGTATTTTCTGCAATTTCTCATTCCTTGAATTCCACTTCATTGGTGAAGTATTAATTCGTAAAAATATTTTGTGCTTTTTTGTGTGCATAACTGTTTTTTAACTTGTAACTTTTTTTTTTAAAATATATATTTCTTTTTACTATACAAACATGGCTGGTAATTATGTACCGTGGCTTCACAAGGATGGTCTACGACTTGGTCATCTGAATATTTACCATCTTCTAGGTAAACTCCCCGAACTTACATACATTCTAAGTAATAATTTTCACATTTTTGGACTTTCAGAAAGTCGCCTAAATGACAGAATAACAGACGATGACATTGCGTTAAATGGGTTTAAAACTATTCGGCGAGACGCAAGCAAAAAACAAGAGACAGGTATAACAGTTTATATTTCCACTTCCCTTAATTTTCGCCGCAGAAACGACTTAGAGACAGCAGAGATAGAATGTGTATGGTTGGAAATAAAGCTACCGAATCAGGGCCCATTTCTGGTGGGATATCTTTATTGAAATCCTAGTGCAGGACCTATATGGTACGAAGATTTCACCATTATGATGGACAATGTATTTGCCACAGTCAAGGAGGTTGTTCTTCTTGGTGATTTCAACATCGATATACACAATTCAAATCTAACATGGAAAAATATAATATTATCGTAGAACTTAAAACAAATAGTTAACCAGCCTACAAGAGTAACACAAGCATCAACCACACTAATCGACCACATCTACGTAACTTGCCCAGAAAACATCATAGAATGCTCTGTCCCTAATATTGCAATGAGTGACCACTATCCAGTATGCTGTACATGGTCAAAGAATAAATGTAAAGTTCCAAAAAATAAACATGTAAGTATCAAATTTAGAAGTTTCAAACATTTCAGTAAGGAATTATTTTTAAATGACTTGCTAACTGCACCTCTCGCCCGTGTTTACCAACTTCCTGATCCGGATGACGCTATTGAATTCATTCATTCATAACCCTCCACTCCCAAAGGAGCATAGGCCTTCAACAAACACATGCCAAGTCCTCCTGTCCCGTGCCATCATCTCAAGTTCTTTCCATGTTCTCCTCATCATTTTCACCTCTGTTTCCAACTCTCTTCTCCATGTACTTCTTGGTCTTCCTCTGCCTCTCTTGCCTTGGGGGTTCCAGAACAAGGACTGCCTTGTAATGCTATCAACAGGTTTCCTCAGTGTGTGTCCTATCCATCGCCATCGTCTTCTTCTCATCTCTTGTTCCACTGGCACTTGTCTAGTTCTTGTCATCAGTTCCACGTTGGTAACCTTGTCATACCATTTTAATCCCTCTATTCTACGCAAGCACCCATTTATGAAAGTCTGTAGCTTTTTGGTTGTTGTCTTTGTTGTTCTCCATGTCTCCGAGCCATACAATAGGACTGACTTCACATTTGAATTGAAGATTCTTATTTTCGTGTTGGATCCGATTTCTCTTGATCTCCATATATTTCCCAATGCAATGAAAGCTCCTCTTGCCTTTTGTATTCTTATTTTGATATCGCTGTCTGTCCCTCCAACTTTGTCTATATTACTGCCAAGATATGTGTATGATTCTACATCTTGAATTGGTGTTTCTTCAAGTTCAACCCTGTTATCATTACCTGCATTTATTCTCATTTTTTTTGTCTTTTCCCTGTGTATTTTCAGACCCAATTGCTGTGACCTCTCATCGAGTGTTTTCAATTTCTCCTGCATCTGATTACGGTTATGGGACAGAAGAGCCAAGTCATCAGCAAAATCCAGATCATCCAACTGCTTAGTCAGAGTCCACTGGATTCCATTTCTGTTGTGTGTTGTCGATGATCTCATAACCCAATCTATTGCCAGCAAGAAAAGAAATGGAGACAAGAGGCATCCCTGTCGCACTCCTGTTCTTATCCCAAACGGTTCTGTAAGCTGTCCTTCGTGAAGAACTCTGCATGTCATGTCTTCATATGTTTTCTTTATTAAATTAATGATCTTCAGGGGAACTCCATAATGCCTCATCAATTTCCAAAGTGATTCTCTGTCTACACTGTCAAATGCCTTTTCGTAGTCCACAAATCCGATGTATAGTGGTGAATTCCATTCCAGACTTTGTTCAACTATTATTTTCAAAGTGGCTATCTGGTCTGTACATGATCTGTTTTGTCGAAAACCTGCTTGTTCATCTCTCAGTTTCTTGTCTATGGACTCTTTTAATCTCTCAAGGATAATCCTGTTTAATACTTTTCCTGGCACTGATAGTAACATTATTCCTCTATAATTTGTGCACTCTTGTAAATTTCCCTTCTTAGGCAACTTAACCAGATATCCTTCCTTCCATTGTGCTGGTATCTCTTCCTTTTCCCAGACTTTACCAAGTAATTTATATAACATCTCTGTAGCCGTGTCGATATCTGCTTTGATGGCCTCTGCTGGAATGCCATCAGGTCCAGACGCTTTTCCCTCTCTTAGAAGCTTTATGGCTTTCTTTATTTCTTCCTTCGTTGGTCTTTCACCGTTAATTTGTAGCTCTTCTTCTGCTGGCTGGATGTCCGGCGGGTTTTGTGGAGCTGGTCTATTGAGAAGGTCCCCAAAATATTCTGTCCACCTCTTCATTTGCTCTTGTATATTGCTGAGCAGTTTCCCATTCTTGTCTTTTATGAGGCAACTTGTTTGCTTGTATTTCCCTGTTAGCTTCTTTGTGCTGCTATACAGTTCTCTTATATTTCCTTTGGCTGCAGCATCTTCTGCCTCTCTTGCCAACTCCTCAATATACTTCCTCTTGTCTCTTTTGATACTTCTTTTTACTTCTTTGTTTGCTTCTGTGTACACTTCTTGAGCCTTGGCTTTGGAGCTTCTAGTTTTGCTTGTGTTTAACTCTGCTTTCTTGTTTTTTTCTGTCTTTTATCTTATTGATGGTTTCTGTTGTTATCCATGCTTTTTGTTGTCTTTCCTTTTCCCCAGTATTTCTTCACATGTCTCTGTTACGTGCAGTCTTTGATATCTTACAATATAATACATTTGTATGATTGTTATGTTTGCAAATATTTTGTAAACAAAATAGATACTTTTTAGTGCTTAAGGAAAAGTCATTATTGAGTTTCTTCCCTTGAAAGGAGTTTCGTCACTTTCGATCGAACTCCGCGGATGAATCCAGTTTTACTGCGATTTATTCTTTGTTTATGTAGAAATAGGTTGTTCTTGCTTCCGTGTATCTATGGCCTGAATTTATGTGTATTGTTTGTCTGGGTAGGACGAGTCTGTCTTATATCTGAATATCTTTGCATGTCTAAGTCGAACTATATGGTCTTTTGTCTCTAGAAAGGTCAAAGGGCTGTTCGGCGGATGTGTCGCTAGAGAGGTGCGATTTGGCTTCGCCCTGATGGGGCTGTGATTTTTCTGTGTCGGCTTGTCGCCGGAAAAAGTGATCTCAGTATTTATGGGGAAAGTGATGGACGTTTAGACCTATCCTGTATGCTTTACCCCAGTGTTTATTCTTATTGCCAAGGGATGGCAGAATCATATTTCTGATACCAAGGTAACAAAAAGCACTTCGTATGAACTCTTGCTAAGCCACCGTTTCTCGATAGACACGATTTGTACGTCTGAGGGAATATTTAACAAGAGGAAGATGGCATTTATTTCTAGCAGCACTATATCTTGTATGATGAAGTCAATCGTATCATGATAGAATCTACAGAGCTATGAGAACATTTAATGAATGACTAACTTTAATACAGATTCATTATCTGTATCCAAACGTGAGTGACAGCTCACGAGAGAAGCCATCTTGTATCCAAATATTTTGTGACTTTCAAGAAGAGAAAGGGTTGTCCCGTATTATCGCTTGATGAGTCCAGAGATCACTGCTACACATGAGAACCCATTACTAGCGGTTCAATATGATTATATGAAAAAATATGTGCTGAACATTATTTACAGGAATCTTCGCTAGACGAGGTTAGGTCTAGAAGCCATCTTGAATGTTGTTTATAATCTGACGTGCATTGTCAGTAAACTCAGAGGATATATATATATATGGGCAATACTGAGGGGTTGTCTACTGACAGTCCATTATGCTATTATTCTACATGAGTGCCCATGTATCATTGCAAGACCATTTATCCACTGTACCATGATGTATTATGCCAACCTGTGATTTGTCACTATCTGTGCTGTCGAGTGTGTACGTCCAATTAAACTGTAGCAAAGGTACACAGTCGTTGCTGACCTTTGTCTTCCAGCACACACCCAGTCTTCACCTGCCTACAACACCATAGAGTTTATCAACTGGTGGACCAGCTTTCTGGGTTTGACCTCGCAGAAGTTGAGAAGTCAACAGACTACCGATACCAGACCGTTTCCTGTGGCTGATACGACACACTTGCAGTATTAGTTTGCTCTTTGTCAACACTTCGTCACGTGACCTGTCAAGTGAATGCAGTATGTAGGTCAGCGTTGTTGACATTTTTACATTAGACATTACAGAGTTTCACAGAACAGTTGGATCAATTCTTGTCAATATTAACAGGAAGACAGTATTATTGAACTAAGAAGCCCTACTTTCATCGATGGATCTTCTTATGTTCTGCTATTGTGTTGAACTTTAATATTTAAGGCCAGAATTTATAATTCAATAAAGTGGCAGTTTATTTATTTTCATAAGAATAACTTTGCCATTACTGTAAAACTGAGCCTATTTTGCAACACATACTATCATACACATAATTTATATATTTATGTTTACATGTTATTTGTTTGTATAATATATTAGTTTATATGTCAGCGGGTTGTGTTTAGGTTGGGCGGTGTCCTCACAACAGAATATCCCACGTAAGAGAGGGTCCGTTGTGGGCGTTTTCTTTAGGTGCAATTTCCTTAATTGGAAATTTGCTTGCAACAACTAGTTGCTATTTGTGTTAGCTGTGAAGACTGTAATTATTGTTATTTTTGTAATATTTCTTTGTTCTTTAGTTTTGTTTTGATTTGTTTGTAATTTGTTGGTCTACCCTTTTCTATCTTTCAGTTCTATTCACAATTTATATTCATATACTGTGACGTCATTTGTGTTGTTATTCCTTGCAGATTCAGTGATTACTTTCATTGATTTCCCTATTTGATTTATTTGATTTCTGCAAACGTTTTCGTATTGTCAGTCTTATTTGTACTTTATGTATTCTGTTGGTTGACATATGTTTTATATAGGTATATTTCATAAGACACTATTGCTTGTGCACTGCACTTGGATTATGGTATAAACCAGTACTTGATTATTATTACTGTTATACAAGACCTTATTAAGGCTTGTGACCCACAGATATTGGGATAGTGTGCTGATTAATCAAGTCATTAAGAACTTGTGGTATTATTATTGTTTCAAGTGATTAGTATTATTGTTAGACATCATGTCTACATTAGAATACTTCATTATACAAGGGAAAGCCCTTGATAAGACTGGTCAACAATTAGAAGAATGGGCAGTTGCTCAATATGACAAGACATTAGCTGCTGCTGCAGAGGAAAGAAAAGCTGCTGCAGAGGTGAGAAAACTTCAAATAGAAGAAAAAAAAGCTGCTGCTGAAGAGAAAAAAGCTGCTGCAGAAGAGAGAAAAGCTCTGGCTAAAGAGAGAAGATTAGAAAAAGAAGCTGATGCTGCTGCTGAACAAAAGAAATTGCAGATGCAGGTGGAGGAAAGGAGATTTGAAGCTGAACAAAAAAAATTAGAAAGAGAAGCTGCTGCTGAACAAAGAAGATTAGAAGCGGAAGAAAAAAAAGCAATAAGAGAACATGAATTTGAGTTAGAGAAATTGAGATTGACAAGTATGAGTAATGTTAATCAGGCATCTAGTGGTAATGGTAAACCTTCTACTTACAAGGTTAAGGTTCCACCGTTCAATCAGTCCAGTGACGATATTACATTCTGGCTGGATAGATTTGAACGTTCTTGTCGTACACATAATGTGGATAAATCACAATATGCTAATCAATTAGCAGAAAACTTGAAAGGTGAATCTTTGACTAGATTATGCCTTGTAGGAGAAGCAGATAAGGATAATTATGATGTCATTAGGGCGGCTTTGATAAAAAAATACCAGCTAAGTGAGGAAGGCTATCGCCTTTTGTTTAAGACGATGGTGCCTGAGACAGGTGTAGAATTCTCAGAATTCACTGCAAAGGCACGTCTCACAGTTGATCGTTGGATTGAGCTTTCCAAAACAGAAAAAACGTATGAAGGACTTATGGATTTGTTGCTCAGAGATAAGATTATGTCATGTGTTAACAAACCATTCCTTGAATTTATACATGAGCGTAAACCCAAATCTCTAAAGGAAATGGAAGAATATTGTTCCCAATATGTCACTGCACACCCCGACGTGACTTTTGGCAACACTAAGATTAAGGAGAGTATGCCAGTTGCTTCAGCAACACCATACAATCCCAATTATTCACACAGATTTCAGGGACCTCAAAACAGATTTGATAAAAAAGGTAACCATAATAGTTATCAAAACCAAGGTAACCAATCATTTCAGGGTTCTTCTTCAAAGAACTGGAGACGAGCTGATAGCTCTCGACACAGGGGTGGTCATAATTATAGGAATTTCCGTAGAGGAAGTAATTATAGAAACTATCCGGGTAATCCGTCTTGGAGTCAACAAGATCATAATTACAGAGATACTCATTATAATGAATATGATAATGGTAACCAAGAGAACTATGACTCAAACCCAAATAGGGGTTACAATAGAGGTAACAATAACTACAGAGGTAATAATAACCGAGGTAGATCTCAAAACAAAAGACATAAACCACATTTTCAGGCAAACTCTGCACAACAAGAGTCCCATGAAGCCTATAAACAACGTAAAGACAATAATGATGCTAGTAATATGGCATGTGCCGCTTTTGATTTTGGGAGAGCATCTCAGTGCCCCCAATGCAAAACATTATTTGAGCCAACCACAGTGTCTACTTTAAGCTGTGGCCATCCTCTTCCTGCTCTTCCTGCATCAGTCGCGCATGATGGAAGAGGTTCTCTTGTCTTACATAAGGGTTTAGTAAATAACAATCCAGTCTCTGTGCTATTTGATTCTGGATGCACCACAATTGGTGTTAGGCAGTCACTCGTAGATCCTTCCCGTGCCACTGGACAAGTAGTCAAATGTGTAACATTTGGCGGCACATTAGAGAAATACTCTACTGCTATCATTAGGATTGCTACTCCTTTCTTTACAGGAGATGTACACGCATGTCTTCTTCCGAATCCGATCGCTGACCTCATCATCGGTCGCATTCATGGAGTCAAAGAATGCACTCCGCAACAAATTTCACGTGGGAAAGGCAAAACATGCATATTGCTAACGCTGTAGTCACTAGAGCTCAGGCTCTTAATATGCCTCAAACTTCATCTACTGAAGATAATGAAGTGCATAACCAAGATAATCCCTTGGTAATTTCTCGTGACTCGTTTATAAAACAGCAAGAAGATGATCCCACTCTGAAGAAATTCTTCATTCTTGCAACTAAAGGTGATCCGAATAAAGACACAAGTCGTAAATCGTGGATTACAAAGAAGAATGGCGTACTTGTACGTATGGTTCAAGACTCCATTACGTCAAGTCATTCTCAAATCCTGGTTCCCAAGAATTTGAGAGTTAAAATTTTGCAGCACGCTCACGACTCTCAGTGTGCTGGACACATGGGTTTTTCCCGTACTAAGTCAAGAGTCCTTGCGGCTTTCTTTTGGCCATTGGTAAACAAGGACATACGGATTTATTGTCGATCTTGTAAAGTATGTCAGGAAGTTAAATCCAAAGGTCCACGGCATGCTGCACCCATTCAGGCGGCGGACATTCCTATTCGGCCGTTTCAAAAAATGGCCATAGACATTATTGGTCCATTTAAGATCAAGTCTGCCAGAGGACATCAGTTTATCTTGACGTGTGTTGATATGTGCACACGTTGGCCAGAGGCTATTCCTCTGAAGAGCATTACTACTGCTGATATTGCAGATGCTCTTTGGCTTATATTTTCTCGTCTGGGGTTCCCCGGAGAGATATTGTCAGACCATGGCACCCAACTAATATCAGATACCATGTCTCAAGTAATGTCTACTCTGCAGATAGATAGATCTTTAAGTAGTATCTACCATCCAATGTCTAATGGTATGGTCGAACGCCTTAATAGAACACTTAAAAACTTACTAGGGAAGATAACTGAGGATCATCCTCAAGACTGGGACAGAGTTTTACCTGCGGCCCTCTTCGCTTACAGAGAGGTACCCAATGAACATACAGGATTTTCTCCCTTTGAACTCGTCTTTGGCGCGCGTCCGCGTGGCCCTATGTCGTTGCTTCACGATCTCATAACATCTGACAATATTGACGATGACACAAAGTCATCCTACGAATATGTCATCGCGTTGAGACAAAAGATTATCGAAGCATGCAAATTAGCAACTTCTTCTTCTGAATTTGCGAAACAGAAGGCAAGGCAATTTGCCAATAAGAAGAGATGCTTACGACAACTTTGTCCTGGTGACAAAGCATTTGTATTACTACCTTGTAGGGAAAACAGATTACTTATTTCTTGGAAAGGTCCGTACGATATAATATCGAAAATTTCCGATGTCGACTATATTGTCGATATTGATGGGAAGCATAAAACCTTCCACATCAATATGCTTACTGAATTCCATGAACGTCCGGATTATTTGCAACCCATTTTCCAAGCAACGGACAATTCTCCAGTACAACATGGTCATTACTCATCACTGTCCGTGATACAGGATGAGGAAACAAGTTTTTCAGATGTAAATCTTCCTCTTCCAATGATCCCACTTCATTCTAGTGAATCATGGAAGAACGTTACTGTCTCTCCTGATTTGTCTCTAGGAGAACAGCGACAAGTTTCAACTATGTTGCAAACATTTCAGGATGTACTCACTGACATCCCTGGACAAACTCATGTCATTGAACATGACATTGTTCTAACTGACCATACTCCTATTAGGGTTAGACCTTATCCTATACCTATACATTTTCAAGCACAGGTCGAGAAAGAGTTGGATGAGATGATAGATTTGAAAATAATCGAACCATCCACCTCTGCATATTCTTCGCCGATGGTTATTGTTCGTAAAAAAGACAATAACATACGTCTTTGCGTTGACTATCGAAAATTGAATCAAGTAACGAAGTTCGATGCCGAACCTATGCCTTTACTGGAAGAGCTACTTACTCGACTCTCCAAATCTCATTTTTTCACTAAACTTGATTTGTCTAAAGGATATTGGCAAGTTCCTTTATCTGAACGCGCCAAACCTCTCACGGCTTTTTCAACACCTAGAGGTTTGTTCCAATGGAATTTTATGCCTTTCGGTCTTATGAACGCACCAGCTACATTCGTACGCATGATGCGCCGAATCCTATCTTATCGGTCAGATGTCATTGCATATCTAGACGACATCTGTCTTTTCAGCGATACTTGGGAAGATCACTATTCAGGGTTAGATGAATTGCTGTCTACTTTGCGTGAGCACAACCTGACAGCGAAACCCTCTAAAGCCTATATTGGTTTTAGCGAAATTTCTTTCCTAGGCCACCGAGTTGGTCATGGTTTCCTAAAGACAGAGGACCATAATACTAGTAAGATACTTAACATCTCAATCCCTAAGACTAAAAAACAGGTGAGAAGTCTGTTAGGTCTTATTCAATTTTATGGCAGATTCATTCAGAATCTATCCTCTATCATGGCACCTCTTTCAACACTTCTAAAGAAAGGTTCGCCTAATGTGGTCCACTGGTCTCAGGAATGCCAATGCTCTTTGGATAAGATTAAAACATTGTTTTCAACACCACCTATTTTAGTGTTACCTACTAAAGATAAGACATTCGTTCTTCGTAGTGACGCTTCATCCACTGGGATTGGAGCGGCACTAATGCAAGAGTACTCTGGAACTCTGCATCCTGTAATGTATATTTCCAGAAAACTTAATGCGGCAGAAAGGAATTATTCGGTTTTAGACCGTGAGCTATTAGCTATGGTTTGGTCGATCCTCAAACTACAGAGATTCCTTCTAGGCGCACATTTCATAGTAGAAACCGACCAAAAAGATCTTACTGCTATACAGAGTAAGAATTTGAAGAGCTCGAGGTCTACTCGATATGCAATTGCTCTTCAACCTTTTCATTTCTCTGTGCGAGCTATTCGTGGATCAGATAATGGGATGGCAGACATTCTGTCAAGATGCCCACATGATTCCACATAACTATTAGGTCTTAGACTTCTTGATATGTCTAGTTTATAATAGTTCCTTTTTATATAAAGATAGATACACATTTGTAATTTAATAATATAATGATTGTATCACTACTTAGCGGTTCATTGATGTTTATTCACCGCTGTGCTTTGATGATTTTTCTTCATAAATCATAAATTTAAGATATCTAATACGAAATTATGGTATGAAATTTTTTAGGCATTGTGTAATTGCCAGAATTGTATTATACTTTGATGACACCTTCCTGGAAAAATTTACTTGTAGAGAAATAATTTCTCTCAGTTTATGAGATACATTCTCACCAGTCGCTCCATAAGTCGACTTAGCCTCATATTAGGCGTTATATTTATTCCTGATATTTTCATCTGCGCATTATTCATGCGTTGTGAGCCTATTGTACGTTGCTCCTAGATGTATTTCAAAAAAAAAAGTTCCATTTTTTTTTCCCCGGGAGGTGTGGTAAGACTGTTACGTGCAGTCTTTGATATCTTACAATATAATACATTTGTATGCTTGTTATGTTCGCAAATATTTTGTAAACAAAATAGATACTTTTTAGTGCTTAAGGAAAAGTCATTATTGAGTTTCTTCCCTTAAAAGGAGTTTCGTCACTTTCGATCGAACTCCGCGGATGAATCCAGTTTTACTGCGATTTATTCTTTGTTTGGGTAGAAATAGGTTGTTCTTGCTTCAGTGTATCTATGGCCTGAATTTATGTGTATTGTTTGTCTGGGTAGGACGAGTCTGTCTTATATCTGAATATCTTTGCATGTCTAAGTCGAACTATATGGTCTTTTGCCTCTAGAAAGGTCAAAGGGCTGTTCGGCGGATGTGTCGCTAGAGAGGTGTGATTTGGCTTCGCCCTGATGGGGCTGTGATTTTTCTGTGTCGGCTTGTCGCCGGAAAAAGTGATCTCAGTATTTATGGGGAAAGTGATAGTCGTCTAGACCTATCGTGTATGCTTACCCCAGTGTTTATTCTTATTGCCAGGGAATGGCAGAATCATATTTCTGATACCAAGGTAACAAAAAGCACTTCGTATGAACTCTTGCTAAGCCACCGTTTCTCGATAGACACGATTTGTACGTCTGAGGGAATATTTAACAAGAGGAAGATGGCATTTATTTCTAGCAGCACTATATCTTGTATGATGAAGTCAACCGTATCATGATAGAATCTACAGAGCTATGAGAACATTTAATGAATGACTAACTTTAATACAGATTCATTATCTGTATCCAAACGTGAGTGACAGCTCACGAGAGAAGCCATCTTGTATCCAAATATTTTGTGACTTTCAAGAAGAGAAAGGGTTGTCCCGTATTATCGCTTGATGAGTCCAGAGATCACTGCTACACATGAGAACCCATTACTAGCGGTTCAATATGATTATATGAAAAAATTTGTGCTGAACATTATTTACAGGTATCTTCGCTAGACGAGGTTAGGTCTAGAAGCCATCTTGAATGTTGTTTATAATCTGACGTGCATTGTCAGTAAACTCAGAGGATATATATATATGGGCAATACTGAGGGGTTGTCTACTGACAGTCCATTATGCTATTATTCTACATGAGTGCCCATGTATCATTGCAAGACCATTTATCCACTGTACCATGATGTATTATGCCAACCTGTGATTTGTCACTATCTGTGCTGTCGAGTGTGTACGTCCAATTAAACTGTAGCAAAGGTACACAGTCGTTGGTGTCGATGACTTCCAGCCATACATGAGTGAAAGAAAAAGACCAATTGTCAACACTACGAACTCTTCTTATCATTCGCGTATTACACTCTCACTTCATGCTTACACACCCCTGCGTAGGTCGAGTTGACATTCCATACTCAAACCACAAGCAACACAACAACACAGCATTTAACTCTGGTGATGGGCTAGTGAGCTTGTATTTATCAACTGATGAGCAAAAAGAGAGTTTATCAGTCTCCTTCCATACTGTTTTGACCTGCTGCCAATAGTCTTCTGTATTCTCTACATCTTCCAGCTGTTGGAGCACTTGGAATTTGTTGGATACTGTGACCGCAAATTTGTCTCTTGTTTCTTGATTTCTTAGCTGTCCTACATTAAACTGTTGTCTATAATTTTGCATTGTTGCATATCTCTTGAGTTTCATTTTTACTTTGGCTATCAGAAGATGGTGATCTGATGCCACATCTGCTCCTCTATATACCTTTACATCCTGCAATGGTGATCTAAACTTCTTGTTTATGCATATATGATCAATCTGATTTTTTTGTTCTATGGTCTGGTGATATCCATGTTGCCTTGTGTATTCTCTTATGTGGAAACATGCTTCCTCCTATAGCCAGTTGATATGAAGCACAGAAGTTTGCGAATAGCTCTCCATTTTCATTCATTACTCCTAGCCCATGTTTTCCCATGACTTCTTCGAATCCAGTGTTGACTGTACCTATCTTTGCATTCATGTCACCCATCAAAATTGTGATGTCTCTTCTTTTTACTTTATCCATAATTTCCTGTAGTTTAGTATAAAATGCTTCTTTCACAGACTCTTCTTTGTCATTAGTTGGTGCATAACATTGGATGACATTTACATGAATTTTCTTTTTAGCTGTTTTGAAAGAAGCTGTTATTATTCTGGGTCCAACAGCTTCCCATTCAATGAGTGTTTTCTGTGCTTCTTTAGATAAGATAAGAGCTACCCCTTTACTGTGGTGTGAACTTTCGTCTTCATGTCCTGAGGACAGCACCAATTCACCTGTGATGAGTTTCTTCCTGTCTACCCCCTTCCACTTTGTTTCACACATTCCCAGAACCTAGATTTTGTATTCCCTCATTTCTGCTGCTACTTGCGCCACTTTCCCTTGTTCGTTTAATGTCCGAACATTCCAGGTGCCAAATCTGGAAGTTCTCCTAGAAGAAAGAAGGTTAGTCAGCAACACAGACTCCTTTCGGCTTTCTCTGTGTTGCATCATACGCCTCCCCGCGAGAGGACCTTCCCCTGTCTTGGATGGCTGTGTTTTATTTTCTTTATTTGACTTGTCCATATTTGTTGAAGTTTTTTGTGGTTTAATTTTTTTTACAGGATGGTGTAACCAGCCCCATGCCCAACCCTCCTTAGTCGCTTTTTACGACATGCTTGGTAGGGGACAGTGTTACTATTCTTTGCTCCCCTTTCGGGCCCCGGTAACACACGGGTGACGCTATTGAATACTGGACAAAAATTTTTTATACTGTTTTTGACACGCACGTACCAGCTAAGGAAATTCGCGTCAAACGACAATTAAAATCTCCGTGGATCACGCAGGAAGTGTTGGAGGCTATGAGGCAGAGAGATCAAGCGCACAAAAATAAGGACCTCAACACATACAGGGTACACAGGAACAAAGTTCAATATTTAATTCGGAAAGAAAAGAAAAATCATTTTAGAAATATGGTTCAGAACAAATCAAATAGTAAGGAAATATGGAAGGCAATTAACACCTTAGCGAAAAAACGTAATGCACCAGACTCATTCTCTTCCAACACTTCATTTACTTGCACCGACTTCAGCAATCACTTTCAAGCAGAAATAAACAGTCTGAAATCCACAATACCACCTTCCTCTAGTGACTTAGACAAACTTTCAGCATTCTGTAAGAACAAATGTACAAACTCAGTTCCACCCGACATTCCTTTTATGACAGTTAATGAAGTGTATAACTATCTTATTGGCCTTAAGGATAATAGCTCATCAGGTCTTGACGGAATTAGTAATCGAATACTGCGTTACGCCGCACCAGCTATTAGTGATTCACTAACTTTTATATATAATCAATGTATTGCTAAAAGTTATTTTCCTTCGGCCTTTAAGATTGCCAAAGTATATCCTCTCTTCAAACCTGGCTCGTCAGATAACAGTAATCTTGGTAACTATAGACCAATTTCTCTTTTATCATCGCTTTCTAAACCACTAGAAAAACACATACATAAAGCAACACTACATTACCTAGTTAGCAATGACTTGCTAATTGACAGTCAGTCAGGGTTTTGACAAAAGCATTCATGCCACACAGCTCTAACTAAGATGATAGACAACTTGCACCTAAACATAAATAATGATAACATATGTGGAGCAATCTTTGTAGACTTTAGGAAAGCATTTCATATGTTAGATCACGCTGTTTTAATAAGAAAATTAGAAACAATGAAAGTTAACTTTAAACTAGTGACATTACTTAAATCATTCCTGTCCGACAGACAGCAAGTAGTGTGGTACAATAACTCCTTGTCAAGCCCAGCTATTATTGACACCGGTGTTCCTCAGGGTTGTATTCTCGGCCCTCTACTTTTTTCCATTTACATAAATGACCTTCCACTACACATCGAGCACTCATCCTGCGACCTATTTGCCGATGACTGTACCATTTATACTCGTACTAGTGATAAAAGTTGCAACCCGCTAGAAATATTATTACAAAGCGACACAGACAATCTTATTAGGTGGAGCAATGAAAACTGCATGCAAATAAATATAACTAAAACAAAATGTATGATAATATCAACTAGACAAAAATTACAAAACTCGCCGAAAACAACACTTCAGCTCTACATTGGAACCTCTTTAATTGAAAATGTAAATGAATATAAAACACTAAGACTCATAATTGACCAACATTTATGTTGGAATTCGCATGTACAAGCACTGACCAAACAAACGGCACAAAAAGTTTACCAGTTAGCTAAAATCAAACATTTCCTAGATGAGGAGACACGAAAAATGTTCTATACATTCCAGATACAAACACATCTAGACTATTGTTCCACAATTTGGGATGGCTGCACCATGTCCAAGACTAAAAGACTCTATTCATTACAAAAACGTGCAGTGCGCCTAATTTCAGACAAAAACCTCACACAGTGTGTAGACGCATATACATATCTTAACATATTACCACTAAAAAAGCGCCTTCTCTTCAACAAAGCCAAATTTATTCACAAAATCTTGTCACAGAATGCTCCAACGTATCTGTGGCCTATTTTCAAATATAGCGGAAGACGCAGTCAACGCTTAAATAAATTACACATGCCCAAGCCTAGGCTCGACTTATTCAAGAAAAGTTTAGCTTTTTCTGCTGCTCATCTGTGGAATACTCTTCCACACGACTTAAAAAATACTCTTAGTCCATATTCATTCAATCACAGACTTTTCAAATACATCATGAGTGCAGATTATATGCCACCTTAATTTCGTTATGTTCTTAAATAATTACATAACATCATATGTAGGTTTTAAAGTTAATTTTGTCCTGTTTAGTATAAATTATGATACGCATCTGTAAATCTGTGTAGCTGTTATTGTACTGTTACAATGTTGGGATTTTATTTTATTGTACTTTTTGTTATTTTATTATTTAAGTAATATTTAGGATACGTGTGAGAATAAATGGATTCAGTATGGAAGATGAGAGAAAGGAAGGGCAGAATGTTAGACGGGCCTGCGTGCCCAATTCTAAACCCTTTGAAAATAAAGTTCATTCGTTCGTTCGTTCGTTCGCTCTCTCTGGCTAACCTCTACACACCAAGGTAGAAGAGGTTTGTTTGTTTGGTTTTAAGGACCATCTACATTGTACACGGAAAACTCCATCAGTGCTGCGATCTCCTCCTTTAGCTCACAAGGAGAATCTCGGCACAGTGCACGAACTCCAAAGCATCGGCGCGCATCCCAATGTGTGTATACAGAAACCACACATTCTATAAATATGTTTGTATCGGGTAGGTTTTCTTAATTGTGTAAACTCTGGCACGGAAGCGGCTTTACGGCCTACTCTTTATGATTTCCAACTGCCGAGTAATTTTTAACGTGCAAAAGATGTACACGGGACCTACTATTTTTCGCTCTTATCCAAGAAGGCTAGTCATCCGATCTTACTACTAAGAGAATCAGGGGGAAGTAAGACGTTATTAGTACAAAGTGGTTGTGAAAAAATTCCATCAAGAATATTCCCTGTACTGGGACCCGACCCTAGTTCCTTTAGAATTTGATGTGGACGCCATGTCTCTTGGCCACTCTGGTCCCCGGGATAGGAGAGAACCGACCAAGTAAGAAAATGTCTTTAAAGGTTTGTCCAAGTGCGCTATTTGGCGCCGATGGAACATTTCGGTGTGTACATCTGCGACTACAACTTACAAAGGAGAAGTCTTATTATTATTGAAAGTGGGAGAGCAAATAAGTATTGACATCTTTACATGCGCATCAAACTCAATATTATTTAAAGTATTTTTATCTAAACATAGTAAACCACATTTTTTTTAACAATTTAAGAAATGTATTGATAAAAATAAGAGACTCTTTTTTGCCTTACATAAATTTGTTTAATGAATTGATCAAAAGTAAATACAAAATGAAAATCTGTTATTTAGTTTGATATTTTATTAATATTTAAATTGTTCCCCTTTAAAATTAATTTGGATGCCTTCCCCTAACTTCTTAATTTCTGCTGCTGCTTTCAAAGTATCACAAGGTTAAGTTCTTTTTTTTTTCACTTACTTCCGAGATTGGACATGACGTCAAAACCTGACAAGAGATGTGATCTCTCGGTTATAAGTCGTGTATATTGCTTACATTTGTATAATATTTTTATTGTTGGATTGTTATCTCTGTCCTTTTCTTTTTAAATTTAGTGGGTGGGGGGAGGGCACTTTTATTAGGCATGAAAAGGTTTATTTCTGTGAACGACGGCTAGCTGCGTGTTTGGTGACGACACGTCGTAAGTTTATTCGGGTGTTACTGCTTTTTCAATCCATATACATTTTTTTTTCTAAGCGTAATAATTTTACCTCTAAATCTATTACTGCCAGTGTGCCGACGTGTCGTTAAAAGTACTACTAGCTGAAATGAAGATCTATGTGTATTTTTCGTTTCCTTTTGTGTCTACCGATACTGTGGTCTTCCTTAACTCCAGCTGATTTATGACTTAATCAATGACGATTTGACGTATGGAGTCTAAAATAACAATAAGTAATTCTGCTAATAAATTGTTTAATGTTTGACTGTTTTGATTTATTTATTATGTCAGTGATAAACTGTCTATCTTGTTCTGAGGTTTATATTCGTTGTTGGTTTATTACTTTATTTTTCTACCCGTAGTTTTATAACTGTAATATCTGTAGTCAGTTGTTAAAGTTGGGGTTTGATGTGTAGTTTGTGCTTACCTGTTAGTTAGTTGCTTATCCTTTACAGGACGTGTCAATCAACCCCAGCTTTTATTGGCTGTTTGTGATTTTTCTAGGCAATTTTTTTCATTCAGTAGTTTGCCATTGCTTTCTGAACGGTACGGCGCTTATACCATTGTTAAAAATCCACACAAAGCGATCTGCTACCAAACCGCCTGCAGCAGGGTTCGAACCTGGTATATCTGGATTATGAAACTGCGTTCATATCCATTAGGCCACAGACGGTGCTTACCTGACAGCGTATATATTGTCAATTTATTTATTGTCTTAGTTAAAGGTGTAAACAATCATTCTCATACCACTATGACACACATCAATAATTTCACAAAACATATCTGAAAGCGTAGCAATTCTTCTCCAGTCAGACCATCAGTAGTTCTGTCAGTATTACTAATCTATCTAAGTTAGATCGTCTGTAGTTCCGTCAACATTACAAATCTGTTCCAGTTATCTCGTCCAATCTGTAGTTCTGTCAACAATACAAATCTGTCCCAGTTAGCTCAGCTCATCTGTAGTTCTGTTAAGATTGTGATGAATCATTTGTGCACTTTTATAACTTTCATCCTCTCCCACAGAATCACTTCTTTTCTTCATTTTCCTCACCGATCGTCCTGTGGTTTGACATATTTTATGCACCTACATTCAGCTATAGCTGCTCCCAGACTTGTGTACGTTTTGCCCTGTGAATCGTCGTAAGCTACGTAGGCAGGTCAGCGAATAATTTATCACCTCAGTTCTCTAGCTACCTTTAATAAAGTTGATCTTTATTGACACAAGGTAATAGCGCAGGATCGATGAAAAGAAAGCCATATTGTCTGTCTGAGAAATGCATCTTAGGGATTTATGCAAACACAGGTGATGAGCCATAATCGTTTCCGCTGGAACATCTTTGTATCAATATTACCGATAATTTGTTTGGGGAGACAATATAGTGGGAAAGCATCTAATTGGGAGATAAGATCACACATTTATTAGTGAGTTTGCATAAAGATGTAATCCGAAGTATTACTGCCTTATTAGAAAGATGTCACGCGTTGGAATTTTAAAATTTGATATTTCAAAACACTCGGGGTATATTATGATTTAACACCCCGACCCATTCATTCTAAAGAGTTTACCATTGGCTTAATGTGAGAACCGAAATAGACGTTGACTTTTATTCGCAAATTTGTCGGTAGTACAATGTGGGATGTGAATTGAGAAATATGAATATAATCTATCAAAATCGGAGTCACAAACCAGACTGCATCGCCACGTCAAGCTATCTATTCACCTAAGCCAGAGAGACGATCGGACAAAGGATTCTAAAATTATAAGTGACAGATCGAAGTATTTGGGCAACTTTGAAATCCGCATTTTTAAATACAAGACTGGAAACATAAAGGACCAGGACAGAGTATTTGGGCAACTTTGAAACTTAAAAGTAAAGCCCCATTTTTAAATACAAAGAGTAGAAACCTAAGGAATCAAAACGATCGTCATAAAAGGAATACTAAAATTTCCCAAACCAAGTGATTCGTAAGCATCAACATGTTGTGTCCATTCTAACTGTGCCAGGAGATTGTGTTCTCAAAAATTACTTTGGGGTAAGTGTAAACATTTACTTTAATATGTGAATTTGACATTTTTTCCTTGCTAATTGGTGTTACGACTGGAATTCTTCAGGATGTGTGGCCATTTTTATATTAAAGAGTTCATCGTGCTATGTTATCGAATGCACTAGGGTTTGATCATGCAGGACACGAAACTGGCAGAATAACTCAAGTGGCCGGGAAGTAGGTCCACAATGCACATGTAGTACATATTTATTATGTTTTCTTCACAATACAATAGCAATAGAGAATCTGCATAATCTGTCTCCTCATAAATATGGACAGTCCATAAGGCATTAAGAATGCATGTTGAAATAATACATATTCGTCTTCTCTATTCAGTTATGGCCGTTCTGACTAAGAGGTGTGTGTCATTCACGGAAACCCAAGTAATGCGAACCAGAAACGTGAATTTATGTTTCTTCTTGTATAAATTACTTCTCTGTGAAGTGCAGAACTTCTTATAAGCTCAGAACCATCTTTAACTATCGTTGAAACAACTGGCGTCCTTAAAAAATATAATGATGCCACGTAAAGCTACTTAATTTCTTCACAATTCCGGGAGCTCGAATAATACGTCTAGCTTGGACGAATGAAACATTTGAAAGGCCCAGAATATTAGTCGTTAGAAGAAATTAGCGCAAACGCGTTACGTCACTGACAACCGGTGATGTATACAAATATATTGTATACAAATATACAAATACAAGTTAAAGATCGTGCAAAACATGTTTTTACCACAAACAGACAAATCTCCTTTGTGGTGGATTTGATGTTAAGAAATGTTGTTGTTATGTACTCTTAGTGTACTGAATGAGGTCAGCTGTGAAGGTCCCTGAATAATAAATATTATGGTAAGTTACAGGGTACCTTTCTGCTACCACCTTTATGATCTCACTCAGACTTATTCTTTGACTAGAATGTATGATGATGATGACTAAGTTTGGTGTCTAGGGTTATGAATAAGTAGTGTAATGTTGCATTAACCAACTAAACATATAAACAAGTATTTTATTATCCAGCACACACAACAATACTTCAACAATCACATACACACTACACTTTAAAAGACTATCTTAAGTAAGTCAGTGGTTGAATTTTGTGTAACGTTAATAATTTTTTTCCAATTTATTATCCTGACTCTATTTTGTTTCAATCAGGATTGACAATCAAAAGTGAAATCAATGGAATTATTTACAATAATCAATTTATACAATGGATCTTCTGTCCATAATACAAGTATTAATATAATAAAAGTGTGTAGGTGTAGTGTAACTGCCTTTTTTTCTTGTTGAGGTGATCACTGGCCCAAGACAGTTTACATGTTGTTAGATGTGTAG
The DNA here is from genome assembly GCA_024509875.1 of Oreohelix idahoensis. Lineage (NCBI taxonomy): Eukaryota > Metazoa > Mollusca > Gastropoda > Stylommatophora > Oreohelicidae > Oreohelix > Oreohelix idahoensis. The sequence continues at coordinate 261,800 of JAMPIV010015126.1, forward strand.
TGCGAGCGTATGATGAGTTGAGTGTGGGTGCGAATGAAGACGCGAATGTGTTTAGGCTCGTATAGATGTAGATCCTGCAACCCATACTCTCACATGCAGTAATCAAGGATGCTTTGACACTGCAGGCATGTTTCAAGACATTTATTGACGGGAACACACATAATATCAACAGGAACAGTCAGTGTAACAAGGTCATGCTGACCTGACATCGATAGGTATACATTTGGCATTCAAAAAGGTAAACATCAGAATAGACGTGCATGGTCAATAGCAAAGTTCTTCAATAATGACAGTTCGTAGCGTCGCTCTTGGCGTCTCTGACTAAACGCGTCAGATGCCTTAGTTACCTTGACACACAGGTGCAACTTGGCACTCCCTGCCAATTGCACATATCAGGCTGTAGTATAATAGCCGGAAGCACAGGCCTCGTCCTAACGTCGGCCGTGTACTTCTGTTAAATAGGTTATCACCAACCCTGCAGTAATACTTATTGTAGATAGAAGTTCCGCCAATCTGCGGCTCCCACAATATATCTTCGTCACTGGATTTCTGGACAATATAAGACTAACAGTCTTGGATGGCTACCTCGAGCACAAATATATAAGTTCTGAAATGGCGGATCCGTGAACTGCTGTTCACCCTAGGTAATCCTTTACATGTTCTGCCACCGAAAAGCGTAATAATGCATAAAGGTCGGTATTACCTGGTAAATGAATCCTCAGAACTACACAAGGAATTCTGTCGTCATCCCGACGCACAGAGATTCACTGGGGAAAACTGCCATAGCAGTTACTTCGAAGATTCTCCCCGAAAAACAATGGACTCTTGGTCCCTTCAGAAAAACAGGACCTCCCGGCTTCCCGGAAGTATATCTCACTCCCGCTTAAAAAACCTTCCCATAGGCCCACGCCGAACTGTCAACCTCTGACCCTAAAGGTCAAACACAATGAATGAATAAACAAGGGAAGACAACCCCTAATCAACCTGACATCGCAGGTAAAGACACAATTATACTTATGATACAAACATAAGCAAATAACTTGACAGATGACTGCGTCGAAAATGACAGCAACATTACTACCACCCTCTGTAAAAAAAAAATGCAATTTTTTTTTTTTTTAATATGTTCATGAGCAAGATAGCACCAGTATCACTTCTGTGCTCATGCAAACAATGAACCTAATATCAGGTACAATAGAAGAGAGTACAAATCATCTCCCAACATAGGAGAAAATATTTCCTTTAAGCCAAACAAACTAAGGGATACCATTCAAGAAACCTAAGTTGCTGGCAATACCAATCATATATCAAACATTACTAAATAATATAATCATAGCAATATACAAATGTCAATGCTATTTTAGCAACATATCACTGATGGATGGACAAAATGAAATTTGTTAAATTATCTAAACATCATCCAAATACATTTGTATTACAACATATTATGATATTAAGGACAGACCTAAGTCTGAAAATATATCAGGAAAAACTAGGACACAAGATTTAACTGGAATCATGTGGGCATCTAGACAATATGTCCGCCATCACATTATCCGAACCACGGATAGCTCGCACCGTGAAATGGAAAGGCTGAAGAGCAATAGCATAACGAGTAGATCTCGAGCTCTTCAAATCCTTACTTTGCATAGCCGTAAGAGCTTTTTGGTCGGTTTCCATAAAGAAATGCGCGCCCAGAAGGAACCTTTGTAGCTTAAGAATGGACCAAACCATAGCCAACAATTCACGGTCCAAAACCGAGTAATTCCTTTCTGCCGCATTCAGCTTCCTAGAAATATACATTACAGGATGCAGAGTTCCTGAATATTCCTGCATTAGTGCCGCTCCAATGCCAGTGGAAGAGGCATCACTACGAAGGACAAAAGTCTTATCAATCGTCGGTAGTCTTAAGATAGGATGAGATGAGAACAAATTCTTAACCTGATCCAATGAAGATTGGCATTCTTGGGACCAACGCACCATATTAGGAGAACCTTTTTTCAATAACGTTGAAAGTGGTGCCATAATGGAGGACAGATTCTCAATGAATCTTCCATAGAATTGTATCAATCCCAAGAGACTACGCACTTGCTTTTTTGTCTTCGGAACCGAGATATTTAATATCTTTGAAATGTTTTGGTCCTCTGTCTTCAACAGACCATGACCAACTCGATGACCTAGGAAGGAAATTTCACTAAACCCAACAAAAGCTTTAGAGGGTTTAGCAGTCAAACTATGCTCACGTAGAGTAGATAGCAATTCCTTTAGACCCACATAGTGTTCTTCCCAAGTATCGCTGAAAAGACAGATGTCGTCTAAATATGCAATGACATCTGCACGATCTGATAGAATTCGTCGCATCATGCGCACGAAAGTCGCTGGGGCGTTCATAAGCCCGAAAGGCATAAAATTCCATTGAAACAGACCCCTAGGTGTCGAAAAAGCAGTGAGAGGTTTGGCGTGTTCCGTCAATGGGACTTGCCAATAACCTTTCGACAAGTCTAGTTTAGTAAAGAATTTAGCTTTAGAAAGTCTAATAAGTAGATCATCTAATAACGGCATAGGTTCAGCATCGAACTTCGTAACTTGATTTAATTTGCGATAATCAACGCAAAGACGTATGTTATTGTCTTTCTTTCGAACAATAACTATCGACGAAGAATAAGCTGAAGTGGATGGTTCAATTATTTGTAGTTGAATCATTTCATCCAATTCTTTCTCGACTTGTGCTTGAAAATGAATAGGTATTGGGTATGGTCTTACTCTGATCGGATTACGATCAGTAAGTATGATGTCATGTTCTATGACATCTGTGTGTCCAGGAATGTCGGTAAGGACATCCTGATATGATTGTAACGTAGAGGATACTTGACGTTGTTCCTCAAAAGACAAGTTAGAAGAGACTGTAACGTCTCTCCACGATTCCGTTGAAATAAGTGGAATCGTAGGAAGAGGTAAGTTCACGTCAGAAAAAATAGTTTCCTCATCCTGTATAACGGACAGGGATGAGATGTGACCATGTTGAACTGGAGAGTCGTCCGTCGCCTGGAAAATAGGCTGTAAATAGTCTGGACGTTCAATAAACTCTGTTAACATATTTATATGGAAGGTTTTATGCCTTCCATCCACATCGACAATATAGTCGACATCAGAAATTTTCGAGACTATAGTGTATGGACCCTTCCAAGAAATGAGAAGTCTATTCTCTCTTGAGGGCAGTAAGACATATGCTTTGTCTCCAGGACAAAGTTGACGTAGGCGTCTTTTCTTATTAGCAAATCGCCTAGCTTTTTCTTTCGCAAATTCGGAAGATGAAGTTGCTAACCTGCACGATTCGATAATCTTTTCTCTAAGAGCTATAACATATTCATATGACGATTGTGTATCATCGTCAATATTATCGGAAGTTATCAAATCGTGTAACAAGGACATTGGCCCGCGCGGTTGCGCGCCAAAGACAAGTTCGAAAGGAGAAAACCCTGTATGCTCGTTGGGAACCTCTCTATAGGCAAAGAGGACTGCAGGTAAAACCCTGTCCCAATCTTCAGGATGATCCTCCGTTATCTTGCCAAGTAAGTTCTTTAGTGTCCTGTTAAGACGTTCTACCAATCCATTGGACATTGGATGATAAATACTACTGAGAGACCTTTTAATGTCTAGCGTAGCCATTACCTGAGACATAACGTCCGAAATTAACTGAGTGCCGTGATCCGACAGTATTTCTCCGGGGAATCCCAGACGAGAAAATACGAGCCAAAGAGCATCAGCGATATCGACAGTTGATATGCTCTTCAGAGGAATAGCCTCTGGCCAACGCGTGCACATGTCCACGCAAGTGAGGATAAATTGGTGTCCTCTGGCTGACTTAATTTTGAACGGACCAATGATGTCTATAGCCATTTTCTGAAACGGCCGAATCGGAATATCTGCAGCCTGAATAGGAGCAGCATGTCTCGGACCCCTAGACTTGACCTCTTGACAAATTTTGCAAGATCGGCAATAAATTCGGATGTCTTTATTCACGAATGGCCAAAAGAATGACGCAAGGACTCTAGTTTTAGTTCTGGAAAAACCCATGTGTCCCGCACACTGAGAATCGTGTGCATGCCGAAGAATTAAGGCTCTCATACACTTAGGCACAAGAATTTGCGAATGCATAGACTTGTCCGAGTGTTGTACCATTCGTACCAATATACCATTCTTCATAGTAATATACGATTTGTGATTCGTATTTTGATTGGGATCCCCTTTCTTTGCAAGAAGGAAGTATTTCTTCAAAGAAGGATCCTCTTCTTGACGTTTAACAAACGAGTCATGGGAAATCACCAAGTGCTCGTCTTGGCTATCAACTTCATTACTATTATCAGATGAAGTTGGGGGATTAAGAGCTTGAGCTCTTGTCACCACTGCATTGACCGTTTGAATGTTTTTTCTTCCCAACTAGAAATTTGTTGCGGGGTGCATTCCTTAACCCCATGAATACGACCGATTATAAGATCCGCAATAGGATTAGGAAGAAGACATGCATGGACATCTCCTGTGAAGAAAGGAGTGTCAATCCTAATAATAGCAGTAGGATAGCTTTCCATAGTACCACCAAATGTAACACATTTGATTGTTTTTCCAGTGGCACAGCAAGGATCTATCAGAGACTCCTTAACCCCGACGGTAGTACATCCCGAATCGAAAAGTACTGAGACTAGCCTATCATTTATTAGACCTTTATCTAAGATGAGAGATCCTCTCCCATCATGCGCAACTGTAGCAGGTAGAGCAGGAAGAGGGTGACCACAACTTAGCGTAGATACAGTTGATGAATCGAACAATGTTAAGCATTGGGGGCATTCAGTTGCTCTCCCAAAATCGAAAGCACAACCAGTGATAGCCCTAGAGTTACCACTATCATTTACTGTATTACAGGCTCCATCAAACTCTTGTTGCGCAGAGTTTGCCTGTTGGTAAGGTCTTTTCTTGTTAAACCTAGGTCTACCTCGATTATCATTTCCCCTGTAATTATTTTGACTATCATTTCCCCTGTAATTATTTCGACTATCATTTCCCCTGTAATTGTTATCATATTGCCTATTGTAATCATCATTCCGGTTTGAATCCCGGTTTCTAAATTCACCATCGTCATAATCTTGACGTCGAGAATGATTACCTCGAAAATTTGAATAATTATTATTTGGATAGCCTTTGCGAAAGTGTCTCAAATTACAGTAGAACTCCATTTATCCGAACCCCATGGGACCGAGCATCGTTCGGATAATCAAATGTTCGGATAATTGGATTACATGATGTATCGAGTACATGTACACATATTTCTAAAAATAATTAACAATCACAAGGAAAATACACTATAAAACATATTTACTTGTACTGTAATAATAATACCCACACTGTATTAGATCACTGTATCACCAAAATCTTTCATTACACTGCAGTGCATGTACTACTTGTATTAATTATTTTTGTTAAGAAAGAGAAATGTTTTCAAAATAACATTACAAACAATTCAAAACCAGGCGCAACTTACGTATACATGTACTTGCACAGATGTAGCCCACTATATTAAAATAATGATGAGGAATCCTCTTTTGCGCCAAAACTGGAAAGTCTGCTTTTGGCTGCTAAGTCCCGCATTCTCTTCAACAGCAGAAGCTGTGTAGGACAGCTGTCATCTTCTTGCTCGTACCAAGCCATCGCTGTTTCTTGTCCTATAAAGGCCTCTTCAGGACTTGGTCGACGTTTTGGGTTTTCTTCATAATCTACAAGTACATCATGTACTTCTGGGGAGCCTTCATCATCGGTCACTACATGTATTTGGTTTTCTTCTTGCACAAAAGACAAAATTTCTTCGTCATTCAAAAACTGAAAACCAGAATCATTATCATCTTCTAGCCACATGTGTGCATCATCTTTGTCACAGTCCGAAAATCCGGGCATTGCTTGAAACAGTTCCACAACTTCATTTATACAATCATCATTTGTGTCCACTGCAGTAGTTTAATTTCCTTTTTTTTTCCCAAGCAATCTATTCCAAGCCTTGTTGAGATTATCTTGTGACAGGGTGGTCCTAGCATCACTAACATATAGCAGCAGTCTTTGAGATTAAGCTTTTTGGAAAACGCCACCACACTTTCTTCATCTTCAGGCAACAATAAACGACGCAGGACTTCCTTCTTGTACATCTTTTTAAGCTTTGCTATAACACCCTGATCCATTGGTTGAATCAGTGCTGTTACATTGGGAAGCAGAAAAATTACTTTAAAATTTGCATCGACTGCATTCAATGTATCCGTCTCTGGATGAGATGGTGCATTGTCCAGTAGAAGAATTACTTTTCCAGTTTTCTTTTCTTGTTCTTTCAACCTCTTCACATTTGGGATGCACTGATTTGTATACCAATCAAGAAATATTTCACTATTCATCCAAGCACTCTTCTGTGCTTTGTAGCACAATGGGAGACATGTCGCATTCTCTAAACAACGTGTTTTTTTTGGCTTTGCCGATCATTAGCACCGGTAAACGATGACCTCCACTGGCATTCGCGGCTACCAAAATTGTTACTCTCTCTTTGCACTTTTTAAACCCAGGGGCAGCTGCTTGGCGCTGAGATGCAAGTGATTTTTGAGGCAATGATTTCCAGTATAAGCCAGTCTCATCGGCATTATACACATCATCGAGTAAATAACCTTCTTCTTCCAAAAAAGCCAAGAATGTTTCTTTAAAATTTTCAGCGGCAGTTGCATCGCTAGATGAAGATTCCCCTTGAATCTCCAATTCTCGTATGCCATGACGAGATTTAAAGTTTCTTAACCATCCCTGGCTAGCCTTAAAGTCAGGAGGACCGTCAAGTTGACTGTTGAACTGAAGTGCCTTTTCACACAATAGAGAGCCAGAGATAGGTTCCCCTTTGCTTCTTCTTTGCACAAACCATATATACAAAGCCTCTTCCAATTTCAAATCTTTCGCATTTCTCATGGTTTTATGTTTCTTCGACCCATTTTCACTATCCCATTTCGATGCAAAACTCATAATTTTATCCTTTATACTTTTGATGTCAGAGACGGTAGCTTTCTCAACATTGAAAATCCTCGCAAATGAAGCATAACAGTTTCACCTTTTCCTAGTCTCCTTGATAATTTCTGTTTTCGTTTCAATTGACAAAACATTGCGGTTCCTTCATATGCTTTAGGCCAAAATCTGAAAGATGCCAGGATCGCACAGAGAAATACGTGTACACCAAAATATTCTGCTGTAGTAGCAGACACAATAAATTTTAAGTTGAACTGTCTGAGTTTTTAGCCAGTGTTTGCCCTAGAACTCACACGTACACTTTTTGGTAAACCAGATATTAACGGACCTTTATGATCTAACTGATTATCATGTACTGTAATTATTTCGACTATCCATTAGCCCATCTAATTGTCTATCAAATTGCCTTCGTAATCATCATTTGAAGTTTGAAATCCCGTTTCAAAAATTCACCATGTAGTCTAACTTGACTGGTGGAGACTGATTTTTTTTTTTTTTTTTTTCGAAAAAGTGTTCGGAAATTGGATTATTTGGATAGCCTTTGCGAAAGTGTCTCAACTTATTACCACTAAAATTACGAGAACTACCATCTTGTCTCCACTGCATAGACGAAGAACCATCATGTGTTGGATTACTCCGCTTCTGAGTGTAATTTTGATTACTTCCCCTATTCCAATTTTGTTGAGCACCCTGAAATTTTTTTTGAAATTAGGGCCATATGGTGTTGCCGAAGCAGCTGGCAACCCTTCTTTCACTTTAGAATTGCTAACTGTAGCATGGGGATGTGCTGTGGCATACTGACAACAGTATTCCTCCATTTCTTTTAAGTTTTTAGGCTTACGCTCATGAAGGAATGCAAGAAAAGAATCATTAACAGATGACAAAACCTTATCTCGCAATAATAAGTCCATTAGACCTTCATATGTTTTCTCAATCTGAGACAACTCAACCCATCGTGTAAATGTACGACGTATCTTTGTAACAAAATCAGAGAAATCTACTCCATTTTCTGGCAACATTGTCCTAAAACGAAGACGATAGTCTTCTTGTTTTAATTGATATTTTTTTAGTAATGCTGCCCTGACAACATCATAATTAGTCCTCTCATGTTCGTCTATTGTCATAAGAGTAGTCACTGTGTCACCTGTAAAAAATGGCATCAGTTGTTCAACATATTTTTCCTTTTTTATGTTATGCGTATCGCACAAAAATTGGAATCTATCTAGATAATCTGCTACGTCATCCTTTAAAGGATTGAAATGAGGCAATTTAATCCTACTAACAAACTCCTTTGTCGTACTCGAAGTTGTTTGCTGAGCACCCGTACTCGCCAATTTCAATTTCTCTAACTCCAAAATTGCGAGTTTTTCATCAAGTTCCATCTTCTGTTTTCTTTCCTCATGTTCCATTTTTCTAATTTCAGCCTCAGCAGCAGCTTGAAGTTTTTTTTTTCCTCTGCAGCAGCTTGAAGTTTTTTCCCCTCTGCAGCAGCTTGAAGTTTTTTGTCTTCCATTTCCATCTGGAATTTTCTTTCATCAGCTGCAGCTTGAGCTTTCCTCTCCTCAGCAGCAGCTTGAGCTTTTCTCTCCTCAGCCTCTCTTTGATACCTTCTTTCTTCAAGTTCTAATCTTCTATTCTCAGCTTCTAGCTTCTTTAGTTCAGCTTCTGCTTTCAATTTAATTTCCTCTTTTTGTTTCTTTTCTTCTGACTTTAATGCAATGGCGAATTGAGCAGATGAATATTCTTCCAATTCTTTACCAGACTTACCAAGGGTCAACCCTTGCTGGATGAAGAAATCCAATGTAGACATTCTGTCTAATGAGATCAGAAACCTGAAAAAAAAATTAAATAAATTACCTTATCCCACTTCAATGGGAGACAAGTCTGAAATGCTAGACTTGTATACTCACTTCACTTTATTTTACTGTCTCAATCTTTGTAGATAACAAGTCTTTTATCAAAGAACTTGTATAAATATCTTATATAATATTATTTAACAAACTCTATATGAAGAGTCTACCTTATCAATAATATCAAAACATGACCAAGTATGTGTATGTAGACTGTGCATGACAGTAATGTAGTACAACCAAAAAAAAAATACAAAGACAAAAATACAAAACAATACAAATGGCAACACTGTTTTAACCAAAAATGTGTAGAGAAATACACAAGAAAGGAGAGACCTACAGAATACAAACAAAACAAATCGACAATCAAAACTGAAAAACAGACAAAATATTACAAAAACAACGTTAAGTACAATTACATCACAGCTAACATCAATAGCGACCAATTGTCACTAGCAAATTTCCAAATTAAGAAAATTTGCACCTACAGACCGCTTACAGTAAGCCTCGATCAAGTGGCCTATTTACCGTAAGACCCACCAACCGAAAAACCCGCAGAAAAATACACAAAACAGTAGAAGTGACATAAACATATAGCAATCAATTTTAATGTGTTGCAGAACAAGTTCAGTCACAGCTGAAACTAAAATAAATTTCTTGCTCCTTGCGAACACAGAAACGAAATGTCAAACGCGCACTGAACGTCAAATCCACTGTAACATAAAGTGGTATTCACGAACCAAAGTTACTATGACCTTCTCAAATTAGGGCTTGCACATTGAATGTTTACAATTTCACGTACTGTTTACAGACACTTGACCTCCAACAATGTAGCTTGAATACTCTGACCTAGAAAAGTCTGTTGTTGAATGAAACGTGTAACAACCCGCAGTACTGTTTACAATAGGAACCCGCCTTCTATGCAGTTATGGTCCACGTAGCAAATGCCTAGATGTTAACTTCAGTACATGTCTTGTTATGGTTTATGTAGCATTATGATATAAATGCTCGTACTGTTTATTTGGGTCAACTGTTGATGACCTATCTCTGTCCTGTTGTAGCCAAAACTTGCAAGCGTAGAATTAGCGCTGTGTTACGGCTGTCCCGTGTGTAGCTTAGACCCACAGATCAGAAGTGTAATGTGTACTTGTCCTTCTTGTAACTTTCTCGACAAAACTGGAGACATCATACATGTAACAGCCAACCAGGAATGTAAATTTCTGAATCCATAAATGTCAACAATAATGTCAAATGCTCGCTCTGTTCTTTTTAAACCCACAGGTCTGGTCCATCAGAAATGTAAGTTTCTAGGCCACATTGGCGACAAGAAATGTATCATAAGAGCCCACGTAACTGGTCCACCAGAAATGTAACTGTTTTTTTTTTCTTGTTGAGGTGATCACTGGCCCAAGACAGTTTACATGTTGTTAGATGTGTAGTGCGAGCGTATGATGAGTTGAGTGTGGGTGCGAATGAAGACGCGAATGTGTTTAGGCTCGTATAGATGTAGATCCTGCAACCCATACTCTCACATGCAGTAATCAAGGATGCTTTGACACTGCAGGCATGTTTCAAGACATTTATTGACGGGAACACACATAATATCAACAGGAACAGTCAGTGTAACAAGGTCATGCTGACCTGACATCGATAGGTATGCATTTGGCATTCAAAAAGGTAAACATCAGAATAGACGTGCATGGTCAATAGCAAAGTTCTTCAATAATGACAGTTCGTAGCGTCGCCCTTGGCGTCTCTGACTAAACGCGTCAGATGCCTTAGTTACCTTGACACACAGGTGCAACTTGGCACTCCCTGCCAATTGCACATATCAGGCTGTAGTATAATAGCCGGAAGCACAGGCCTCGTCCTAACGTCGGCCGTGTACTTCTGTTAAATAGGTTATCACCAACCCTGCAGTAATACTTATTGTAGATAGAAGTTCCGCCAATCTGCGGCTCCCACAATATATCTTCGTCACTGGATTTCTGGACAATATAAGACTAACAGTCTTGGATGGCTACCTCGAGCACAAATATATAAGTTCTGAAATGGCGGATCCGTGAACTGCTGTTCACCCTAGGTAATCCTTTACATGTTCTGCCACCGAAAAGCGTAATAATGCATAAAGGTCGGTATTACCTGGTAAATGAATCCTCAGAACTACACAAGGAATTCTGTCGTCATCCCGACGCACAGAGATTCACTGGGGAAAACTGCCATAGCAGTTACTTCGAAGATTCTCCCCGGAAAACAATGGACTCTTGGTCCCTTCAGAAAAACAGGACCTCCCGGCTTCCCGGAAGTATATCTCACTCCCGCTTAAAAAACCTTCCCATAGGCCCACGCCGAGCTGTCAACCTCTGACCCTAAAGGGCAAACACAATGAATGAATAAACAAGGGAAGACAACCCCTAATCAACCTGACATCGCAGGTAAAGACACAATTATACTTATGATACAAACATAAGCAAATAACTTGACAGATGACTCCGTCGAAAATGACAGCAACATGTAGTTTTCTAAATAGGATAATACTGGTATATGTATAATGGTAGGTTGTTGGTTATCAACACTCCCTATCGTTTATTTTTTTTTTCATTTTGTCACAGGTGGAATTTTTTGGTTTGATAATGTCAGTTTTTATTTTTAATAACTGAGGTTTATAGAGGTTGAGACTCTCGGTGCCGAACGGGCACTTAACTTCAAAGGAGAACCCTGGTACGTCTTTTCCTAGGCTCGATGGACCATCTGGTTCACTTCATCGAAAGCAATGGCATCCAGTACGTGCCAGAATTATGCAACAGAGTCAGGAATCAATCAGTTCCCACGAGCCTGGTTTTATGTGACTGTCAGGGCCACAAAAACCCCTGAAATAAGAAAGGTATGCATCCTTCTTTATAACAAGCATACAATAATATTCCACAATTAATTACAGGTACAGTACAAACAAACGCATAGGGTCAGCTCTTTATGACAACCTATTGTACCATTATATTTGAAGTGACAATGTATACCAGTATTCCTCTCCCCTAGTAGTTACAACGCCTCTGCAATTCCAACAGTAATCTTTTTCCATACAATAGGATAGGTGTTATGCTCCTTGATGACAATCATATTGTTAGCGTTTTTTTTTTATATTTGAAAGTGGGTTTGTTGAATCTGTCTACTTTTGACATAACGCGAATGGATTCAATTTTTCTGAACAATGTAGTTATAAGTCAACTTGAACTTCCAACCAGGGGCACATCAACTAATGCCAAGACGGTATATAGTTGATTCAATTTATTTGACATCATACGGTTGACTAGACGAACATTTAATTCTGACGACGGACGGTTGACTTTCCACCAGACAGCACACAACGTAAGTTTCATATTTAAAATTACAGTTAATTCGTTCCGTAAGATAATCTCTTAGGTAACGTCAGACTAGTTATACAGTGTTCATAACATGGCATCCAAGTAAACAAATGAGGCAGTTATATACGATAGGTCAATCTTCCACTGTCCTATGACCTTGGCAATGACGGAGAACCTTGTCAGGTCTTCTATATCATATAATGTTCCGATACTTCGTATCTCCTTTTAGTACTGGCCTCTTACTTCAATCAATGTGAAATAACAATAATACAATTTCCTGCCAACGACCTTCGTGGCATCATGCCTTAGATATAGCAAATACTTGAGTCACCTCTGCTTTGCGTGGTACGTATTCGTAACGGCCGAATACTGATTCATATCATAAAAATATACCAAGCCAATCCTGGATAATCCTAACGTCGGAATCCGTCGGCTTTAAAATTCACATAATAATTTCAAGTAGGACTCCATTTTGAACCAATACGTCATTGGTACAACTAGACGTCTACATGAGAACGAAATACATTATTATCTAAATCATACTTGCTTCTCTTCCCAAGAAAAATCACCAGAATACTGTTGACCCAAATCCTCATCTTCTTAACAGACGGACGGTCATATAAAGAATAAAATATATCGCAACACGAGTTCGAACGCCACAAATCAATGGACTGATTCTTGGGCACTAAACTTCTTAACCCCAGCTATGACGTAGACTGGTCTTTGGCAACACATGCGGGCGGGGTAACCCAATACTCGCATAAGTGCACAATCGTGCGCTACGAAAATCAAACTCACCAATACTACTTACTATCCTGTAAGTCGGTGCGTAAAGTTTATTACAGAGGTAGGACCACATATTAATAAATATGAGACTACCCTCATCTGTAAACGACTGTAAAGGCCTACGAAAAAGGCTCTACAGATTCCTTACCAATCCCCCCCAAAAATTAATTATATTAATTTTTTTCTTTACTACTCGAAACTAGAGGTGATTCAAGTGTACATTATCATATAATATTAATATTGCATGACATAGAATCATCAAACATAAATATGAAATTTAAGTTAACTCAAATAAACAAAAGGTATGCACAAAAGCATACATCCACAATTTACCACCTTTGGTACAATGTGGTAAATGAAATAAAATCACATATAGAAATAATAAATTAATCCGAATAGAAACGCAAAATGAAAAGAAATGTAAAAACCAATGAATAAACCGAAAAGTGATGGATATGTCTTAAAAATGACAAGTGAAAAAAAAATGAAAGAATACAATTTAAACACGTGTAGAGATCAACACCCTTAACTGTGTCTAAAAGTTACTTTGTGGTACTAATAAAAGTGCAAATGTTAAATCACTGTCCTTACCGAGGGATAAATATTAAATGTTTACCATTAAATATTTCATAGTGATCCAAATTAATTCTTATACTCATTAACTAAGTATCAACGGTTACTAATCTACCGAATTATTTATTTTAAAAAACAAATTAACAATGTCATTAAATTTCGTAGATTAAGAAAGTTCCATTGTCCTGTTAGGAAACCGTAAAATAAAACTAGGTTCCGTTCCATGAAAAACCAACCAAGTGTTCGCAATGTTATTTCAGTGAGAAAATATTGTCTGGTTTTATTCAACGTTATTCTCTCTTCAATATCCTGAGTGAGTAAATGTTATTTTCACAACGATAGTCATATATCTTAACGTTCCATGTTATTTTGATACATAAGCATTGTAGATTTCACTTGACTGAATGTTAATGACTCTTGTCATAGAGATATCACACGTAAAAAGTTTCAATTGACGAACTGCCAGTGTCGAAGTTCAGTTATCTGCAGTGCGTAGCTGTTAATGTGATTCGTTAGGACATCTCGACAAAACGTCTGCGAGAACATTCTGTGTGCCAGGTATGGATCGAATCGTGAAACTATATGGTTGGAGAACGATCGCATACCTAGTAGATTTGGCAGATTTCACGACCTTTGTGTTGAGAGCAGTAAGCGCTTTTTGATCTGATTGCACAATAAAGTGTGATCCAAGCAGATATCTTTGGAGTTTAGTTATTGACCAAACAAGTCCGAGCAGTTCCTTATCTAAAACTGAGTAATTTTGTTCAGTCGGAGTTAACTTCCGTGATACATAGAGAACTGGATGCAAGGTGCCATTATATTCTTGTAGTAAGACGCTTCCCACGCCGAAATTAGAAGCATAGCTGCGTAAGACAAATGGTAAATTCGCATTAGGCAACCTTAAAACAGGAGCATCCAAAAATAATTTCTTTATGGTATCCAACGCGATTTGATGTTCGTTTGACCACCGAATCACGTTAGCTGCACCTTTCCTAAGTAATGAAGAGAAAGGAGCAGTAATGGACGAAAGATGTGGTATGAATTTCCCATAGTATTGTACTAGTCCTAATAGAGATCGCACTTGTTTCTTTGTTTTAGGTGTGGAGATATTAAGGATTTTAGAGACATTACTGTCCTCTGTATATAACATACCGCGACCGATACGGTGACCCAAAAAAGAAATATCGTGGAAACCCACAAATGCCTTTGATGGCTTAGCAGTTAAGTTATGATTTTGTAACGTGGACAGTAATGAGTTTAATCCTTCTATATGTTCTTCCCAAGAGTCACTGAAAAGACAAATGTCATCTATGTACTCAATGACGTTGGGATGATGCGATAAAATTCGACGTATAATGCGTACAAACGTGGCAGGAGCGTTGACTAACCAGAAAGGCATAACATTCCATTGGAATAGACCCCGGGGAGTCGAGAAAGCAGTGAGTGGCTTTGCCCTTTCTGTCAATGGTACTTGCCAATAGCCCTTTGACAGATCAAACTTAGAGAAGAAAGTAGAATGAGATAATTTTAGTAATAAATCTTCTAAAAGTGGCAAAGGTTCTGCGTCAAATTGTGTGACTTTATTTAATTTTCTGTAGTCTACACATAGACGAATGCTATTATCTTTCTTTCTAATTATCACCATAGATGAAGCATATGGTGACAACGATGGCTCAATTATGTTTCATCGAAGCATCTCATCTAATTCCTTTTCGACCTTATCTCTAAAGTGTAAAGGTATGGGATATGGACGAATACGGATAGGTGTTTCATCAGTTAGAAGGATATCATGTTAAATAGCTGACGTATGACCTGGAATGTCAGTGAGAACCTTATCATACGTTTGAAGTAGTGATGAAACTTGCTGTCGTTGATCAGTCGAAAGAGAAGAAGAAATAGTGACATCATTCCAGTTTTCCGTGGAATGAAGAGGTACAACTGGCATGGGCAATTGTACATCTTGAAAAGAAGACTCTTCTTCTTGTATAACTGACAAATTAGTATAGTTGTGAATGTGAGGGGTAGGATCGTCAGTCGCTTGAAATACTGATTGTAAATAATCAGGACGTGAATAATACTCTTTCAACATGATAATGTGAAAGGTTTTGTGTTTTCCGTTAATATCGACGATGTAGTCGACATCGGATATTCTTGAGATGATCCTAAAAGGACCTCTCCATGTGATAAGTAGACGATTGTTATGCGGAGGCAGTAAAATAAAAGCCTCGTCACCAGGAATAAGCTGGCGAAGACGTCTATACCGATTTGCAAATAGACGAGCTTTTTCTTTAGACTCTTCGGATGATGCAGTAGCTAACCTACAGGCATCTATTATTCTCTTTCTTAAAGAAATGACATATTCATATGAGGATTGAGTTTCCTCAGGTATATTATCTTCAACCAATAAATCATGGATTAAAGACATAAGTCCGCGTGGTTGTATGCCAAAAACTAACTGGAAGGGAGAAAACCCTGTGGCTTGGTTTTGCACCTCGCGATACGCGAAGAGAGCAGCGGGTAGGACCCGGTCCCACTCCTGAGGGTGATCTTGAGTCATCTTACCCAACAACTGCTTAAGTGTCCTATTCTGTCTCTCAATTAACGTATTGGACATTGCATGGTATATTGAACTGAGAGATCTATCTATACCCAATGTCTTCATAACCTGTGACATGGATTCGGAAATAAACTGGACACCATGATCCGACAGGATCTTACGCGGAAAACCTATGCGTGAAAAGATTAGCATTAAAGCTTCTGCAACACTGGCAGATGAGGTGTTCTTAAGAGGTATGGCCTCAGGCCAACGCGTACACATATCGATACAGGTAAGAATATGTGTATGTCCTCTTGCAGATGGCAATATAGGACCAATGATGTCGATCGCCATTTTATCAAATGGTCTAATAGGTATGTCCGCAGCTTGGATAGGAGCATCATGATATGGACCCCTTACTTTAACTTCCTGACATGTCACGCAGGAACGACAATAGAGATTAACATCCCTATGAACGCCAGGCCAATAGAATGCCGATAGCACTCTAGATTTGGTTCGCGAAAACCCCATGTGACCTGCACATTGAGAATCATGAGCATGTCGTAATATTCTAGGTCTCATAGCAGACGGGACCAGAATTTGTGAACGCACCAATGAATCTGTTTCTCTTATTAATCTAACTAAAATACTATTTTTAAGAGCAAATTGGTGTCTAGACTTTGCAATTGTGTTGTTATTATTTCTCTTAGTCGCCAATTGAAAAAATCTCATTCTTTTGTAAATTAGCAAACAGCTCCCTTGAAATAGGAGAATCATCATCATTACTATTATGAACCGTAGGTTCAGAAGTTGATTCACGCGACAATTCAGTAGCTTGCGCTCTGGTAACCACTGCATTTGCAGCATGAATATGTCGCTTTTCCCATTCATTAATCTGCTCTGGTGTACACTCTTTTATACCGTGTATACAACCAAGGATCACATCGCTAACTGGATTCTGCAGAAGACAGGCATGGATCTTCCCTGAAAAGAAAGGTTTATGTAAGTTAATGATGGCTGTAGGGAAGGTTTCCACAGTTCCCCCGAATGTGACACACTTGACCACGTTGCCAGTGGCAAAGGAGGGGTCGATCAGAGAGTTCCGCACTCCCACGGTACTGCAGCCTGAGTCAAACAAGACAGAGCAAGGAATAGAGTTGACGTATCCTCTGTTAAATTTTAAACACCCCTTTCCTAGGTGAACTGATGCAGAAGTAGCTGTACAAACTGCTGGTAGACTTGGTAAAATGTGCCCGCATTGCAGCGTCGTGATCGCCTAGGGCTGGAATAACGTTGAGCATTCTTGACATGTCTTTACCTGTTCTAGATCGATACAAGACATAGCGTTATGTTGATTAACATTATTATCATTATCTTTGTTAGTTTGTGATTCAATTGAAGCAACATTGGAATGTTGTCGTGGCCTGCTCGACGATCTATCTCTACGTCGCGATCGAATTTGACTGTTGTCATTAAAATTGCTATAATTACTGTCTCTGCTATCATTAAAATTTGGATGAGTCCGCCAATGAAAGTTATCACTGTTGTGATGTTGGCGAAATGACTTACACATAAATATGTTTCTATTTTCAGGATGATATGATTGAGATCTCCAATGTTGTTTATTATTATTACCTTGATTATATTTAGGATTGTTGTTAATAAAATCTCAAGATCTGTGAGATTGACCCCATGATACATTAAATGGAGCAGACTGTTGGTATTGTTTCCCCTTTTGAAAATGACCAAAGTTGAAATTATTATTACTTCCCCTTTGAAAATTTCTATTGCTACTCATCGAACGATTTCTAGGGAAATTGTTTTGTTGCATAGCGAAAGCAACGGGTAAATCGTCCTTAAGCTGCGCATTGCTGACATCCATGTTAGGATGAGCGGTGCAGAAATTTTTACAATGTTCTGACATTTCTTTTATATTACCAGGCTTACGTTCATGTAGAAACGCAAGAAATGCAGGACTTACTGCCGATAAAACGTTATCGCGTAGTAATAAGTCGAAAATACCATCATAAGATTTCTCTACCTTGGATAGTTCAATCCATCTTTCCAAGGTAAGACGTATTTGAGAAAGAAAATCATCAAAATTCATGCTAGATTGTGGGAGCATAGACTTGAACTTAATTCTGTATTGATCTTCTGTCATTTGAAATTTGTTAAGAAGAGCGGCCCTTAGAGCATCGTAATCATTTTTATCTATAGAGCTAGTAGTGTGATAAACAGCCATTGCCTCTCCTGTTAGTAATCTGGATAAGTGGGTGCAATATAATGATTTATCCAAGTTGTACGACCGACATGTAGCCTCAAATCTGTCCAAAAAGAATATCACATCGTCGGATGGTGGAGTAAACTTTGGCAATTTGAGATGAACCTCTCTAAAATTCTCATGTCTAGATGAAGAATGGCCTTCCAGAGTCTTTTGTGTATTACATTCACTTGACAATCTTATTCTATCAAATTCCAATTCGGCAAGTTTCAAATCATGCTGACGTTTCCTTTCATTCTCGTCTGTCTCAAGCTGAAGCCTTTTTGTATTTTGTTCAGCTATTAATCTTCTTTCTTCCATTTCCTTTTGTTTAACTTCCATTTCCTTTTGTTTAACTTTCATTTCCGTTTGTTTAACTTCCATCTCAATTTTAAGTAGCCTTTCTTTTTCTGCCGCATCTCTTTTAAATTTTTCTTCAGCCTCGAATTTTTTCTGTTCGGACTCACGCTGAAATCGTTTCTCTTCTAATTCAGCGGCCAATCTCATTTTTTTCTCATTTTCTGCAGCCTCAAATTTCATCTTCTTTTCATTTTCCTCAGCCCGTTTCTCTTCTAATTCAGCGGCAAATCTCATTTTTTTCTCATTTTCTTCAGCCTCAATCCGTTTTTGATCTGCCTCAAATTTCAAATTTTCCAAACGTAACTTTTCAGCTTCCAATCTTTGAGATTCCAACCTTTGAGATTCTTTGTATTCTGTCATAGCAAATGATCTAATCTCTTCCGAAGGTATATTAAGCGCCTTAGCCTGCTTAATAAAATAATCTAAGGTAGACATTATTCAAAATTATTCTGAAATACTTCTACATAAAATGTTACTACACCAAGTGGTCTTCGTTCCTGTCCTAGAACAGTAAATTCAAGTCATATGATAGGCAATTATATTAATAATTAATAAAGTAATTTATGCAATGAAATGTTATGAAAGCAATAACGTGACAGTCAATAGGCACAATACTGACACGACACGATAATCAAAGACAAATGAAAACAGTAGCAGAAATCCATTAAAAATAAAATGTGAAACTAAAATGGAATATCGTAAAGAATTACGATGATAACTGCGATTAAATATTAAACAATATAATTGACAAGACAGTGTAAAAACATATGTTTTGTAAAAAACTGAACGAAAGTCAGGTTAGAAAGACAATAATCACATACAAGATACATTATAAAACTAAAGTACGAATAAAAATAACTACGAGAACAACAATTTAAACTTGACGCTACAACTAAAACAGTCAGGTGTCACAGACTACCAGACACAGTGGACCAAAATCCTTCTATGCTCACGCATAGGAACATTCCACTGAGGGAAGTCTGCAAAACAATTCCTATAGAACACTCAAGACGGACCTGTGGTGAAACTGGTATTTTTCCGTCCTAAGTCGCCATTCCCAACCTCCCACGATAAACATCAAACATAGAACATGCAACATTAATAAAGAAGCAGTGGACATATTACTAAGCCAAGGCACAGCTAAATGTAAAACGATGTAATAACAACACGACGTTTTTACTTATCTCAACCGGCTAAAAAAAAGGATATCCCTCGCATCCGGGACTGTATGCATGAGCCTTGTAAGAACAATGTATGTAACACTATGACAGTGTCCGATGTTGCAGCTTAGAGATGATGTCCAACGTCGTCCTTGACCTTCAGATAACTGTCGTCTTGATTCCACGTGTATGTAGACGTTTAATTTTGAAGATCGAGGTATTTCTATTCAACCGATTTATTTGACTTTGAGTACGTTCCCTGCTTGAAAACTTGATATTTCCAAATCATGCTGGTTCCACCATTTCTGTTAGCGTCTTTTTTTTTATTTGAAAGTGGGTTTGTTGAATCTGTCTACTTTTGACATAACGCGAATGGATTCAATTTTTCTGAACAATGTAGTAATAAGTCAACTTGAACTTCCAACCAGGGGCACATCAACTAATGCCAAGACGGTATATAGTTCATTCAATTTATTTGACATCATACGGTTGACTAGACGAACATTTAATTCTGACGACGGACGGT
The DNA here is from genome assembly GCA_024509875.1 of Oreohelix idahoensis. Classification (NCBI taxonomy): domain Eukaryota; kingdom Metazoa; phylum Mollusca; class Gastropoda; order Stylommatophora; family Oreohelicidae; genus Oreohelix; species Oreohelix idahoensis. Next base: position 282,251 of record JAMPIV010015126.1, read on the forward strand.
TGACTTTCCACCAGACAGCACACAACGTAAGTTTCATATTTAAAATTACAGTTAATTCGTTCCGTAAGATAATCTCTTAGGTAACGTCAGACTAGTTATACAGTGTTCATAACATGGCATCCAAGTAAACAAATGAGGCAGTTATATACGATAGGTTAATATTCCACTGTCCTATGACCTTGGCAATGACGGAGAACCTTGTCAGGTCTTCTATATCATATAATGTTCTGATACTACGTATCTCCTTTTAGTACTGGCCTCTTACTTCAATCAATGTGAAATAACAATAATACAATTTCCTGCCAACGACCTTCGTGGCATCATACCTTAGATATAGCAAATACTTGAGTCACCTCTGCTTTGCGTGGTACGTATTCGTAACGGCCGAATACTGATTCATATCATAAAAATATACCAAGCCAATCCTGGATAATCCTAACGTCGGAATCCGTCGGCTTTAAAATTCACATAATAATTTCAAGTAGGACTCCATTTTGAACCAATACGTCATTGGTACAACTAGACGTCTACATGAGAACGAAATACATTATTATCTAAATCATACTTGCTTCTCTTCCCAAGAAAAATCACCAGAATACTGTTGACCCAAATCCTCATCTTCTTAACAGACGGACGGTCATATAAAGAATAAAATATACCCGCAACACGGGTTCGAACGCCACAAATCAATGGACTGATTCTTGGGCACTAAACTTCTCAACCCCAGCTATGACGTAGACTGGTCTTTGGCAACACATGCGGGCGCGGTAACCCAATACTCGCATAAGTGCACAATCGTGCGCTACGAAAATCAAACTCACCAATACTACTTATTATCCTGTAAGTCGGTGCATAAAGTTTATTACAGAGGTAGGACCACATATTAATAAATATGAGACTACCCTCATCTTTAAACGACTGTAAAGGCCTACGAAAAAGGCTCTTCACATATATAATTTTGTAGTTCTACACCTCTCTGAAAGGCTATCATATGATGGATCAATCTCTAGGCTTTGCCTAAGTCTGCCATCGACTCACTTACTTACAGTCGTATGTTAGTATCTCACATTCAAACTTTATTTTAAATAAAATGGTTAATAAATTCAATCTTACCACAATTTCAATGAATATTACACACAAGTAACGATGACTGGCAGATCTGGCCCAAGTTATCACTGCCCTGTCCAGAAGTTTATTATATTTGTATTTAGAATTACACTTCTGTTCTCATCGTCTCGTGGCAAGATTTTTTGTGCAAATGGCGTCCTATGCTAACACTTTATCCTCAATATCAACTAAGTTGGCCAATAGAAGCAGACGATTATGAATTTTAAATCGAACTTTAAAAAAACAATTCCCAAAATACTACGTTTACTACTACAAGTATATTTTTAGTGTTAGGTTAACTAATCCCCTCTCGCCTTCCTTTAAACTACAGCCAATCAAAATCTTGGTACCTTTTAGTCCTATTTACTCAAAGCTTTTTTCAAAATATGTTATGAAAAAATTAAGCAGGCGTGATCTTTTCTCTCGTCAGTCCGTCTTATCATACATAATATTATTGCCATTATCTTGGTTTTTTTTTTGTACTAGGGGTTAACTGACCATATTATTGCTCAGGAGATCATAAGGCATCCGAATATATAATTTTTATGGCCCTATGTATTATGGTTCATAATTCTATATTTGTTCTATGTTAGTCTTCAAATCTAGAAACTACCACCTGTTCCATTCTTTTTCTAACTATTTTCAACCTAAATACGAGAATCGTCCGCAGTACGTTAGAATTACGTCATTCCTTATAAGAGCTAAGGTTGTTTACATGATAAATTGACGAACATTTTTTTAGTTTTGTATCGTAATTTGAAACTTGCTCAAGGCTATGCTGCTCGAGTTGGCTTTTGTGAAATCAACGCGAGACGGCGTTCTCTAGGTTCTGTCTTTCCATCCCTCTCCTCTTTTATTCTTTTATTCTTTCACTCTCGTCTTGGCAATCCGACTTGACCTTGCAAAAGTGTTACATTTAATCTCAAGGACGAATTTTTTCGAAAAGACAGTATCTTTCATTCGGCTATTAGGTTTATCAAAATCGACACGCGGGCGGGCGTAGGCGAATAAGCCGCTGGACTCAATTTTTTTTCTATCTTATTGTTGACTTTATGCACTAGAATATTATCTAATTTAGCTATTGTATTGAGAATATCGTCACATATCTCCACTTTAGAACAGACTACATGATGTCAGTTCATAATTCGAAATACACATAGATAAATTTAAATCATTATGCCTGATGACTACTCTGATTTTCGTCGTATGGGTGTCTGCTTAAAAAGTCTGCACCTACGTTTTCCAACCCAGGGATATATTCTATGATAAATTGGTATGGCTGTAAGAGCAATGACCAACGTAATAATCTTGCATTTTCATGTCTTGCTTGCGACAGAAATACAAGTGGTTTATGATCTTTTTGAATCCTAAGTGATCTACCATAGAGATAGATTTGGAACTTTTGTATCGCCCATATCAAAGCCAGACATTCCTTTTACTAGTTGAATATTTTTGTTCCGCTGTGTTCAGCTTACGGCTAGCATAAGCAACTGGGGTTAATTCCCCATCAAGTGAATTGGATCTTTGTAATAGGGCTGCCCCTAATCCGACGTTACTAGCGTCCGTTCTCACAACAAACTCTTGACTCATATCGGGCAATTTCATTAATGGCTTGCTTGTGAGTTTTTCTTTTAACTCTTGGTAGGCCGATTCACACTGCGCGGACCAAGTTATTCTATCAGGATTTCCTTTGCGCGTTAAGTCCGTAAGTGGTGCACATATCGAGTTAAAATTGTTAATATATTTCTGTTAAAAACCACACAACGGGACAAAAGATCTCACATGTATTTTTTGTCTGTGGCCTCGTAGCTTTCTTCAATTTCTCCAAGTTCTTGGGGTCAGGGGTCATGCTTCCCTGAGATACTGTGTGTCCCAAGAATTCCAACTCTTTACATCCAATACAACATTTGGTCGGTCTAGCCGTCATGTTTGCCTCCCTGAGACTATCCAACAACATATTCAGAGAGTTAATGTGTTCCTCAAATGTTTCTGTAGCAATGAGAATATCATCCATGAAATTCGTGATACATGGGTTATTCAGGGGATCCAACAACTTTCGCATCCTTCTAGAAAATACACTCGGAGCATTTTTCAACCCAAAAGGCAACATGTTGAATTCATAATGTCCATACTAGGTGCTAAAAGCTAAATACGGTCTAACCTCAGGTTTTACTGGAATCTGATAATAGCCTTTGCTCAGATCCACCTTAGAGAAATATTTAGCTTTGTTCAGCCTAGCAAACAGCTGATTTGTATCAGGTAATGGATCCACCTGACCTTCTGTGACAGCATTCAGTTTCCTGTAATCTATACACAGTCTGTGTTCCCCAGAGGGTTTTCTCAACAGAACCACACTAGAACTGTACGGGGACTCACTGTGTGAAATAATTCCTTCTTTCAACAAATACTCCATCTCTTCCTCCAAAGCTGTCTCCTTTGCAAACGGGATCGTATAGGCTCTCATACAGATTGGTGTTGGGTCTACACGTTTCAGATCATATTCCAATAAATTCGTATGCCCCGGTTTGTCCGTTAACACATCTGCATGATCATCCAAAACCTTTTGAACTCTCTCCCTCTGATTTTTCGTTAAGTGTTTACTGATTTTTACCTGTGCGGCTGTCTCACGGGGATGTAGCGGATATTCATGAGAGTTGAGTTGTTCGTTTTTCATTCCCGTTGCGATGGACAAGGTTAGGAAGTGTGTCTTGTCCTGATTTTCTCTTTCCAGATATTTTTTCAGGAGATTCACATGATAGATTTTCTCTTTGACCTTTTTATATATCTTGTAATTTGTTCTAGACACCTTCTCTAGAACTGTATATGGACCTTGCCATCCAATCTGCAACATGTTACTACTGCCTGGTAATAGAAGGAGGACCATCTCTCCCACAGTTAAATCTCTATCCTTCCCCTTCTTATTATAATATGAGGTGATATTTTCTTTTGCCTTATCATCAGTCCACGTTCTTGATAAGGCTACATATGGACTTTTAATTTTACATACTTATTTTTCCTGACACTTGTCAGTTCCTTTACATTGGAAGCCTTATAGGGAGGACTTTTCTTCCTAGAGTCATCACTCACAAATCGTCCACTACCAATTCTTTTCTTGGGGTTTTCTCCCCACTTTAAATTCCTTGTGAGAGATCTTCTCTCTCTTTTATTTTCCTCCAGTTCACATAATTCCGACCGAGGGATTGTCGGCTTATTCTGGGATACAACCAATTTTGGCCCTCTACACAGAGTTGCCATCTTAATACACTCAAGTGAAGACTGTGTGTGAAAAGGGGGTTCCCATTCCAATTTGTCTACATTATTAAATTTATTTTTCTTTCCATTTTCAGGCCTAAGTTTGCCTCGTGGCGTTTTTAGGTCCTGATTATTATTTTCCCACTTTTGGGTGTTCCCTCATGCAATATGCTACATGCTTCTACAAAATTCTCAATGTCGACATTTACGTCGGGCCAGTAGTATTTTTGAGAAACTTTTTGGCAGATGGTACCTACTATCTCGTGGTCCCCATCTTTTCCAACATGTAGTCTCCTTATTATATCTGCCCTATATGCCTTGGGAAGGACTAGCTGTCCATGACCATTGGATCCAGTTCCAGCCTTCCTATATATCAATTTGTTTTTGATATTGAAGTCTCCCTTGCCTGGAGGTGTATGACATTTGGGCAATTTCTTAAAACAAGGCTTGAGCGTCTTATCCTCAGCCTGCGCCTTCCTCATCTCATCTGGATGGGTATTTATTGGGTTTTCCTCCTCCTTTTTGGACTGTGATCTAGTCTGCACCGTTGCCATGACCACAGGTCTCTTGGGATTCCCCAAGAAGACATATCTACACCCCAATAGCAAAGGGTAGATTCGTTCATTTATCACTGCTGCTTTGATGATTCCTTCCACATATCGCGTTTTTACATTTATCCTGGCGATGGGAAGTGTCATGGTCGCTACGTCCTTGGTTGCAGCTTAGATCTCCACTGTTTCTGTGGTGTATTGATCTGCTTGCACCAGGTGAGAACTCACAACGTAATCATAATCCAATCCAGTAGCATACAGCCCCTTATGGTGACTCCATTACATATTACTTCTTCACACACTGGGGGATGATACGGTTCCTGCTGTTTAGTAGGGTTGGCCTTGGCTCCCTTTGTCCCCGTTTTCATTGCAGCGAAGGAAGGAGGTTTCCTAGTACACTTTTCGGTGTTATGGTTGTCCATCTTACCCCATCTTCAATATAATCTACCTTTATGAAAAGGTTTTCTTTCCTCATATTTTCTGTCATTGAATTGTGGGGTTTTTATTTATATAATCATTTCGTGGCCTATCAAAATGTTGCTTACCTTTGTTTCCCTGATCTTTGTTGTCAAATCTGTTAAAGTTTTGAGGAGCCTTATAATTGTCTACCTTTTTCTTTTTGTGCCCGCTACCTCTGCTTGGGCTGCCTGATACCTCTCAGCGACATTGAGTAACTCACTCAGCCTCTCTGCACCTTGTTCCATGAGAAACTTTCTCAAGTCTGGAGTCATGGACTCTCTCAATTGCTCAATAAGGATCATTTCTTTAAGATCTTGGGTTTTCCCCAGAGCAGTCCATTTCTCCAAGTAGGTCTCTAAACGTGCAGAGAACTGGTGATAGGTCTCACCCGACAGTAGCCTTGCATTCCTAAATTTTTCCTGTAAAATTCTCCATTCTTTTCATAGATTAACAAAAGAGCCCCCTTTAACATGTCATAATTGTCTTGATCATCCCTGCTCATTTTGGCAAAAACTTCATAAGTTGTTCCCCTAAGCCCCTGGGATAACTTTAGCTCCACTTTTCTCTCTCTAAACCATACGTGGTAGCCAACAGTTCAAATCTACCCAGAAAACTTTCTATGTCATCGTCTTTCTCAACAATCTGCAACCTCTTTATTTCTTTCTCAGCCTCTAACTTTCTTTCTGCTTCTTTCTCTAATCTTTTATCTTCTCTGGCAATACATTTATCAACCTCTGAGGTTACGTACTGGACCAGCTCTGGTCCATCCATGCCCATCTCTTTAGCCGTCTGCACAGCAGCAGATCGAAACTTTGCCATATCAGCCATTCTGTACTATGCAACCTTTAAAATTTCTAAATAGACAAGTATCTAATTATAACTAAGAATTTCTAATATGGCTAAGAACAATCACAGGCACCGATAGCTCAATCACTATTTAAATTCCACAAAAGAATACTTTTAATTTTATTTTACCGGTATTTAAAATTCCCGGGACCTAAGACCCTAATGTACTTTATAAGAATTTAAAAATCCCGGAATCGAGCTACCCAATATATGTGGTGGATTTGATGTTAAGAAATGTTGTTATTATGGACACTTAGTGTACTGAATGAGGTTGCTGTGAAGGTCCCTGAATAATAAATATTATGGTAAGTTACAGGGTACCTTTCTGCTACCACCTTTATGATCTCACTCAGACTTATTCTTTGACTAGAATGTATGATGATGATGACTAAGTTTGGTGTCTAGGGTTATGAATAAGTAGTGTAATGTTGCATTAACCAACTAAACATATAAACAAGTATTTTATTATCCAGCACACACAACAATACTTCAACAATCACATACACACTACACTTTAAAAGACTATATTAAGTAAGTCAGTGGTTGAATTTTGTGTAACGTTAATAATTTTTTTCCAATTTATTATCCTGACTCTATTTTGTTTGAATCAGGATTGACAATCAAAAGTGAAATCAATGGAATTATTTACAATAATCAATTTATACAATGGATCTTCTGTCCATAATACAAGTATTAATATAACAAAAGTGTGTAGGTGTAGTTTTCTAAATAGGATAATACTGGTATATGTATAATGGTAGGTTGTTGGTTATCATCACTCCCTATCGTTCATTTTCTTTTCATTTTGTCACAGGTGGATTTTTTTGGTTTGATAATGTCAGTTTTTATTTTTAATAACTCAAGTTCATAGAGGTTAAGACTCTCGGTGCCGAACGGGCACTTAACTTCGAAGGAGAACCCTGGTAAGTCTTTTCCTAGGCTCGATGGACCATCTGTTTCACTTCATGGAAAGCAATGGCATCCAGTACGTGCCCGAATTATGCAACAGAGTCAGGAATCAATCAGTTCCCATGAGCCTGGTTTTATGTGACAGTCAAAGCCACAAAAACCCCTAAAATAAGAAGGTTATGCATCCTTCTTTATAACTAGCATACAACAATATTCTACAGTTAATTACAGGTACAGTACAAACAAACGCATAGGGTCAGCTCTTTATGACAACCTATTGTACCATTATATTTGAAGTGACAATGTATACCAATATTCCTCTCCCCTAGTGGTTACAACGCCTCTGCAATTCCAACAGTAATCTTTTTCCATACAATAGGATAGGTGTTATGCTCCTTGATGACAATCATATATAATTTTGTAGTTCTACACCTCTCTGATAGCTATCATATGATGGATCAATATCTTGGCTTTGCCTAAGTCTGCCATCGACTCACTTACTTACAGTCGTATGTTAGTATCTCACATTCAAACTTTATTTTAAATAAAATGGTTAATAAATTCAATCTTACCACAATTTCAATGAATATTACACACAAGTAACGATGACTGGCAGATCTGGCCCATTTTATCACTGCCCTGTGCAGAAGTTTATAATATTTGTATTTAGAATTACACTTCTGTTCTCATCGTCTCGAGGCAAGATTTTTTGTGCAAATGGCGTCCTATGCTAACACTTTTTCCTCAATATCAACTAAGCTGGCCAATAGAAGCAGATGATTATGAATTTTAAATCGAACTTTAAAAAAACAATTCCCAAAATACTACGTTTACTACTACAAGTATATTTTTTAGTGTTAGGTTAGCCAATCCCCTCTCGCCTTCCTTTAAACTACAGCCAATCAAAATCTTGGTACCTTTTAGTCCTATTTACTCAAAGCTTTTTTCAAAATATGTTATGAAAAAATTAAGCAGGCGTGATCTTTTCTCTCGTCAGTCCGTCTTATCATACATAATATTATTGCCATTATCTTGGTTATTTTTTGTACTAGGGGTTAACTGACACCATATTATTGTTTAGGAGATCATAAGGCATCCGAATATATAATTTTTATGGCCCTATGTATTATGGTTCATAATTCCATATTTTTTCTATGTTAGTCATCAAATCTAGAAACTACCACCTGTTCCATTCTTTTTCTAACTATTTTCAACCTAAATACGAGAATCGTCCGTAGTACGTTAGAATTACGTCATTCCTTATAAGAGCTAAGGTTGTTTACATGACCAATTGACGAACATTTTTTTAGTTTTGTATCGTAATTTGAAACTTGCCCAAGGCTATGCTGCTCGAGTTGGCTTTTGTGAAATCAACGCGAGACGGCGTTCTCTAGGTTCTGTCTTTCCATCCCTCTCCTCTTTTATTTTTTATTCTTTCACTCTCATCTTGGCAATCCGACTTGACCTTGCAAAAGTGTTACATTTAATCTCAAGGACGAATTTTTCGAAAAGACAGTATCTTTCATTCGGCTATTAGGTTTATCAAAATCGACATGCGGGCGGGCGTAGGTGAATAAGCCGCTGGACTCAATTTTTTTTTAATCTATCTTATTGTTGACTTTATGCACTAGAATATTATCTAATTTAGCTATTGTATTGAGAATATCGTCACATCCTTAAATAATAATGGATATGTGCCTGTGTGAAAACCTTAGTCAGAGTCTGTTTGCATTTGCGAATTAATTTAAGTAAAGATGCAAGACAGAAATATGTCAGTCATAAGTCATCAGTCAAGGAAATAAAAGGAAAGTCAAATGAATTAATTACATACATCATGAAAATACAAGAGAAAAAAAAATTAATGCATACATTAATTTTGCTTAAAAAAAATGACACAAAGAAAAAGGGAACTAACTAATATTTGAAAATGCATGAATAAAACATTTAGAGGTTATCTCCCTGAAAGAAAGCATTTTACTAAATCTAAAGATGAGAAAAGGAAATTTAAAAAAAAAATGAGAAGTCATATATGAACATATTAAATCATAATGGATTTACATTAAAAAGTTTAATGCTATAATGTGAAATTGATGGGATCACTTTCCTGAATACATCTAATAGCAATTGAATGCGAAGATAACTGTTAATAAAGTCATCTCATTTGAATAAACTTCTGTATCTCTGGCGAAGAATACAATGTCCCACAAATAATTTTGTGTATGCGTAGGATCACAGTTACAAATGTAAATATTGTCATTAGGAACAGCAAGTGAATTTCAATAGTACCAAGTACACAAGCTCCTCCAGAACTCTTGAGATGTTCGTAAAATGTTAATGTGAGAGATCATTCTGAGAGAACTGTGCAACCAATGTTCGACCAATGCCGTCAGATAGACTGCTGATGGATCGTCACGCACAATTATCGTACGTGTGATGAAAGTAAATTCGAACGACAGCGTAAGTTTATGAAGTCAGTCCATGATTAACGAATGTTCGACAGGTGCTCACAGGTAGGCTGCTGGTGGATAGTTATAAACATGTTCATAAGTGTGCCGAAACAAGTTGAAGCGACAGCGTAAGTTCATGAAATCATATAACGGTTGGCAACTGTTCATATGGTGCTGTCAGGTAGGCTGCTAGTGGATAGTCATACTCATTTCATGTGTGTGCCGTAGGTAAGTCGAAAGCAGCGTTAGTTCATCGTATCAGGTTCTGATTGAGGACATCATGATAGGACGTCGGCTACAACATTTGAAGAACCTGGGATTGCCTGAATCTCGTATGGAATGGCTGAAGTAGAACAGCAAAGCGGTCCAATTTTGGATTCTTGTGATTCGATTTTTTGAGAAAAGCAAATGCTTTCTGATCTTACTGAATTATGAATGGGGAACTCAAAAGATAGCGTTCCAGTTTTTGTATGGCAGAGATTCTCGATAAAAGTTCCCGCTCTATAACTGGATATTTCTTTGCTGTGTCCGAAAGTTTGCGTGATATATATATATATATATATATATATATATATATATATATATATATATATATAGATATATATCTATATATATATATATCTATATATATATATATATATATATATATATACCTAAACACCAAGAAGACCAAAGTATTGACAACAGACAAAGTAAAGACCAAACCAGAAATTGAAATTGATAACGAAGAACTGGAAAGTGTCAATGAATTCGAATACTTAGGATCAATCATTAACAGCTCTGGCGACTGTGCAGTAGAAATTAAAAGAAGACTTGCAATTGCTTCACATAACCTAATACAGATGAAAAACCTATGGCAAGGCACAAGCAAAGAAACAAAGTTACAACTGATCAGAGCATGTATATTCCCAGTAGCAACATACGGCTGCGAGACTTGGACACTCAATAAAACAGTTGCAAAAAAGATTACATCATTCGAAATGAAATGCTACAGAAGGATGTTGAGAATACCCTGGACAGAAAAAAAAGACCAACAGAGAAGTACTGCACTCACTAAATGTACAGGAACATTGGCTCCTAAATACCATCGCAATAAGGAAGCTGAAATTTTTCGGTCATATAAAAAGACATAATAGTCTGGAAAAAACAGTGATGGAAGGCATGGTCCCTGAAAAAAGGGGAAATGGTCGACCTAGACGACGGTGGACCCAGGACATCACAGAGAGTCTGAACTTGTCTTTGGCTGATGCAGGTCGACTTGCCCAGAATCGTAATGCGTTCAGAGCAGCGGTAATGGAGACAACGTTCTGGAAAGAATACGTCACATGATGATGATGATATATATATATAATATAAATATATATATATATATATATATATAATATATAGATATATATATATATATATATATAATGTAGGATTTAGTACACCACGCTAGCGTAGTGGTTACCACACCGCTCTGGCGACCGGGTGATCCAGGATCAAACCCGGGCGACGGCATTTGAGGATTTTTCGTGGACCGGGAAAGGACTGGATTAACTCGAGAACTGTCGAGAACCTTTGAAGGAGTGTCGTTTTAGGTGACCAGGGGATTGTCGGCTCCGGAGCCGACCCAGCAGCAATGGGTACCTCCGAAAGCGGAGAGTATCTGCCTGAATGGCGAGGGACACCTGTCTCTGTACAAGAAAAAAGGGATACTCACGTAAAATCAAGGTCAGGTTAGACATTAATAATAACCTGAGATTTCGCCTCGAGTATTAGCGGGCGTACGAAAAAAAAAAAGAAAAAAAGTACACCATCGAATTCTTGCATCAGTCCTTTGGAACTAGCATCTGTGCAAAGATAATAAGGTAAGTTTATATCTGGTAACCTCAATTTAGGAGGATTAGAATAAATATGCTTTCTGTACTTTAACGCGGCCTGGCACTCTCGTGACAGTGCACGTGATTGGGTAGACCTTTTTCAACAGAAAGCAAAGGTCAGTAGTGGCAGCAGAAAAATTACAACAAATCTACTGTAGAATTGAACTAGACCTAAGAGACTATGAGCTTGTTTTTTTCGTAGTAGGAGTGTACAAGTTCAGAATTTTAGAGACATTTTGTGGGACGGTCTGAAGACAACTGTGGCTAACTTTGTGACCTAAAATTAAAATTTCTTCAAAGGCAATCTTAATGTTGGTAGGTCGTGCAGTCAAGTGATGAAGACGAAGAGTGTCTAATAAAGAACGCAGACCTACGAAGGGCTCTCCCCAAGTTGAGCTGAACAGACATATATCGTCTATATAGGTTACGATGTCAGATCCGTGCGAGAGAATTTTGCGCACCATTCTAACAAATGTGGCAGGGCGTTCACAAGCCCGAAATGCATGAAATTATACTAGCATAAATCACATGGGGTAGAAAAAGCAGTTAGTGGTTCGGCCGTATCAGTTAATGGAACGAGCCAGTAACCTTTGGTAAGATCAATTTTCGTTTAAAAATCAGTGCTTTAGCAAGGCGAGATAACAAATCTTTAAGCACGGGTATGGGTTTAGCAAAGAATATTAAAGGGATATTGAAGGTTACGATTAGCAAAATATATTTCCATGTTGTAGTCTTTTTTCCTAACAATCCCAATGGGCTATGCATACACAATCCCACTCCGGAGGTTTACAGACGTATTTAAATGATGACTGATCATGCTGAGTCATCACAGGTTATGAAATAAATTGCATAGCCATGTCCTTGGTAGAATGATCCATCAATGCCAAATGACCACCGTCATTAGCAAAATCCATGGTACGTAAAGCAAAAATGAACAAAATAACCAGTAACATCCTGTGAAGAAATTGTGGGTAGTTAGTAGATACCAATTTACTATTTATACGGTCACATGTCATGAGTGCTGAGAGTCGCATCCCAGTGATCATAGGCCACAAAAGACGTTAGGCATAGTTTGGTTTGTGACAGATGTGCTCCTGTGTATAGGTACATGTGACAAGTAGGGTGTATGTGGGTGGATATAGAAAGTCAGACAACACTTAAACACCGCTCGAGTAGCTCACTCTCTAAGAAGTAATGTACCAACTCCAACAACCATATCAATCTCCAACAATATATAGGATTTTGGTACATCATTGTCATACCGTGTGATTCCTTCTGTTAAATTGGACTTTAAATCCTCAATGTCAGGAAAACCAGACATCATATCTTTGTAATTATCATCATGAGGAGTGATCTCATCACTTTCAAAAATCAAAACGACAATAACTAGTGTTACAAGTATTATATTCACTGGCAAGTAACTGAGCACTAGTAATGACTGCGTGCGCAGTCAACTTGTTTCGCCATTCCCACTATTCTATTTCTTCAGATGAGTAATCTTTGATACCGTGGATACGACCAAGTGTCAAATCAGCAATAGGATTCTTTAACAGACATACCCTAACTCTGCATGAAAAAATGGTATATGAATGTTACCAATGGCTTTGGAATACAATACAATTGTTCCACCAAAAGTAATACATTTAACAAAACCACCCGTTGCACAAGAGGGATGTACACGAGACTTCCTGACTCCTACAGTTGTACAATCAGAATCACGGAGTACCGACACCTGTCTATTGTTCAACAACCCTCTGTAAAGCTGAAGTTTGCCTGTGCCATCATGGGCGGATAATGCCGTAACTGCAGGCAATGGGGGAACACACTTAACAGTGAAGTAGTATTGGGTTGAAAAAGAGTTAAACAATCGGAGCAATGTGTAGCATCAAAATCAAAGACAAAACAAGCAGCTGATTGATTAATAACAGTATTGTCCTGATTATTCAAGGGTGCATCACCAGTATGTGCTGAATTTGCATGGTAATTTGAATGTGCAACATCACGAGAGCGTGATTGCTGTCCCTGGCGATTAAAAGAACTACTTTGATTTCTGTAGTTTTGGGATACATGCCTAGGTGAAGAATTATGATTGTTTGATCCATAGTTATTCCAATCCCTGTTAAAAGGAATGACATTGTCCTGTATTCTCCAACTTGAGTTTTGTTGTTGGTAATAGCCTATATTCTGAGGTGACTAGTTTCAGTATTGTTGTCTACATCTGTTAGAACCTCCATTATTGTACCTCCCCGGCACAAAATTCCTATCAAGGCTATGAGATCTCAGTCAGAAATTTGTGTTTTTCCAGCTTGTGGCTAAAGCAACAGGTAAAGCTTCCCTAATTACATTATTACTGACACAAGTACCTTGATGTGAAGTGAAGAACTGTCTTCCAATTTAATCTGGTGAAGACAGGCTATATTTTTTCATTTCATGTAAGAATGACCAAAATGGTTTACTCACAGAGGATAAAACGTTATCCCTCAATAACAAATTATTAGTCTGGCACACGACTGAGATTTGTCCAGTTTATGTGCTTCACATACACTTTCAAAACAACTTAGGAAGCACGAAATGTCATCAGAACTAGGCTTAAAAATGGGCAAGCGAAATTTAGTAGACCCAGTATTTTGCCTCTTTGAGGCATCATAAACCTCTGAATCATCATTTTATTTACCCTGAATTGTCAGTTTCAATTCCTTTAGATGAAGAAACAGCATTTCTTTTTCATGGGCTAATTTTGTCTTTCTCTCCTCTATTTCCCTTTCATGTGTTAATTGCATTTTCCTCTCCACCAGCTCAGTAATACACATCTTTTCATCTGTTGTCATGGTAATCACTACGGCAGGTGCTATTATTATATAAATCATCGATATTCTGATCACATTTATCCTTATGACAAGCCTCACAGGAATGGTCGACATGACGACAACAGTTATGATATGCATCGCAGAGATTATGCGCATGAGTCTTTACATGATGGGGCTTATCGGGATGAACATAATGATGCTCATTCTAAGGGTAAGAATAGATGTTCTAAGAACAAATCTGGTGATAAACAATACCACCAGAATCGTAATCAGCAAGATCATGTCAACACATGTTTTGAACACTTGAATGTTGATACGGAACCTGCCCATGTTAATGGATGTATATCCTTTGCTTCCCCTGATGACAATGGTGGTACACTTCTTGTCAATGTGTCTAGTGAGGGCTCTCTCAACAACGAGAGCTGCCCAGGTTGTGAACCTTTGTTTAATCAAAATGGCAAGTGGGTACTGAGTTGCGGTCATACGTTACCCGCGCTTAAATCAGTCTCTGTGCCTGACAAACTAAAAGTGCAACATTGATTTGTTAACAATAAACCCATCTATGTTCTTCGAGACACAGGTTGCACTACTAAAGGTGTTCGTCGCTCATAAGTTGACGACAAAGCTCTTTAGGGCGTTATATAAAGTGCATTACGTTTGGTTGTAATATAGAGTTACAACCAACCTTTTGATTTCTATATGCACACCTTTCATATCTGGTCTGGTTCAGGTATACTGCTTTTCTGATCCACCAAGGGATTAGATTATCGGGAATGTTGCTTGTGCCAAGGATTTTGCTCAGGAAACCATTGATGAATGGTCATGCAAGCACCCTTCAGGCGCTAGGGCTTCTCAATCTACCATTACTTCATGTGTTTGTGTTCTAACTACGTACAATACACATAGGTAACACAAACATAGTGATTATTTTCATCGTGAGTTCCACACTTCTTAAGATCACTCTAACGACCATACTGTTATAGTTTGCAATGTCCCTTCTATCGCACCATAGTGGTTGCTCAGAAATTGTTTCCTTCATGCGAGACAGGTTAGCTTAGATATGTTCATGTCGAACATAGCTGTGATTCTTTTACCACTAGAGCTAGTATTCATTTCTGGTCGCCGTCTGACGCCAGAAGAGCTGTTAAGCTCATGCATAGAGCTTCCTATGCACGCCACATATTGAATGTGCGATTATATCGTCATCCATGGCAGACTTCTCGTTAACCAGTCGTTGTCTCTGATACTCGCAAACACTTTCTTGGTTCCGACAATTTTGTCTCATGCCCCTATTTTTTCTTGGATACTGCTATACTTCGATGATTTGTTTTTCTTCGATTTCCTTTCCCTTTTTCAGTTATGATTAGCTGTATCAGCTTTCTTTACTGTCCGTTCTCATATCTGTTGTGACTTTAATTATCTTTTATATCTATATTTACCATATTGATACGTGTTTCATCTGTTCATTCTTATCTTCACTGCCCTATCAGCTCCTTTCTCGGTGATCTGTAGCGGTAGTTCTCGAACTATATAGTGGACACAGATTTGCGATCAGTCATTAAAAACTATCAAACACTTATTTTCACAGGCCCCTATTTTATTATTGCCTAATATTAAGTATCCCTTTGTTCTTGGGGCCAAAGATTCATTATTCGGCTTTGGGGGCTGTCTTCTACAATGGTTGAACGATATGCTTCATCCACGTTGTTATGTGAATCGGAAGCTCAAGCCAGCTGAAACTAAATATGCAACTTGCGAAAGAGAGCTGCTGGCGGTGGTATGGTTGTACAAACTGTCGTGGTGTCTGATTGACACTTGTTTCTACCTGCAAACCGATCACAGTCTTTTATCATATAGTACCAATCGATTTATGAAGAATCCTAGGATACATTGCTGGTTTCATGTCATCCAAGAGTACTCATTTGATATCATCCCTTTTTCGGGATTGGACAATACTATAGCTGATATTTTATCTCATAATTTCCTACACTAACATGTGGGATTTCTTTATACTGTGTTAAACTATATGACACATTGCACGTTTTTATTGCCATTCTTATTTACTGTCCAATGGACACAGGCATTTAGTCTTTGACTACATTGCAGAGGAATTAATTATTGTGTTTCTTCGAACTTTTCACAGTAACTCTCAAGTTTTAGTAACTATGAGCTAGAAACCATGACAATTATCTATTACTTCCCATCAGTAATAATGTGTATTATTACTATAATTTTCAATTTGACTTAGATTCCACTTAGCGTTTAATGTACCTTTAATGTATCATTTACCTATTTTAGCGCAGTTTTCTTGTCTCCATCGTTCTCCAGCACGACCCATGTATCGCGCTCGGGATCGAGGGGAAAAGATGTTGAATGTGGAATTGTCACGGCTGGTTTACTTTGGTCAGGATGATTTTTGCACCATGAGGAACCTCTCGTTAGTCGATTGAGACGCATCGCGCAGATTAGACGACGCACCACACATGGTTACAAAATCAGTTTGTTGTGTGGCATCTATGCACTTAATACGTGCGTATAGAAATATGTGACACGTCCACTATTAAAGTGTAGCCATAGGCTAAGTTAAAGGCTTTGAAAAGCCATAGAGGTAGTTTATAGATAAGGCGAATTTATATTCGCGTTAATAAGTTATAAAATATGGCATCTGTAATTGTGTGCTTCATTGATAACAGTATTAACTTTGGACTATCTCTGCTTTTGATTCTGTATGCGAAACCTGCATAAAGCAGTCATCTGCTCTTTCAGTGGTGGTTTGCGAAACCCTCATTCTATATGATTATCTTGCCATGTATGACGTGGACATAAACAACAAGTTTTCACATGTAAATAATACAAAATAAAGAATTATAAAATGTACAACTTACCCCAAATATCGTTGGGAATACCGAATTCCCGCTCAGAGGGATAGTTAAGGCAACTTGATAAAGATGCCTCTAACACTTGGTCTAGATTTTACATTACAACACACTTCCACTATGACTTAGTGTTCAGGTTACTAGGAGTCATAGCTTTCCTTATTAATAAAGGTAGAGTTGTCGTTGTGTAAATCCACAAGATGCTCAAACACGTTATCAGGTCCTTTAAAGTGGAATCCTGATTCTATTCCTTATTCTAGCTTGCCTGGCTGTCTTCTCGACGAGTTCAATTTCACAGCGCCATAGATTCAAAAAGCGTTAGGTTATAAGACAACATTCGGCCAACGAATCCACATTGCTATTTTATAAAAAGGCTCCAATCAGAAATGTTGTATCTTAACATCTCAAATGCCAAACCAATAGCATGCAATATGAGTATATTGATATAGATATCTCTCTCCTCCTCACTGAAGTAAAGTTCTTGCGTGACGCAGACAAATTTGATGCTTTCAAGTCATCTGTCCATATGAGGCATCTCGTCTTCCGTTTATTATCGATCATGTTTACACTCGCGACTTCATAATCTATCACAGTTAATCTCTTTAAAGATGAATATTTATTCTCCAACTTCGTCAGACAGAAACTATAATCAGTGATAAGATACTCGACAGTGTCCATCTCAAGGTTATTTACTTTTTAATCCTGTCGCTCCCACACAATGTCTGCTTGGAAATGTGATACAACATTTCGCCCCACAGATTCAGGTGTCAATATGGGTTGAAAAGAGCGTTATTGATTACCCTAATCAGCATTAGGTTTTTTTTCTAATGTTACCGTTTAGAAGATTGGAGAGGAGACCCAAAATATCTAGAGCCTTCTGAGTTATTAATCCCGACCCTGCAAAAGATATAGATCACATTTATTTATAATACTTAGAAAAACACTGACATTCACACAGACAAACGGTAATAAGAGAGTCAAACATACTGAATTCTAGGTATTCAGATTACAGTCGAACAAGCAAGATAAGGACAGTTTTTAAAAATCCACTAAAGTCGAGTGTGGCAATGAAAGAGTTGAGAGTTAAGGGCATGATATATAGGGGAAACAACTCTGTGGTGCTCACCTTCAATTGGTTCCCTATGCTCGTGCTTATTTTCCTTAATGGTTAATCCAGCACAGGGAAACGATGATCACGTCTTTTTTTTTCTGAGACAATATTTACACCTGAAGTCAATATAACAAACGATTTCCTTCCGCTTTAATGTTTACAGGTAGAGCAGGTAAATGTTTCCAAGGAAACTAATTCAATTTAGAAATAATAAAACAAATTAGTAAACGCTTTCCGTTTTTAGTTAATTTTATCCAAACAGACTCTAAAATTGCATACGATCAATTGAACTATATGAGGTTGAATAACAAAATAGGAATTTGCTGTACATTTTGGACTCCTTCTTCGCATTTTGTAGTTACATTAAACGACATTTAGCACTTGACCCACGCGTCGTTGTAATATAGACTTATGTTTCCTTCAACCAGTCAATGCCAATAATTTGGTTTGACTTTATTCGTTGTCCAACATTGTTCTGTCAGCGCTCAAAAGCGCTCATCATCAATCTATTGATAATATTTTATGACAAACACCCCAGACACACAGGTCTACGACCTGCGCTCGTATAGACACTTACCGACGTAAGTATTACAAATACATACAACAGAGGAAATACAACCTTAATGAAGCTTTTTGATTACCATGTAAATACATTGTTTGTTTTTTTCTCCATTTTAAAGCGCGCTACAAATACCAAGAGTTTTTGAACCATTCAACTGCTAAATTCACTGAATCAAGATGGTGCACTGTTCTGTCATAAAATAAATTAGTCATAACTCATATAATCTTGATATAAATGATGTAGATTGTGGTCAACATTATGAAACCCAAGAAACCCTGCATTATGGTTACAGCTGGTGACAGATTAGGGTTGCCTGACGTCCGGCACAAGGTGGACATGTCCTCATTTTTACACTCTCGTTCTCCCTACAGCAGACATTGTATAAAAACGTTATTGTGTCCGGCTTTCCACTGATAATTAAAATTGAAGAACCTGTTAATCCTTTAGGTTAACGTAAATCACAATAGTCTGTCAAGATTTTTACATTTGTGTTACCTGTTTAAAAGTCTCTATTGTTATCGTTAAGTTTTATGGTTAACTTTTACAGCAATGATCATGTATTCTAATATCGTGTGTTCCTACATTTTGTCAATAAATATTAGACAAACATAAAGGTATGTTTTCAGGCACTCGTAAGAAATAAAGAAGTAGAACACTAGACAACAGAAAAACAACAGACGTGAGTGGCTTACCCATCACTAAAACCCCAGACTCACGTCTGTTTTTCTGTTGTCTGGTGTTCTACTTCTTTATTTCTTACAAGTGCCTGAAAACATACCTTTTATGTTTGTCTAATATTTATTTACTGTTTACAGGCCTCGGGTGTCCCTTCCTTATGTGTTATACACTTTGTCAGTATTTAATGACGTCACTAAAACTAATTGAAAATATAATCTCTCCGCAAAATGTGTTGTACTCCCAGGTGACAATGCAAATGCTAGTTTTGGCGGTGTAGATAGGACATTCCTGGGCACATTGATTACGTTAAAAGAGTGTTGTCTAATAAATACTCATTGGTCGAAGTAAAGGAACAGCTTGTCAGTCTTGTATGTTCAGGGATTAATTCCGACGTTGTACAAGTTGACACATATAATTTGGTTGGAGACTGAGCACCTATGGGTTTGCCCGGAGTGCAATGATGTAAATTCTGTATAACAATAACAATACCATATATTTTAAAAGTACTTGAAATGAAGACTTGCAGAAGAAATCTTCAGATCAATATCGTTATTAAAGTAATAAATGCAGTTTTGAATCAAACCATTTTCTCTTGTTATTACCCGTGACTTTATTTGTTGATTTTATTAAGCCTAATTCTTTGAATATGAACCTGTCATTACATATGATATTATTATTATTATACAAATTGTAAAAGAAAAGTTTACCAGGATTTTGGAAGCTAGTTAACAGCCTAAAACAGCAACTGTTGGGGTTGTCCTCCATTCTCAGTTATTGGTCTCATAAAACCTGTTTGTCCAAGATTTGCAAAACTGTAACAGAAAACTCATCTGCAGTCTAGTATTTGTAAGTGTTATGTATGCTATGATTATCTTGTGTGTGACTAGTGTTTGTAAGTGTTATGTATGCTATGATTATCTTGTGTGTGACTAGTGTTTGTAAGTGTTATGTAATTTCACGATTATCTTGTGTGTGACTAGTGTTTGTAAGTGTTATGCAATTTCCCAATTGTCTTGTGTGTGATTAGTGTTTGTAAGTGTTATCTAATGTCACGATCATTGTGTGTGACTAGTGTTTCTAAGTGTTATGTATGCCACGATTGTCTTGTGTGTGACTAATGTTTTTAAGTGTTATGTACTTTCATTATTATCTTGTGTGGGACTAATGTTTGTAAGTGTTATGAATACCATGATTACCTTGTGTGTGACTAGTGTTTGTAAGTGTTATGTTATTTCACGATTATCTTGTGTGACTAATGTTTGTAAATGTTATGTTTGCCACGATTACCTTGTGTGTAACTATTGATTGTAAGTGTTATGTAATTTCACGATTATCTTGCATGTGACTAATGTTTGTACTTATTATGTAATGTCACGATCATCATGTGTGTGTGACTAGCATTTGTATGTTTTATGTATTCCACAATTATCTTGTGTGTGACTATTGTTTCTAAGTGTTATGTAATGTTAGGATTGTCTTGTGTTTGACTAGTGTTTGTAAGTATTATGTAATGTCTCGATTATCTTGTAAATGACTAGTGTTCGTAAAAATAAGAATATGTAAATATTGTTTGCAATTTGTCTTAATACGTAATTTGTAACAGTATATTTTGAACAGATCGATGTCAATATCTTGAAGATATGCTTGATAATTTTACATGTTTATGTAAAGTTAAGTTCATCCATCCTGTCACATATTTTGTCTTGCCAGATTTTGGTTACAAAAAAGGCGACGTGAAATATATTATATAATAATGTTATATTATATAATATATTATATTATATTTTGTTATAATGTTTTATATATATATATATATATATATATATATATATATATATATATATATATATATATATATATATATATATATATATATATATAATACTTTTTTTAATAACAATGGCGACTACACGAATTTTCTTTACATTCACATGTCCATGTTTAACGCAGTTCTGATACAAAAGTACGGTAATACGCAAGTCAAGGAAACCTTCATTTACGGAACGTTTGGTGAAACGACAGTCAAGGCATCTTCAATCACGTACAACCTTAAAGATGTGTCGTGCAGAACCCACCCTTGTCACGCGAAAAGTAATCCAGTCCGCAGGTAGATTCAAACTCACATCGGAAATACACAACCCCAGAATTAACTCTCCACATCAAGCACCTTGAAAAAGAGAGGTAATAAATTACCCTTCACTGGCTAACGCCAACAATTACTTTCAAAGAAGAATCTGTGAGAACCACAACAAAATATGTGTCCCACGGGGATTCTGTGTTTATAAACTACGCTTACAGGATATTTAAAAAAAAACAATTAATACGAATGAAAAAAAAAACACACACAAAACCTGCGTTCAAATGTAAAGGAAATGTGAATACGGAAATACCCGTTGTTATTTATAGTTTGACTTAGATGTACTTAGTTTAACGGTTGTCCAATAGCAGATACTGTCTAAGGGGAGTGAAGTGTTAGAGAATTGACTATCCTTGGTCTCAGCTTTCTGAGGTGCTGCCAAATGTTCCCGTCCTCCTCGCATATGCCTGACATACCCCAAGAGCAAAGTCAAGTACTTATTTATAGCTGGGTTGCTGGAGGTTTCCAACTAGGTAACTTTCCCGCCATTAACAAACGCTCTGTCTACTCGTACTACACTCAATAATCAAGCCTTGCCTACTAGACTCACACACACACAGTTCAAACTAATATCTCCATAATTAACATTATATGCACTAGACAAGAGAGGATGTGTAGCCACTGATGATAGAACATCTCGTTGAACGTATTTTAGGTTCAGATCACAACCCTACAGCAGACCCAGGGTTGTTTTATCAATACCTTAAACATCATGCTCTCTCTGAGTCTTTTCCAATCAGACTGTAGTACGCTCAACACCAGAACGACGTGTAACAGATGATGGTGATGTTTATTTACATGAACGGTGTATGGGATGCTACTTGGATCTTGACATAAATCTTTCAACAGCAACTATTTTCTTCAGCCTTTTGATGAACAATATAAGCTGTTAGGTACACCTCAATGATGTGACAATAGTCAAGTTAATTATAAAAAAAAGAAACACTTATTTAACGTCATGTTACTTATAAACATAAAAAAGAAACACTTATATAAAGTCATATTACTTATAAACACCAAAAAACACTTATACAAAAAAAAATAATATATAAAGTCTTCTGACAAGATTACTCTTGTTTACTTATAGACAGTCACGGATTGCCTCCCCTTAGCTCTGCAGTAGAGTGACAAGATTACTCTTGGTAGAGTAGTAGATAGACGAATAATGATGCTTCTATCTCAAGGGAATTTTCATAAGATTTTTCAGAAGTCAAGAACAATTCTGCAATGGACAAGGCAATTATTAACTTACATCTGATCCGCCGCCTTTTTTGAAGAATTAAGCAGCTATTAATTTCAGCTCGTTCAAGCTCCCACCCTGATTTACTCAGCAGCATTCTTATTATTAAAGTAAAGCTCGGTTTAGAGTGAATTTAGTAAATTGACTGAGACAAACACAGTATATCTAAAATGATTAAATCGACGTTAAATTTGAATATTTACAAATAACATTTAATAATCACTTAGGTTTTAACAAGGTTTTAAAGAAATGAATATTTATTTGTCAGAAAAAAATCATCACCACTGTTGTGATGGAATGATAGTTTATGTAAGAATTCACTAGTCAGCTTTTAAGTTTGACTTAGCTGCTAATGGCAGTTCCTTCTCACGCTGGGTTCTGTGTAGATATGCCGCTGGTAAAGATTAAAGGCGCAGCACGTTCCAAGTAAGATCGTGGAGTAACTGCCAAGCTTGTCCCGCATCTCTAAGACCCTCTGATTATGGTGTCTAGTTCTTCGTCAGGCCACTTTTACCCTCACTTTTTTCCAGAGATTAGTATCCGCTCTGGTACCATCAACTAGTATGGTAAAAGACTAGACCCAAAACGCTCTCCTGAGTATTGCGTTTACCGACACATACTTATGTGTTCCCAACTGCCTATTCCACCTCCCAATCTACATCAGACTTTACCCTCGATCAGAATTAAGCTTAATCCATCAAGAGAAATCTTTCTTTACATTTAAATTGAATAGCTTTATATTTACTTTACATTAAAATGAACAAGTTATTAGTATAGATATAATGTGATTACATTTTTACATCTACAGTGGTTGAAAAATGTTCACAATACAAATTGAATATGTTTTCCTTTACATCTACACTGGTTGAAAAGCTTGAAAACTTTCATTATTTTTAAGTGATTAGGTTTACAAAGACCTTTACACTGGGTTGAAAATGTAAATATTATAATTAGAATGTACATCATTTATTTCCTCTTTCCCTCCCTGCTCCATATGGAACTTGGGACTAGCAATGCTTTTAGTTCTCTTTAACAAACTAGCAATAAAGCAGTTACCAGTCCTTGCAGTGGTGGTTCATGTAATCATCATTCTATATGCTGAGGTTGCCAGCCTCAAATGACTTGGACATCCATTAGCGATTTTCACATATTAATTTTCACATGGCAATATATACATATGTTTACATATTAGTATTGACAAATATAGAAGGTAAAATGCACAACTTACGTTAATATTGGCTCACAGTCTGTTTGCTCAGAGGAAGTAAGACACTGGAATAGCCCTCTTACACGTGTTCTTAGGGGTCTTTTTTTAACACTGAATTCCTACTTTGACTCCGTGTATTAGATTCCTCATATTCCCTGGTGTCCTTGTTAAATCGTACAGTTTATTCTGGGCTCTGAAGTCCTAAAAATTGTGCTCACTCAATGGTATGGTTCCTAAATAGGAATCTTGATTCTAGGCTCTGGCAAGATCTGATTGTGGTCTTGGCAAGCGATTCTCACATTGAACTAGACTTGCCAACAAATGTCACATTATATTGCACGTTTTATGCCCCCGCTCTTCCAGGTTGTTGGGACAAACGCCCAATCGACGCAATTGTTATTCTCGCCTCAGGGTATCAACCAATCTTATTTGAACGTTTAAATTTATGATGAAATATTTTGTATGACTCATCTAGTGCAAAATTTCAAACGTTACTTTTCTAAAAATGGGCTGTAAACATTCGATTATTACTTGGTCAAGTTACGTCTCTCACACTTCAGCATGTCCTGTCGGATTGGAGGATTATCTTAATTGCCTATCTCACGTACTTCAATCGTCGTTATCAGACTATGACTTGTCGCAATTCAGCCGTCTTGTCCGACATTTCGTGGTTTTTCCGCACCTCCAATATGCATGTCTATTATTCTGTAGAATTTTAAAGGATTACTCCCATTTTGTGCAGACGCCGTCATTAGACTTTCAACTGGGATCAAATGTGGGACCGTCACGTTTGGTGACCCAGATAGTCCCTCTTTAGGGATGGACCGGCAAATCGAAGTGAACTGAAGTGTGAAAGTTATGTGAACATTGACCTTATGATGAGTTTTCCGTGGCCACCTAAGGGCAGGGGAGAGAGAGAGAGAATAACAGAATATAACTCGCACAGGAATGTAATGCAATCCTGCCGGAGTGGACATGAGATAGTGTAGCAAAGTTTGATTTGCTGGGGACGTTATGATGGTATCCTAAAAGAATGAAAATCCGTGTGTGTCTGTATTAACCGTGTGAGGTCAAGCACATGTAGGCCCCGGACTCTATAAATGATGATGATGAATTATTGCAGGGAACCTAACGCTACCTCCTTTGATCTCACACGGTCACTATTTTGGCTCTAGTGTCTGGTGTATGATGTACCTAGTGTCTAGGGGATAAATGAAATGATGGTACACAACATAAAAACACTTTAATTTTCTATGAGGAAGTGAATAAAACCAGTGGTTAAGTTTTTCTTTTTAAAAAAAAAGAAATATTTTTTCTTTACAATTTAATCTGCCTGTGGGAGCCGCGCTAGCGTAGTGGTTACAACACCGCTCTGGCGACCGGGTGATACAGGATCAAACCCGGGCGACGGCATTTGAGGATTTTTCGTCGACCGGGATTTGGACTGGATTAACTCGAGACCTGGCGAGGACATTTGAAGGAGTGTCGTCGACCAGGGACTGGCGGCTCCTGAGCCGACCCAGCTGCAATGGGTACCTCCGAAATCGGCGAGTATTTGCCTGAATGGCGAGTTACACCTGTCTCAGTACAAGAAATAAAGGGATACTCACGTAAAATCAATGTCAGGTTAGACATAAAATAATAACCTGAGATTTCGCCTCGAGTATTAGCGGGCGAACGCAACAAAAAAAAAAAAAAACTGCCTGTCCAGCCTTATCTTTTGGACAGGTCTTTGAAAATGAGGACAAGATAGTTTACAGAAAAGATCAACTAAAATATCTGGACTCTTTGTCCACTAACTATAAAGTCAATATATATATATATATATATATATATATATATATATATATATATATATATATATATATATATATCTTTCCTGTTGGAATGTTCACAGCTTACACTTTATTCATCTAAGAGGGAGAGTCAATGTGTATGAGGGGCTGTAGTGTCATCATACCCCCATAAACTTCCTAAGTATGATATCAAATACCAGTGTTTATTAACGAAAGTGTCAGATATACCCAGATGCTTAACACATCACCTGGGATTCCTTGAAGAATGATAATACAGTATGAAGTTGCAGAAAATTTCAATCTCTCAAAATGCCCAAGCTCCTCCCGTTATCTTTTGACAGCTTAAACGAATGATCGGAGACTTGATGGCTTTATTCTCACTCAGCAGGTTTCCTGTTACCGGCTGGCAACGGAAAATAAAACCTCTGCAACAAAAGGACACCCTGGCCTTTTATATCTGATCACTTATTATGTTTATTATTTTCCTACTGTGATATGGGGTCAGCCTCGCGTGCATTACAGGTGCACTCGCCCCTAATTTTACATGACTCCCACCTTGCTGTGACCACACCTCAGGTCCCTATGGCAGATACGCCACTGTACGTTAACATAGTTTTCCTCAATAAAATAATGTTGAGTAACCACATTTCCTTTGGTATGATTTTCTCTTCTTTTCTTTTTTTTTTTAAATATCAATGCTTCAGGCATGTTGAACAGTGTTCATGGAACACGGAGGCTTACTAATATTCTAATGCAATAATATGACAACTTTTTGGAGGATGATATCAACTCAATCACAGAGAACATGAAAGACGTGCTCATTGAATCAGCAACAGAAATACTTGGTAAAAGAAAGAAAATAAACAAACCATGGGTTACAGATGACATTCTGAAGTTATGTGATACACGGCGAGAAATGAAAAAGGTTAAGAAAGAGGTTCCTGAAGCAGCATGGCAATACAGTATGCTGAATAAAAATATTAGGAAGAAAATGAAACAGGCCAAAGAAAAATGGGTAGCTGATCAATGTGAGTCCATTAATACGGGGCTAATAAAAGGTAACAGCAAGGCAGCTTTTGACACATTAAGAAAACTATCAAAACCCCAACAGCCCAGGGTAACTGTCATAGAAGATAACAATGGGGCTCTGCTCAATGAAAAAACAGCTGTAATGAGAAGATGGACAGAATATTGTAAAGAATTATATAACTGTAAACTTGACACTAACTTAGGCATATTAAACAACATTAAGTGCGAAAACAGGGAACTCGGAAATGCAGCAATATTACGGGAAGAAGTGGAAGAGGCTATATGTTCGATGAAAGGAGGGAAGTCACCGGGTGTGGATAATATCCCAGCAGAGCTCTTGAAATATGGAGGACCAGATATAGTAAAAATCATGACAACAATTTGCCAGAAGATATGGAGTACAAAAAAATGGCCAAAAGAATGGACGCAGTCATTAGTAATACCGCTTCCAAAGAAAGGAAATCTAAAAATGTGCAAGAACTACAGAACCATTAGCCTTATTAGTCATCCAAGTAAGGTGATGTTAAGGATACTTTTGAACAGAATAAAACAGAAATCAGAAGAAATCTTGTCAGAGGAACAGGCTGGCTTTAGACCAAAAAGAAGTACCTCAGAACAAATCTTCAATATTAGATTACTTATCGAAAAACATCTCCAACATCAACACGATTTATACCATAACTTCATCGATTTCACAAAAGCCTTCGATCGAGTCTGGCATGAAGGCTTATGGCAAGTAATGAAAAAATTCAATTTTGATACCAACATCATAGATATCATTGAAGCACTATACAAGGACGCAAGCAGTGCTGTTTTTGCAAGCAACGACATTGGAGAATTTTTCAAAACAACTGTAGGAGTTCGGCAGGGATGTATCCTGTCCCCAGTGCTCTTTAATATTTATCTAGAACATATTATGCAAGAGGCTCTCTACGATTATAAATCAACCATATCGATTGGAGGCCGACCTCTGTGCAACCTACGTTTTGCTGATGATATTGATCTGATAGCTGGATCAGAATCAGAACTTCAAGACCTTACCTCTAGACTGGAGAAAGTAACAAGAACGTATGGGATGGAAATTAATATAGAAAAAAGCAAGATATTGGTGAATAGCCATAAGAAACATGTTCCGACCAACATTACGTTAAATGGGCAAACGTTAGAAGAAGTTAACACCTTTAAATATCTCGGGTCCACTATATGCAGTGATGGAAGATCAATTAAAGAAATCAAGACAAGACTTGAGATGGCCTCAGCTGCCATGACAAGGTTGAATGTGATCTGGAAAAGTAACATCAGTTTTCCTGTGAAGATCAAATTATACAAATCACTTGTATTATCTATTCTCTTGTATGGGTGTGAGAGCTGGACACTCACTGCAGATACGGAGCGAAGGATTCAGGCTTTCGAGCATAAATGTTATAGAAGAATTTTGCGCATTTGCTATAAAGAGCACAAAACAAATGTCTATGTTAGAGAGAAGATAAACACCTATGCAGGCCACCAAGAACCACTTTTGTCAACAGTGAAACGTCGAAAGCTTGCCTGGTTTGGGCATGTAACTCGTCATGACTCCCTTTCGAAAACGATCCTTCAGGGAACAGTCGAAGGTAAACGGAGAAGAGGAAGGCAGAGAAAATCCTGGGCTGATAACATCAAAGAATGGGCAGGACACGGTTTTTCCACACTTGTACGCATTGCTGAGGATAGAGAGCAGTGGAGGACCCTGTCTGCTGATGCTTCCACCATGGCACCCCTACGACCCATGACGGGTTACGGGCTGAGATTGATTGAATATGACAACATACATCAATTAGATACATTTCAAGGTGAGGACTCAACAATGTCTGCTCCCGGCACGTCCTTCACTGTTCCCAATAGCAGTATCTAACTTTGGCAGTGGGATTAAACATATTAAATTCATAAAGCTTTCTTACCACAAATTTTCAAGAAATATAAACAAATGACGCTGACTTGCATAGAAGTGTCCTCAGTTTCTTCTGCACTGTCCAGACTGCGAATTAATTCTTTATTTAATTTTACAATTAACACAGCTGATCTCAGCGTATTGGAATGAAAAGTTTTGTTCAACTGGCAATGAATGGTGAAAGCCTTTTGCTAATATTTATTAGCACTGGCCACTCAAAAGCTTGCTACTACCAGAATTAAAATGTAGTTTTTGAAAAACAAAAATAATTCCAAACAAAATCTGCGTCTGGTAGTCGATTGGCCAGCCTGCTTTAGTTATGCCAATACAAAAAGATGTTTCGTTTAGGTTAACAATTTTCCTACCGCTCCCCTTTCCCTCCTATACTCTTGTCCCTCAAGCGAATTTGAATGTACATCAATGCCTCTTTTCTAAGCTGCCGTCCCCACTAACGTTATGAAAAAAACAAGCAGGAACAACAGTCTGTCTGATCGCGCGTCCGTAGACATTTAGTATTTTCTCAATAACTTGGCTAATACTTGGACTACCATATTATTTAAAGCACATTCTTGCTCAGTGGACTCTAAGCTATACTACCATATGATTTTTATGGTCAGTTTCATTATGGTTTTGATTTGCAATTTTGTCACAGTCCATCGTCAAATAAAATTTTTACACAAGACGGCCCTCTCCCCCCCCCCCCCCCCTTTTCATCTCTCGCTAGCATGTATTTTCAAATAACTACTTGTTTTAGTGACGTCAGTAATACTACCGCGAGGAGGAAAAAAAATTGTCTGCGTGTTTGCCTCTGCCACAACGTGTATATATGCAAGGCGCAACGTGTCAAGCGAAGCGGGGTTTTGCGTGGCGGGGTAAGAATTTGCGTTAATTATAACTGTTGTCTCGTGTTACACTACAAAATTTGTAAGGATTACTACTGATTACCAGCGTTAAAGTCAAAATACTACGTTAATTCAGACAGTAGTTTGGCGGCACACTTCTGCAAAATCGTTAATTATAAGGCTAGGCGGCATTGTGTATGCAGCAGATCTGGCAAGATGTTAAATATTAGTAGTACGTTTTCGAAACCGAAACTGAAACGCGTGTTAGATTTTTACCGTGGGATCGTTCTATAGGCTTTAGCACTGCACAAAATTCAGCGCTATGCTGGCGTGTGAGACCATCACAGTCAGACACAATCGGACGGGTTTATTGATTATTATTTTTTGTCCAAAATCTACTGAAATGAGCGATTATTCTCGCAGATTTTACTACATATAGCACAAACCGTTTTTGACAAAGTTGGTAAAGATTGCGTTATTAATTGCTCAGATGCAGTGAGATAATTTACGTGCGAGTACATCAGAGCACCCACTACCCAATACTCACAATTCAGTAACGTGAGCAATGGCGAAAAACCACGAAAGATCTAGAACATGTGAGAAGGCATCCATAAATGCCAGAGACTTAGACCCAAAAGCCTCTGTCACCCAAGCACTGTGGAACGACTGCATCTAAATTGCGAGTGATATTGTGTCCGCCTCGCATTGTAGAGGTCTCGGTTCGATTCCCAGTAGAGGGAATACAATTTATGGACATTTTGTTTCAGAACAAGTGGCCCTTATCGTGTCATAGTACCTCCTGCTCTCATGTGTAGCGAGATCTGATGCCTAGCCTTCTCGGATAAGGGCGAAAAAATATGAGGTGCGTGTGCAAGGTGTGCACGTTTAAAAATCTCATGACAACAGGAATTCTTAAAGAGTAGACCATAAGGCCGCTGTTTTGGTAAAATTTAAATAAAAATTAAAAACCTACCCACCAAATAGGTTTATAGAATGTGTGATTCCTACATATACACATTATGATTCAGGCCGGTGCTACGGAGTTTGTGCACTGTGCTGAGATCATACTTGTGTGGTCTAAGGGAGGAGATCGAAGCACTGATTGAGTCGTCCTTGTGCATTGAAGATAGTCGTTAAAATCAGACAAAAACCAAACCAAATTCTTGATATGATCTACACATCTGCTATGTGAGTGATTGTTGCTGGTATAAAAACTTATCACAACCAGCCCCACAGGCAAAAGATGATAACATTTATCACATTAATTGTTTGATCTATTACAAAGATAAAGCCAGTCTCCCATGTCAGAGATTGCAATAGGGAAATGAGGTGTTAGAAGATTCACCATGAAAGGTTCAGCTTTTATCAAGTTAGGAGACCCATTCTCTTCCACGATGAATTTTCCCTACCTAGCTCAGGAGCACAGTCGATTGTCCATTTACAGGTGGGTAAACATGAATGTGCCACTGACAGGTTTTACCACAAATTCAGGTAGTTGTGCCACAGAGGAAAGAGCTCTGACAGCTTGGCCAGTCGAACACTCACTTTATCTATTTGTGTAATAAAAATGTATTATATTTTAGTGCTATTCATCATTATGATCAGTAAAAAAACTGTCATTGTAGAATACAGTTCTTGGGAAAAGAGAGTTGCTATACCAATTAACTCCTGAAGTTACATAGGCCTAAGTTTACCTACAATCTATAGACTATGTTACATAATAACCATCTCAAGAACTGAAGTCAAACGACAATAACGTTGATATATGGATAAAATGGAACGAATGAATAGGATTAACGTAACAAACAGATTAATTAATGTGTCATAAAGAAAACAATATTTTATACATAACATTTTTTAGTATAAGAAGTTTAAAGAAAATATGTATCAGAATACATTCAAACGAATTAGTCAACAAACAGTTTTATTCTTGGTACAGTTTCTGAAAGAGACACCTCTCATATCATTTTAGACTCCAGTTTGTTTGTTTGTTTTCTTGCTCGGGATTAGATTAATAATCCGTCGGTCTCTCTTCATTCCACAACTTTGTTTCTCACTTATACTACTACTACTTTTGGAATATTTCAGTTAGATTATATACACTGTGGCCCAAAAGTCTGGATTCGTAAAGAATTCGTCAGCTACTTCTATTTGTAAGCATTCCTGTCTTGCGTACATGAGAACAATCTCTATGCGTTCATCTGCTGCTAATGTCGAACCCATATTGGCACTGAAAAAACAAAGTTATTATGAAAGTTAGAAGAGAGAAACAATTTATATATGACAATTGCTTATTTTTCCAGACGTTTGGCCCACCCCATAGTTATTTACTAAATACTCTGCGTAACCCTGAGAAATGTTTCTTTATCCCCATGTGGTAGTCATATCCCAGGCTCTATCCCAGGAACACCTGCTCTACATGTACTTAAAATCCCATATGTCTGATACGTAAGTCTATGCTATCTATTCTGACATCTACTTATTATATAAACTGTGACTTTCTGGCGTGGAGTTTGTAGAGCTAGGTAGAACATTCATCTAGTTCTAGAGAAACAAATAATGTGCTTGTATGCAGAATTGTAACCTTAATAAATTTGGGCTACTTTCTAACTCATGTAAGTAGAGAAATAACTTATCCAAGTAAGAACAACACAGTATCTTAGAAGACATGAATGTAGTAGCTGTCGAGTTAACCATCTCTTGGTGTTTGGAGGACCCACTTGTAAATTACGAAAGTCACTAAATAAAGTTGTCATATATCCAAAAACTTCATTACGAATGTGTTTTTCTGTAACTGATGTTTCTCTTCATTGTCAAATTTATGTCTGTGCGTATTTACAATAGAGCTGGTCGTAGACCCGTTTTCTGCGATGTTTCATAATACAGTTTGTTCAGACCCGAGTGGAGCAGCCATAGGTACGACAGTTTGGTCACGTCTGCAGGTTTGGTGAAGAACGGCTATGTGACAAAACATTTGTACATGTACTTTTCAACCCCTCTCTCAATTCTTCATCCGCGTTTTATTTGGCATATTTTATGCACCTTCATTCATATTTTCGCTCTAAAGCCGCTCCCAGACTTGTTTACGTTTTGCCAGGTAAACCGTCATAATACCAGGTTTATTACACAAGTCAGCGTTAATACGTTTATCACTTGAGTCGCCTAGCCACCGTTGCTAGGAGTCGATCTCTATAGACACACTATGGTCTCGTACGATAGATGAACAGAACGCCATATTGTCTACCAGAGAAAGCCGTCAGAGGGATGGGCGAAAACACAGGTGATAATTAGATAACCGCTTCCGCGGGCCCATCCCCTAAACTTATTACAGATGACCTGGCAGAGGAGACAATCTGGGAGGAAAGTATTAGTCAAGAATGACTGCACAGATGATGGTTATGAGTTTAGCATAAAAATGCAAGCGGCAGTATTAGAACATTATTAGAAAGAGGTCACGCGATGGAATTTTTAAATGTAATATTTTAAAACACGCGGGGGTATTATGATTTAAACACCCCTACCCATATAGTGCAAAGGAGATTGGATTGGTGTAAAGTGAGAGCCGGAATACACAATGGTTCTGATTAACAAATTCGTCGAAATTACAATCTGGGATTTTGAATTGAGAATTGGAAATATAATCTAGCGAAATCGTAGTCACAGATCAGACTGCATCGCTCCGTCAAGCTAGCAATTCACCAGAGCCAGATATAGGAGCGGACAAAGGACATTAAAATTGTAAGTGACAGATCAGAGTTTTTGGGCAACTTTAAAACATAAAAAGTAAACCCGCATTTATAAATACAAAGACTGGAAACTTAAAGGACCAGGATCGAAGTATTTGGTCAACTTTAAAACTTAAAAAAGTAAACCCGCATTTATAAATAAATAGACTGGAGACCTAAGGAATCAAATTACCCGTAATAAGAGGAATATAACATTTCCAGATCAATTGATTCGAAAGCATAAAATCTATGTTGCCATTCTAAACTGTGCCAAGAGATTGTGTTCCCAAAAGGTACTTTGGCTTAGTGGAACGAAGCTATCAGACGGTTTGTAGAACGAAGCTATCAGACTGTTCGTAGAACAAAGCTATCAGACTATGAAATCTTCATTACAGAAAAACTGACGAAGCCACGGCTGCAGTAGTCATCGATGCCAAGCTTAACAAAAGGCAACAGCAAAGAACATTGACATTCCTCTATCGAGTCTCTATGAAGATAACACTTTCATCTAAATGTGACCATTAATTCTTCTCATTTTAACCTGTGAAAACTAATTAATTTTTAAATTTGTTACATGGTATTTTAAAACATGACAATCAAAGTTGATTTGATTATTATATGTGCAGGACTCTTTAATATATACATACACCTAGACATATATTTACATATATAGAGCTAATTCTTAGAAAAGAATGTCGCTGGATTTACACCAGTTGGGGGCTTGAATGGGCTAAAACCATTGCTTAATTCTTCATAAAAGGCGGCGAACTGATATAAGTTAACAATTGCTATGCCAATACAGCGTTGTTCTTGACTTCAGAAATATCTTATGGAAACTCATTCGTCAAAGAAGCGACATTACTCTTCTATCTACAACTCTGCCAAGAGTAATCTTGTGCGAAGGTAGACACCTTTGACGACCGATTTTACATACTCTTGAGTTTTGGCCACTGTTGGACCACTACTGCAGAGCTAAGGGGAGGCTATCCGTCACAGGCTACCATGTACATGTGGGAAACCAATAGCCAGGGATCAAGATCTCCAGGACGACCCAGAATTCGCTAGGAGAACAACATTAGACAATCCGTGATGGACCGAGGACTAGACTGAAACCAGGCCAAAAGATATACAGCTTAACATGGCGCTGTCTCTGGCTAACCTCTACACACCAAGGTAGAAGATGTTTGTTTGTTTGGTTTTAATGACCATTTACATTGTACACGGACAACTCCATCAGTGCTGCGATCTCCTCCTTTAGCTCACAAGGAGAAGCTCGGCACAGTGCACGAACTCCAAAGCATCGGCGCGCATCCCATTGTGTGTATACAGAAAACACACATTCTATAAATATGTTTGTATCGGATAGGTTTTCTTAATTGTGTAAACTCTGGCACGGCACTGGCCGTGCGGCCTACTCTTTATGATTTCCAACTGCCGAGTAATTTTTAACGTGCAAAAAGGTGTACACGGGACCTACTATTTTTCTCTCTTATCCAAGAAGGCTAGTCATCCGATCTCACTACTCAGAGAATCAGGGGGAGGTAAGACGTTATTAGTACAAAGTGGTTGTGAAAAAATTCCATCAAGAATATTCTCTGTACTGGGAACCGACCCTAGTTCCTTTAGAATTTGATGTGGACGCAATGTCTCTTAGCCGCCCTGGTCCCCGGGATAGGAGAGAACCGACCAAGTCATAAAATGTCTTTAAAGGTTTGGCGCCGATGGAACATTTCGATGTGTACATCTGCGACTACAACCAAAATCGGTGCATAACAATGATCATTGAAAGTGGCAGAGGAAATAAGTATTCACATCTTTTACATGCGCATGAAACTCCATATTATTTAAAGTATTTTTATTCTAAACATGGTAAACAACATTTTTTTTTAACAATTTAAGAAATGTACTGATAAAGATAAGAGAATCATTTGTGCCTTACATAAATTTGTATAATGAATTGATCAAAAGTAAATACAAAATGAAAATCTGTTATTTAGTTTGATATTTTATTAATATTTAAATTGTTCCCCTTTAAAATCAATATTTGGATGCCTTCCCCTAACTTCTTAATCTCTGCTGCTTTTAAAGTATCACAAGGTTAAGTTCTTTTTTTTTTTTCCCTTATTTCCGAGATTGGACATGACGTCACAACCTGACAAGAGATGTGATCTCTCGGTTATAAGTCGGGGTATATTGTGTACATTTGTATAACATTTTGACTGCTGGGTTGTTATCTCTGTCCTTTTCTTTTTAAATTTAGGGGGGGGGGGGGGGGGGGGGGGCGTTATTTATGTGAAGGACAGCTAGCTGGGTGTTTGGTCGTCACGTCGTAAATTTATTCGGGTGTTACTGCTTATTTAATCCATTTACTTTTTTTTTTTATCTAAGCGTAATAATTTTACCTCTAAATCTATTATTGCTAGTGAGCCGACGTGTCGTTAAAAGTACTACTATCTGAAATGAAGATCCATGTGTATTTTTTTTTTCCTCTTGTGTCTACCGATACTGTGGACTTCCTTAACTCCAGCTGATTTATGACTTAATCAATGACGATTTGACGTATGGTGTCTAAAATAGCAATAAGTAATTCTTCTATTGGATTGTTTAATGTTTGACTGTTGATCTATTTCATGTCAGTGATAAACTGTCTCTCTTATTCTACGGTTTAGATTCGTTGTTGGTTTACAACTTTATTTTTCAACCCGTAGTTACATAACTGTAATATCTGTAGTCAGTTGTTGGAGTTGGGGTTTGATGTGTTGTTTCTGCTTACTTGACAGCGTATTTGTTGTCAATTTATTTATTGTCTTAGTTAAAGGTTTCAACAATCATTCTCATACCACTATGACACATATCAATAATTTCACAAAACATATATGAAAGCGTAGCAATTCTCCTCCAGTCACACCATCAGCAATTCTGTCAGTATTACTCATCTATCCCAGTTAGATCGTCTGTAGCTCTGTCAACATTACAAATCTCTCCCAGGCATTCATCTATAGTTCTATCAACATTACAAACCTGTTCCAGTTCTCATCCACTCTGTGGTTCTGTCAACAATACAAATCTGTCCCAGTTAGCTCAGCTCAACTGTAGTTCTGTCAACATAACAAATCTGTCCCAGTTAGCTCAGCTCAACTGTAGTTCTGTCAACATAACAAATCTGTCCCAGTTAGCTCAGCTCAACTGTAGTTCTGTCAACATAACAAATCTGTCCCAGTTAGCTCAGCTCATCTGTAGTTCTGCCAACAATACAAATCTGTCCCAGTTAGCTCAGCTCATTAGTAGTTCTGTCAACAATACAAATCTGTCCCAGTTAGCTCAGCTCATCTGTAGTTCTGTCAACAATACAAATCTGTCCCAGTTAGCTCAGCTCATCTGTAGTTCTGTTAAGATTGTGACGAATCAGTTGTGCTCTTTTATAACTTTCATCCTCTCCGCCAGTATCACTTCGTTTCATTATTTTCCTCTCCGATCGTCCTATGGTTTGGCATATTTTATCCACCTACATTCTGCTCTAGCCGCTCGCAGACTTGTGTACGTTTCGCCCTGTGAATCGTCGTAAGCTAATTAAGCAGGTCAGCGAATAATTTATCACCTCAGTTCTCGAGCTACCTTTAATTAAGTCGATCTTTATTGACACATGGTAGTAGCGCAGGATCGATGAAAAGAAAGTCATATTGTCTGTCTGAGAAATGCGTCTTAGGGATTTACGCAAACACAGGTATAAGACGTAATCGTTTCCGCTGATGATATCTGTGTATCAATATTACCGATAATCTGTTTGGGGAGACAATATTGTGGGAAAGGAAAGCATCTAGACGGGATATAAGCTCACATATTTGTTTGTGAGTTTACATAAAGATGCAATCCGAAGTATTACTGCCTTATTTGAAAGATGTCACACGTTGGAATTTTAAAATTTGATATATCAAAACACGCGGTGGATATTATGATTTAACACCCCGACCCATTAATTCTAAAGAGTTTATCATTGGCTTAATGTGAGAACCGGAATAGACATTGACTTTCATTGGCAAATTTATCGGAAGTACAATCTGGGATGTGAACTGAGAAACATAAATATAATCTATCGAAACCGGAGTCACAAATCAGACTGCATCGCCACGTCAAGCTAGCAATTCACCTGAGTCAGAGAGACGATCGGACAAAGGATTCTAAAATTATAAGTGACAGATCGAAGTATTTGGGCAACTTTGAAATCCGCATTTTTATATACAAGACTGGAAACTTAAAGGACCAGGACAGAGTATTTGGGCAACTTTGAAACTTAAAAGTAAACCCACATTTTTAAATAAAAAGACTGGAGACCTAAGGAATCAAATCAACCGTCATAAGAGGAAAACTAACATTTCCCAGACCAAGTGATTCGTAAGCATCAACATGATGTGTCCATTCTAACTGTGCCAGGAGATTGTGTTCCCAAAAATTACTTTGGGGTGAGCGTAAACATTTATTTTACCATGTGAATTTGACATGTTTTCCTTGCTAAGTGTTGTTACGACTGGAATTCTTCGGGATGTGTGGCCATATTTATATTAAAGAGTTTATCGTACTATTTTATCGAATGCACTAGGGTTTGATCATGCAGGACACAAAACTGGCAGAATAACTCAAGTCGCTGGGTAGTAGGTCCACAATACACATGTAGTACATGTTTATTATGTTTTCTTCACAATACAATAGCAATAGAGAATCTTCAAGATCTGTCTCCTCATAAATATGGACAGTCCATATGGCAATAAGAATGCATGTTGAAATAATACATATATTCGTCTTCTCTATTCAGTTATGTCCGTTCTAAGAGGTGTGTGTCATTCACGGAAACCCAAGTAATGCGAACCAGAAACGTGAATTTTTGTTTCTTCTTGTATAAATTACTTCTCTGTGAGGTGCAGAAATTCTTATAAGTTCAGGACCATCTTAACGATCGTTGAGGCACGTGGCGGCCTTCAAAAATATAATGATGCCACGTAAAGATACTTAATTCCTCCACAATTCCGGGAGCTCGAAAAAAACTTCTAGCTTGGACGAATGAAACATATGAAAGGCCCAGAATATTAGTCGTTAGAATAAATTAGCGCTAACGCGTTACGTCATTGACAACCGGTCAATCAATCAATCAATACCCTTTAGCTCCCAATGGAGCATAGGCCTTCAACAAACACATGCCAAGTCTTCCTATCCTGTGCCTCCGCTCAAGTTCTTTCCATGTTTTCTTCACCATTTTCACCTCTGTTTCCAGTTCTCTTCTCCATGTGTTTTTGGTCTACCTCTGCCTCTCTTTCCCTGTGGATTCTAGAACAAGGAGTGCCTTGTAATGCTATCAACAGGTTTCCTCAATTGACAACCGGTGACGTATACAAATATACAAATACAAGTTAAAGATCGTGCAAAACATGTTTTTACCACAAATAGACATATCTCCTTAAATAACAATGGATATATGCCTGCATGAAAACCTTAGTCAGAATCTGTTTGCATATGTGTACTAATTTAAGTAATGATGCAAGATAGAAATATGTCAGTCATAAGTCATCAGTCAAGGAAAGAAACGGAAAGTCAAATGCATTAATTACATACATCATGAAAATACAAGAGAAAGAAAAAAAAAATTAATGCATACATTAATTTTGATTTTAAAAAATGACACAAAGAAAAAGGGAACTAACTAATAATTGAAAATGCATGAATAAAAAATTTAGAGGTTATGTCCCTGAAAGAAAGCATTTTACTAAATCTAAAGATGAGAAAAGGAAATTTAAAAAAAAATGAGAAGTCATATATGAAATATTAAATCATAATGGATTTAAATTACAAAGGTTAATGCTATAATGTCAAATTGATGGGATCACTTTCCCGAATATATCTAATAGCCATTGAATGCGAAGATAACTGTTAATAAAGTCATCTCATTTGAATAATCTTGTGTATCTCTGGCGAAGAATACAAAGTCCCACAAAATATTTTGTGCATGCGTAGGATCACAGCTACAAATATGAATATTGTCATTTGGAACAGCAAGTCAATTTCAATAGTACCAAGTACACAAGCTCCTCCAGAACTCTTGAGATGTTTGTAAAATGTTAATGTGAGAGATCATTCTGAGAGAACTGTGCAACCAATGTTCGACCAATGACGTCAGATAGACTGCAGATGGATCGTCAAGCAAAATTATCGTACGTGTGATGGAAGTAAATTCAAACGAAAGCGTAAGTTTATGAAGTCAGTCCATGATTATGGAATGTTCCACAGGTGCTGACAGGTAGGCTGCTGGTGGATAGTTATAAACATGTTTATAAGTGTGCCGAAACAAGTTGAAGCGACAGCGTAAGTTCATGAAATCATATAACGGTTGGCAACTGTTCATACGGTGCTGTCAGATAGGCTGCTGGTGGATAGTCATACACATTTCATGTGTGTGCCATAGGCAAGTCAAAAGCAGCGTTAGTTCATCGTATTAGGTTCTGATTGAGGACATCATGATAGGACGTCGGCTACAACATTTGAAGAACCTGGGATTGCCTGAATCTCGTATTGGAATGGCTGAAGTAGAATAGCAAAGCGGTCCAATTTTGGATTCTTGTGATTCGATTTTTTGAGAAAAGCAAATGCTTTCTGAAAGGACTGAATGATGAATGGAGAACCCAGAAGATGGCGTTCCAGTTTCTGTATGGCCCAGATTATCGCTAAATGTTGACGCTCTATATCTGGACATTTCTTCTCTTCTCTGTGTCCGAAAGTTTGCGTGACACACACACACACACACACACACACACACACACACACACACACACATATATATATATATATGTATATATATATATGTATATATATATTACATTAATAATACGAACCACACATTGTAATAATATGCGAATCTTCACATGTACGATATCCTGTAAATAAACATGGCTACAAACCGAACATGCTTTTACTGAGTGCCTTCTGAAACATGTGTGTGCTTGTGTAGATGACGAGGTAATGCTTATATACATACATCATAACATTACAATATATAGAGAGAGAGAGTGAGAGAGAGAGAGAGAGAGAGGTTGCTAACATCGGAACGCCTCCCAACCGCCCGCCAAGACATATAACCATCAAACATGTAAAAAAAATGGAAAAAAGGTTTACAACACACATGCAAAGATCAACTCAAAGAAAACAAGGCCACTTATCTGAAAAACTGCGTTCCGACAGATGCTTGTCCGTGGAAGGCTTTAGAGTTGCATGCAGAACATGGTGAAGCGAAGAAACATTAAAAAGGCATGCGTCATAGCAGATAATGGAGATGAAGTTCATATTATGTTGTTAGAAGACTTGCAAAACATCGCGAAGTGGATTTGAAATAGTAACTTGAAGCATGAACAATAGCGAATACTGACGACTGCAAAAGCCGGCAGATATGCGCAGTGCTGGTACTTGGTATAGAAATGTGTCCAACGGTGCAGACGAAACATACTGGTCGCCAATTTATATGTTTTTACGACTGGAATCCTTTGGAATGTGTGGACATATTTATATTAAAGAGTTTATCGTGCTATGTTATCGAATGCACTAGGGTTTGGTCATGCAAGACATGAAACTGGCAGAATAACTCAAGTCGCCAGGTAGTAGGTCCACAATACACATATATAATGTAGGATTTAGTACACTATCGAATTCTTGCATCAGTCCTTTGAAACTAGCATCTGTGCAAAGATAATAAGGTAAGTTTATATCTGGTAACCTCAATGTAGGAGGATTAGAAAAAAACATGCTTTAATATACTCTAACGCGGCCTGGAACTCTCGTGAAAAGTGCACGTGATTGGATAAGCCCCTTTTCAACAGAAAGGAAAGGTCAGTAGTGGCAGCAGAAAGATTGGCAACAAATCTACTGTAGACCTGAACTAGACCTAAGAGACTGTGAACTTGTTCTTTCGTAGTAGGAGTGTATAAGTTCAGAATTTTAGAGACATTTTGTGAGACGGTCTGAAGACCACTGTGCCCAACCTTGAGACAAAAAAATAAAATCTCTTCAAAGGCAATCTTAATGTTGGTAGGTCGAACATTTAATTGATGAAAACGAAGAGTGTCTAATAAAGAACGCAGACCTACGAAATGCTCTCCACAAGTTGAGCTGAACAGACATATGTCGTCTATATAAATTACGATGTCAGATCCGTGCAAGAGAATTTTGCGCATCATTCTAACGAATGTGACAGGGGCGCTCATAAGCCCGAATGGCATGAAAATCCACTGGTATAAATAACGTGGGGTAGAAAAAGCAGTTAGTGGCTCGGCCCTTTCAGTTAATGGAACGTGCCAGTAACCTTTGGTAAGATCAATTTTCGTAAAAAAACAGAGCCTAGCAAGGCGAGATAACAGATCTTTTAGCAATGTTAAGGGTTTAGCATATAATATTATAGGGATATTGTGGTTACGATTAGCAAAATATATTCCCATGTTGTAGTCTTTTTTTCTCACAATCACTATGGTTTATGTATACACAATCCCACGCCGGAGGTTTACGATGTATTTAAATGATGACTAATCATGCTGAGTCATCTTCTTTCCTTTTTGATCCTTAGCCGCCTACCGTCGAAGCAGTCAGTGGCCATCACGCCTAGTGGCATCTTGTAGGGCAACAACAAATTGATTCCACTTTGCTCGATCGGTAGCCATCCTTCGTACAGTGCCCCAACTCTGGTTCATTCTTTGCATATCAGCCTCCTCAGTCCTCCGCCAAGTTGTTTTTGGTCGGCCTCTCTTTCGTTTTCCTTCAGGGGTCCAAAGCATAGCTGTTATTGTGATGGCATCGAAGTTTCTTCTGAGGACATGGCCAACGCAGCTCCAGCGTCTGCCAGCTATGATGGTGTGCATATCCTCTTGCTTCCTCCGAGTAAGCAGATCTTGGTTGGTGATGGTAATCGGCCAAAAGATTCGTTTAATTTTTCTTAGGCATGTTGTGCAAAAAGAGGACAATTTCGACATTTCCTTCTCTGTAACTCTCCAGCATTCCGCACTATAGAGAAGCACAGAAAGCACACAGCTCTGATATAATCTAAATTTTTTTGCTTGTGCTGCATTGAGAGGAATTCCAGATGTTGTTTAGGCTAAAAAATTCTGTTCTTGCTTTGTTCATTCTGTTGTTGATATCTTTGCTTGCGCCGCCGTCTGGTGTTACTATGCATCCTAGGTATGTGAAGGTGTCTGGCTGTACCAGTTGCTGATTCCTTACTGATATGGGCTCAGGGTTGCTCACAATGAGCTTCTTTAAATTGATGTTCAAGCCCACCTGCTGGCTATACTTATTAAGTCTATCCGTCTTTTCCTGGATGTGTTGTTGTGATTGTGCTAGTAGTGCAATGTCTTCTGCATATTCCAGATCTTCCAATGTAGAAAATGTAGTCCATCTTATTCTTCTTTCTACTGCCCACTGTTGTGTGGCGCATCACCCAGTCAATGACTTAAAAATAAAGTGGTTAAAAAGGGGCTTCCCTGTCGTACTCCTGTCTTCACCTCAAAGGTAAGGATCTCTGCCCAACACTACACGTAAAGTTAGCATAGATGCTTTTTATGATTGACACTATGCAGCTTGGAATTCCATAAGCCCTCAGTATTTTCCATAAACTGTCCCTATGTATACTGTCAAAAGCCTTTTCAAAATCAACGAAATTAATGTACTGCTGCCTGTGTCATTCTGAGCACTGCTCTATAATGTTCCTGAGAGTAAATATATGATGCCGAGTCATCACAGGTTATGAAAAAATTGCATAGCCATGTCCTTGGTGAAATGATCCATCAATGCCAAATGATTACCGTCATTAGCAAAAACCTTGGCAATAAACGCAAAAATGAACAAAATAACCACTAACATCCTGTGAAGATATTGTGGGTAGTTAGTAGATACCAATTTACTAATTATACGGTCACATGTCATAAGTGCTGAGAGTAGCATCCCAGTGATCATAGGCCATAAGTAAATGAAATAGATGTTAGGCATAGTTTGGTTTGTGACAGATGTTCACCTGTATATACGTACATCATAGGATTTTGGTACATCATTGTCATACCTGTGGTGATATTCTAAATACAATATCTAAATTAGAATATAACAGTATAGTGCATAAAGTCAACGATAGGATAGAACTAAAAATTTTAGTCGGGAATTGTTGTCGTCACCCACGCCTTCAGCGTATTAATTAGTTGATAACGCAGTATAACCTAATAAAAGGTACCCCTTTTCAAATTCGCCCTTGACAATAAACGTACCACTTTTTCAAGTTCAAATGGAGTATTTGCCTAGAATACATTGTAGAGGGGAGGGGAACGGATAGATAACCCAATGCAAATCGCGTCTCGCATTGT
The DNA here is from genome assembly GCA_024509875.1 of Oreohelix idahoensis. Taxonomy (NCBI): domain Eukaryota; kingdom Metazoa; phylum Mollusca; class Gastropoda; order Stylommatophora; family Oreohelicidae; genus Oreohelix; species Oreohelix idahoensis. The sequence continues at coordinate 326,000 of JAMPIV010015126.1, forward strand.
TTCTAAAAATAAAACCAACTTGCTAGCCTTGCCTAGGGCGATTTTCAAAATACGATGTAAAAGTTAGAACACGTAGACGATTGGGTCACAAAAACAGGTTTAGCTCTTATTGCGAATGACGTAATTCTCACGTACTACGAGAGACTCTCGTAATTAGTGCAAAAAGACATGAATAGGTTGGTTATTGTAGAAAAAATATGGTATTTTGAACAGAGCCACCTAGCCCCATAAAAATTATATCTTCGTGTACCTTAGGACTTCCTGAGCAAGAATAGGGTGTTAGTTACACAAATAGTCCATTAAATAATCAAATATTGGTAATAATACTATAGTGGATCGGACAGACTGTCAGGACAAGTCATGCCTGCTAAATTTTTTATGGCATATTTTTGGGGAAAAAATTAGGGGAAATAAAGACTAAGAAGGTACGAGAAATTGGATTGGATGAAATTTGAAGGAAGGCAAAATATTATTGGCTGACCTCAAAACTAAAATTATACTAACCGAGTAACGTAGGAACCGTTGAATTTTATTTTGAAAGACTTTATTTACAATTGAGAGATGGAAAATCATTGGCCAGTTTACCAAAGCTGCGTTTGAAATTATAAGGCTTTGTCGCCATTTTTCAAAAACCTTAGATGAAGCAGGTGCGTTGAGAGCAGCATTGCTGTAGACCATATTTATCTCAGCAGTCTGGACAAAGGCAGAAGGAACGAATGTGTAATTCTATTGCCAGTCAACGTATAACTTGTGTGTTTTTCATTGAATATTGTAGTAAGATGACTATTAATTAACTTTTATTTAAAATAAATAAATGTGAGAGAATGTTAGATGAAAAGCCATCATGATTAGTCAGTACATAGGTCCCCAGCAACCACTGTCAGGGCCTATAAGGTATCCATTGTATATAAGCTACCAGAGTGAGGTAGATACCAAAGAACATGCAGGGGGCATCATGAATCATATCACCCATCCTATTTTATAGAAAGAGATCAGTGCAAATGGTAGAGGCGTAACAGCCATTAGGGAAAAGATGAGAATCTGGTATAAATTGTTCCATTAAAGTAGAGTGGAGGAGCAGGGTTGGTCAGAGAAGAACTGACCATGTTCTTTTGCTGAATTGTATTATTATTTGTGAATTTGGTGGAATTGAAGTGATGTTGAGACAGGCACATAACTTTCATTTGCAGGGGTTCTGCTGGCACTTATCTGGTGTCAATGAATTGTCTAAGTGAGAAAGCCTACACTATTGTGAGGAGTCCCTCTTACTAAGTATGTACTTAAGCATTTGAAAGACCAGAGGAGACTGTGGCTTGTGGCCGACTCTACGACAACTGCTGTGATTCCTGGGTCCAGATAAGTCATAATATTTGGCCTGGGACAACTTATCATAAAAAACTTTGGACAGATCTCCATTATACTAAACACAGTTCCATCAAAAGTGCCTAAAATAAACAGTGAGATAATTAACAAAAGAACACTGGAATAAGGATAAATTCCCAACCTGTCTCCTAATACCAGAAGTTGTCATAGATTAAGGAATAATATTTGAAAATTTCATTTGTAACAATGTTCTTTTGACACATGGTCCTATTTATGTCAATATATATATATATATATATATATATATATATATATATATATATATATATATATATATATATATATATATATATATATAGTAATTCAACTGAGTTGTGGTCCTGACCCAAAATAATTTTAGGTTCAGGACAAATAAATTTGAAAAAGAAATTCAAAACCATAAAATTTACTCACTGGGGTTAGTCAAGTTCCTAATAGCATTTAGTATCTGTATGTATATGTGTTTGTATTGAATTCTTATAGCATCACTCTTACATTACCCTAGACACTGTATGTAGCTTTCAGTCGCGCTAGTCAAGAAAGAATATAACTTAGAGTGAGATCGTAAGGTGGTATTAAGACAGGTTCTCTGTAACACAGCTGTCCATTGTCTACCTCAGAGACCTTCACAGTTGACCTCACTCAAGTACAATTATATGCACACCATTCTTCTTAACATCAAAACCCACCACATATATTGGGGTCTCCAAGTCCGGGATTAGAACTTTGTATAATTAGAGGATTGTTTGAAATGAGAATCTCATACAACACATATTAGCTAACACCAGAAATGTAATAGTAGCATTAGTACATAAATTTAAGATTGTATCACCATTGTATTAGAAGTTAGGAACACCCCTAATAATAATAATAATAATATAAGTGGAGATTTTGTTGATAAGTTGTCTCAGCCAGAAATAATTAGTTAAATATAATTAGTGTTTCTTTTGATTAAGTTAAGATTGTCTTGGAACTTTATTAGACCTGTTTCAGTTAGAATGGCTGACCTAGCTAAGTTCCGATCTGCTGCTGTGCAGACTGCTAAGGAAATGAATATGGAGGGTCAGGCTCTGATCCAATATGTAACTTCAGAATATGACAAGTATATTGAAAGGGAAGATAGGAAGTTAGCAGAAGAAAGAAAATTACAGTTACAAATTGAGGCTGACAAAGAACTTAAGAGGTTGCAGATTGAGGATAACGTTTGGGCATTGGAAGCAGATAGGGAGGCGGAGATTAAAAGGCTCCAATTAGAAGAAAAAAAGGCTGAAAGAGATGCAGAGGAAAGAAGACTGGCTACAGAAAGAGAAGAAAGAAGACTGGCTACAGAAAGAGAAGAAAAAAGACTGGCTACAGAAAGAGAAGAAAAAAGACTCGCTACAGAAAGAGAAGAAAAGAGACTGGTTGCAGAAAGAGAAGCAGAGGAAAGAAGACAGGCTGCAGAGAGGGAAGAAGCAAAGGAGGAGAAGAGGTTACACAAGGAGCACGACCTACGACTAAGGGAGTTGGAATGTCAAGGCCATGCTCCTGAAAATAGTGCCAGCCGCTTTGCCTCAGATGCCACTGCTAGTCAGGGAGCCTCAACCTCAGCTATGGGTTTTCATTTAGACCATTTTGTTGAGAAAGACGATGACATAGAAGGGTATTTAAGTAGGTTTGAACTTTTAGCCACTACATATGGGATAGAGAGAGACAGGTGGAGTCTCAAGTTATCCCAGGGTCTTAGGGGAACAGCTTATGAAGCTTTTGCCAAGATGAGCAGGGATGATCAAGACAATTATGACATGTTAAAGCAGGCTCTCTTGTTAAGGTATGAAAAGAACTACTTGGAGAAATGGACTGCTCTGGGGAAAACCCAAGATCTTAAGGAAATGATCCTTATTGAGCAACTGGGAGAGTCCATGGCTCTAGACTTGAGAAAGTTTCTCATGGAACAAGGTGCAGAGAGGCTGGGTGAGTTACTCAATGTCGCTGAGAGGTATCAGGCAGCCCAAGCAGAGGTAGCTGGTAATAAAAAGAAACAGGTGGATAATTTTAAGGCACCACAGAACTTTAATAGGTTTGACCATAGAGAACAGTACAAAGGTAAGCAACAGTTTGATAGGCCACGCCATGATTATAAAAATAAAACCCCACAATTCAATGAAAGGAACTATGATGACAGAAAACCTTTTCATAAAGGTAGATTATATTGTAGATATTGTCGGATGGACAACCATAACACCGACAGTTGTAAAAGGAAACCGGTGGTAATGGCCACGCTTCAGGTCAGGTCGACCTCTAGAAAGGAGGAGGAACCACTAAAAACTATGTCTCGTAAACAGTGTAGGAAGGCACAGGCTAAAGATAGATCACTGAAGCAGTGTTTTAAGAAACTCCAAAAATGCCATACCCCTCCTAGAAAAGGTGAGTTCTATTTGGAGGATGGACTGCTATACAGGGCGGATAAAGCAGGATCATACGGGTGTGGACAGTTAGTGGTGCCCTCGAAATATAGGGAACGAGGTATGAGACAAACACATGTTCTAGACGGTGGACATCTGAGGATGGGTCGCACCTGTCTAAGGACATCTATGATTTAATACTGGCCAGGAGTGGTTGAAGACATAAGAAAATTTGTCGAGGCCTGCGACCAGTGCAGCAAGAAAAATAATTATAATAAAGTAGACAAAGTGGAATGGGAGCCCCCTTTTCACACACAGTCTTCACTTGAATGTATTAACATAGCCACTATGCGACGAGTACAAAGAGATGTTTTACCCCATAATAAGCCGACAATCCCTCGGTCGGAATATGTGAACTGGAGGAAAATAAAAGAGAGAGAAGATCTCTCACAAGGAATTCAAAGTGGGGAGACAACCACAAGAAAACAATTGGTAGTGGAAGATTCTTAGGTGATGACAAGAGGAAGAAACGTCCTCAAAACAAGGCTTCAAATATTATGAAAACTACGTCAGAAAAATTAAAAGTCCATATGTAATCTTGTTAAGGACATGGACCGATGAAAAGGCAGAAGAAAATATTACCTCATCATATCAATATTTGAACGAGCTGACCACTCGTCTTAAAACTGGCTGGAATTTTGCCAATGAAAATTTGAGACAAGCCAGGAAAAAGCATGCTGCCTGTTATAATAAGAAAGCGAAGGATAGAGAATTAGCTGTGGGAGAGAAGGTGCTTCTTCTACTGCCCGGCAGCCATAATAAATTGCAAATTGGTTGGCAAGGTCCATATACAGTTCTAGAGAAGGTGTCTAGAACAAATTATAAGATAGATAAGAAAGAAAAAGAGAAAATCTATCATGTGAATCTCCTGAAAAAATATCTGGACAGAGAAAACCATTAGGAGACACACCTACTGACATTGTCTGTTGCAATGGAAATGAAGAAGGAACCACTCACCTCTCATGAATATCCCTTACATCCCTGTGAGACCGCTGCGCAGGTAAAAGTCAGGACATACTTAACGAAAAATCAGAGGGAGAGAGTTCAACAGGTTCTAGATGATCATACAGATGTGTTAACGGACAGACCGGTTCATACAAATTTATTAGAATATGGTATGAAACTCATAGACCCAACACCAATCTGTATGAGAGCCTATTCAATTCCGTTCGCTAAGGAAAAAGCTTTGAAGGAGGAGATAGATTATCTGTAGAGAGAAAGGATTATCTGGCACAGTGAATCTCCTTACAGCTCCAGTGTAGTTCTGTTGAGAAAACCCTCTGGAGAACATAGACTGTGTATAGATTACAGGAAACTGAATGCTGTCACAGAAGGTCAGGTGGATCCATTACCTGATACAAATCAGCTGTTTGCCAGGCTGAATAAAGCAAAATATTTCTCTAAGGTGGATCTGAGCAAAGGCTGTTATCAGATTCCAGTAAGGCCTGAGGTAAGACCTTATTTAGCCTTCAGCACCTCGGAAGGACATTATGAATTCAACATGTCGCCATTCGGGTTGAAAAATGCTCCGAGTGTGTTTTCTAGGATGATGAGAAAATTGCTGGATCCCCTGAATAATCCATGCATCACAAACTTCATGGATGAGATTCTCATAGCTACTGAAACATTTGAGGAACACATTAACTCTCTGAAAATGTTGTTTGATCGACTTAGAGAGACAAATTTGACCGCTAGACCGACAAAATGCTATGTTGCATGTAAAGAGCTGGAATTCTTGGGACACACAGTACATCCGGGAAACATGACCCCTGACCCCAAGAACCTGGAGAAATTGAAAAGAGCACAAAGGCCACAGACAAAGAAAGATGTGCGATCTTTTGTCTCATTATGTGGTTTCTACCAAAAGTATATTAAAAACTTTAATTCCATATGTGCTCCGTTGACTGATTTAACGCGCAAAGGAAATCCTGATAGAATTACTTGGTCAGCGAAGTGTGAATTAGCCTACCAAGAGTTTAAGGAAAAACTCACAAGCAAGCCTATTTTGAAATTACCTGACTTGAGTCAAGAATTCATTGTGAGAACGGATGCTAGTAATATAGGTTTGGGAGCAGCTCTATTACAAAGGTCAAATTCACTTGATGGGGAATTAACCCCAGTAACTTATGCTAGCCGTAAGTTGAACACAGCAGAAAAAAAATATTCAACAAGTGAAAAAGAATGTTTAGCTGTGATATGGGCTATAAAAAAGTTCCAGATTTATCTCTATGGTAAATCATTTAAGATCCAAACAGATCATAAACCACTCGTGTTTCTGTCACAAGCAAGGCATGAAAATGCTAGCTTATTACGTTGGTCGTTGCTCCTACAGCCATACCAGTTTATCATAGAATATATTCCTGGTTCAACCAACGTAGGTGCAGATTTTTTAAGTAGACACCCGTACGACGAACATCAGAGTAGTCACCAGGCATAGGTAGTTAATTTATCTACGTGTATTTCGAATTATGAACTGACATATGATAGTCTGTTCTAAAGTGGGGAGATGTGTGGTGATATTCTAAATACAATATCTAAATTAGAATATAACAGTATAGTGCATAAAGTCAACGATAGGATAGAACTAAAAATTTTAGTCGGGAATTGTTGTCGTCACCCACGCCTTCAGCGTATTAATTAGTTGATAATGCAGTATAACCTAATAAAAGGTACCCCTTTTCAAATTCGCCCTTGACAATAAACGTACCACTTTTCCAAGTTCAAATGGAGTATTTGCCTAGAATACATTGTAGAGGGGAGGGAAACGGATAGATAACCCAATGCAAATCGCGTCTCGCATTGTTTCTAAAAATAAAACAACTTGCTAGCCTTGCCTAGGGCGATTTTCAAAATACGATGTAAAAGTTAGAACATGTAGACGATTGGGTCAAAAAACAGGTTTAGCTCTTATTGCGAATGACGTAATTCTCACGCACTACGAGAGACTCTCGTAATTAGTGCAAAAAGACATGAATAGGTTGGTTATTGTAGAAAAAATGTGGGGTTGTGAACCAAGCCACCTAGCCCCATAAACATTATATCTTCGTGTACCTTAGGACTTCCTGAGGAAGAATAGGGTGTTAGTTACACAAATAGTCCATTAAATAATCAAATATTGGTAATAATACTATAGTGGATCGGACAGACTGTCAGGACAAGTCATGCCTGCAAAATTTTTTATGGCATATTTTTGGGGAAAAAATTAGGGGAAATAAAGATTAAGAAGATACGAGAAATTGGATTGGATGAAATTTGAAGGAAGGCGAAATATTATTGGCTGACCTCAAAACTAAAAATATACTAACCGAGTAACGTAGGAACCGTTGAATTTTATTTTGAAAGACTTTATTTACAATTGAGAGATGGAAAATCATTGGCCAGTTTACCAAAGCTGCGTTTGAAATTATAAGGCTTTGTCGCCATTTTTCAAAAACCTTAGATGAAGCAGGTGCGTTGAGAGCAGCATTGCTGTAGACCATATTTATCTCAGCAGTCTGGACAAAGGCAGAAGGAACGAATGTGTAATTCTATTGCCAGTCAACGTATAACGTATGTGTTTCTATTGAATATTGTGGTAAGATGACTATTAATTATCTTTCATTTAAAATAAATAAATGTGAGAGAATGTTAGATGAAAAGCTATCATGATTAGTCAGTACATAGGTCCCCAGCAACCACTGTCAGGACCTATAAGGTATCCATTGTATATAAGCTACCAGAGTGAGGTAGATACCAAAGAACATGCAGGGGGCATCATGAATCATATCACCCATCCTATTTTATAGAAAGAGATCAGTGCAAATGGCAGAGGCGTAACAGCCATTAGGGAAAAGATGAGAATCTGGTATAAATTGTTCCATCAAAGTAGAGTGGAGGAGCAGGGTTGGTCAGAGAAGAACTGACCATGTTCTTTTGTTGAATTGTATTATTATTTGTGAATTTGGTGGAATTGAAGTGATGTTGAGACAGGCACATAACTTTCATTTGGAGGGGTTCTGCTGGGACATATCTGGTGTCAATGAATTGTCTGAGTGAGAAAGTGTTGCATAAATATTTTTGAATGCACAGATTACAAAAATACGATATGTCTGTTTAATAGGGAAAATATACATTTGTATTTATTTGTGTACGAAAATGCTTGCCTTGGGAAAGCGAGATAATCCATGATTGATTTATACGTTTGATTATATGGATGATCTCTCTTGATATTGATTCGGCGTATGAATATGGAAGTCATGTCAGTTCTCGTGTGTTAGGGCCAGAAAATAGATTGATCTTGTTCAATATGTTTATGGCCTGAATTTATATGTATTACTTGTCTAGTACAAGAAGATTCAGTCCTATATTGTATATCTTCGTATGCTATGATCGGACTATACCGAACTCTGGTGGAGGTATCCGTTGTCCTAGAGAGTTGTAGTGAGTTCCGAAGAAGCTGGTCGTAATGGCCGGGTGTTTGTTTTCTAGGGCTGGTCCTGTTAAAGGTTAAAAGTGATTTGTGGATGATTTTTCCATAAGGAAGGTATGTCTCTGCGAGAGTGTTATGTCAGAGACTCTTCTCATGTATTTCATTATGTTTAGATTCGGACTCCGGGTAAAGCCAGACCCTTTTTCCGTAGATGATCTCCTGATGGTTAGACCTAGATGAAACATCGTATTTTCGAGCATCGTTGGTCGCTTAAATATAGATTGATGAAGATGACAGGTTCCATCAGCGCTTATGTCTTTATGAAGCAACCTTCTGACTAAGGGACTGTATGGTAACTCTAGGAAAGTCTATATATACAAGTTATGAATTAACTCTGGCTTATGATTATCCTCCCGCTGGGCGAGTGAGCGAAAACTCACGGAAGGAAGCCATGTTGTATTCCTGTCATCATTATGGATCACTGTCCAGAGAACGGATCAGGAATCTTATTATTCAGACAGTGGCACGGAGATCTCATTAAGAATAAATCCCCTATCGTGGTTTAACTTTGTTACCTAAATATTTAACATATATAGCTGAAGAACTTAGCAAAGAAAAGGTTCGTCCAGTGAACGCTTTGTATGTTTACACACACATACCCACTGATGCGTTCAGTCAGTTGGGGGATATGAAAATAGTCCGCCAGAACATTGAATGACTATTTAATATTGAATGCTGCATGAAATGTACTACTATTCTACTGCCTAATGACTTGCTATGTCAACATACTCATGACTGTATTCCGTGCTGTCCAAGTGTGTGCGTCATTATTAAAAGCATAGAAACGCCAACAGCGGTTCCTAACATCATTGACTTGTACAAGAGTGTGAGTGAAACATTATCAAGTGTCAACTACATCGAACAGTACCATTCGCGTATTTTCCACTCTCACACTACATCAACATGGCCACTAGATACAATCCTGCGTCGGTTGAGTTGACCTTTGCTCCCCCTGGAGCCTCCATCAGATTCGCCACTGGTTTGCGTAAGGAGAATGAAAGCAGTACCTTACAGCATGCCTGGTAACCCTACTGAGACCCGATACACCACTAAATAGTTGTTATTCTATACTATTATACAGTATTCTACAGAAAGCCTACACTATTGTGAGGAGTCCCTCTTACTAAGTCTGTACTCAAGCATTTGAAAGACCAGAGGAGACTGTGGCTTATGACCGACTCTACGACAACTGCTGTGATTCCTGGGTCCAGATAAGTCATAATATCTGGGCTGGGACAACTTATCATAAAAAACTTTGGACAGATCTCCATTATACTAAATACAGTTCCATCAAAAGTGCCTAAAATAAACAGTGAGATAATTAACAAAAGAACACTGGAATGAGGATAAATTCCCAACTTGTCTCCTAATACCATAAGTTATCATAGATTAAGAAAATGTTCTTTGGACAATGTTTGAATATTTTTAATATTCATATATTGTAAAGCTCACTTGGGTTCCTGAGGGTAAGAGGAAAAAAGGAAGACCAAAAGAAACACTCAGAAGAACATTAATAAGAGAAGGAAGAACGTTGGTCCTAAGTAATATGCAAGAGCTAAGAGGAGTGGCGTCACAACAAACAACCTGGAGAGCACTGGTTTCTGCCTTATGCGCCGTGTTTGGTGCTTAAAGAATTTATTATTATTATTTACTCTTACATTACCCTAGACACTGTATGTAGCTTTCAGTCGCGCTAGTCAAGAAAGAATATAACTTAGAGTGAGATCGTAAGGTGGTATTAAGAAAGGTTCTCTGTAACACAGCTGTCCATTGTCTACCTCAGAGACCTTCACAGTTGACCTCACTCAAGTACAACTATATGCACACCATTCTTCTTAACATCAAAACCCACCACAATACCGTGTGATTCCTTCTGTTAAATTGGACTTAAAGTCCTCTATGTCAAGAAAACCGGACATCATATCTTTGTAATTATCATCATTAGGAGTGATCTCATCACTTTCAAAAACTGTACAGAGACGCAACCAGAATAACTAGTGTTACAAGTATAATATTCACTGGCAAGTAACTGAGCACTAGTAATGACTGCGTTCCCACTGTTCTTTTTCTTCAGGTGAGCAATCGTTGATACCGTGGATACAAACAAGTGTCAAATCAGCAATAGGATTCTTTAACATATAGCCTAACTCTGCCTGAAAAAATGGTATATGAATGTTAACAATGGCCGTGGAATGCAATACAATTGTTCCGCCAAAAGTAATACATTTAACAAAACTACCCGTTGCACAAGAAGGATGTACAAGAGACTTCCTGACTCCTACAGTTGTTCAATCAGAATCATGGATTAACGACTCCTGTCTATTGTTCAACAACCCTCTGGGAAGCAGAAGTGTGCCTGTGCAACCGTGGGCGGATAATACCGTAACTACAGGCAATGGAGGAACACACTTAACAGTGAAGTAGTATTGGGTTGAAAAAAAGTTAAACAATCGGGACAATGTGAAGCAGCCTCAACACGAAAGGCAAAACAAGCAGCTGGTTGATTAATAGCAGTATTGTCCTGATTATTCACGGGTGCATCACCAGTATGTGCTGAATTTGCATGGTAATTTGAATGTGCAACATCATGAGAGCGTGATTGCTGTCTCTGCCGATTAAAGAAGTACTTTGATTTCTGTAGTTTTGGGATACATGCCTAGTTGCAGAATTATGATTGTTTGATCCATAGTTATTCCAATCCCTGTTAAAAGGAATAACATTGTCCTGTATTCTCCAACTTGAGTTTTGTTGTTGGTAATCGCCTGTTTTATGAGGTGACTAGTTTCAGTATTGTTGTCTACCTCTGTTAGAACCTCCATTATTTTACCTCCCCGGCACAAAATTCCTATCAAGGCTATGAGATCTCAGTCTGAAGTTTGTGTTTTTCCAGACTGGCTAAAGCAACAGGTAAAGCTTCCTTAATTACATTAGTACTGACACAAGTACCTGGATGTGCAGTGAAGAACTGTCTTCCAATTTCCTCCAGTGAATACAAGCTATATGGTTTCCGTTAATGTGAGAATGACCAAAATGGTTTACTCACATAGGATAAAACGTTATCCCTCAATAACAAATCCATGAGGCCATCATAGGTTTTGTCAATACCTGACAGTTTAACCCATCTGTTGAAAGTCAAGTGAATAGCTGAAATGAACTCGATAAGTCGTTCCCAGTCTCGGGGTCATAGTTTTGAAACGCATACGATAACCCTCTGCATCTAGCTGGTAACGTTTTATTAATAGAGCCCAATTAGCTTCATACTTATTTTTGTTTGGCTCGTCCATTGTACAGAGAGCAGTCAATGGTTCTACATTCAAGAATTCCATTAGTCTGGCACACCACTGAGATTTGTCCAGTTTATGTGCTTCACATACACTTTCAAAACCACTTTGGAAGCACGAAATGTCATCAAAACTAGGCATAAAAATGGGCAAGCGAAATTTGCTAGACCAAGTATTTTTCCTCTTTGAGGAACCATAAACCTCTGAATCATCATTTTATTTACCCTGAATTGTCAGTTTTAATTCTTTTAGATGAAGAAGCAGCATTTCTTTTTCATGGGCTAATTTTGCCTTTCTCTCCTCTATTTCCCTTTCATGTGTTAATTGCATTTTATTCTCCTCCAGCTCAGTAATACACCTCTTTTCATCTAATTCAGTCTTCTTTACCTCCAATTCATAAAGACGCCTCTTTTTCTCCAATTCCACAATACACCTCTTTTCAGCTTTCCGTTCCTCCAATTCCCTTTGATGTGCTAAATTTATCTCTTCCGATTCTCTAATTTTCCCCTCCTTCTGTTTTGCTTTGGCAAACTCAGTCAAGGCAAAGTCCTTTAAAGATTCACCTTCTAATCCAAATGCTTTGCCCTGTTTGACAAAGCAATCTAAAGTAGCCATGTTAATTGATAAATATATAAATTAAAAAATAATATGGTATGAAATCAGTTTTGAAATTAAACGGTACACATGAGACAAGGGACGTTTCGGGTTTTACCCTTCGTCAGCCACAGTTACGAACAGGTGACAAGGACAAGAACTACATATATGTACTACAAAGGTCTGTGATGATGAGGAAAACGTCAAATGAGCGATACAAGCAGATGAAACCACGGCGACGAGCGAAACGATAACAGTAATAATGCAAGAAAATCGTGAAACCAGAAAGACATGTCGAAGCAAGAAAGTAAATAATAAACGAAACGAAGACAGGAATGAACAACACTAATAAAATGCGTAAAAAAATCACTTAGCTGTGTCGAGGAAGGAAACATTCAAAATGGCTGAAAAACTAAGGGGTAATGTGGAAGTGACGTAGAAGCTAGTGACGGTTAAGAACAGAAAATTGAGGAAACGAATCGAACCAAAGCAAAAACAAGGATAGATAAGAAAATAACGACAGAAGCCGCCAGAATTATGCAAAATGATGCTGGACATTCATCCCAGCAGGAGCTAAAACGCCCATTTGAAAAATGAGGAGATTCTCCAACGAAAAGCGAGTTCGGTCGTCGCCGATACATGAACGGAGGGCAGTGACATGAATGTCAGAGTTACCTGAATGGTCAGGGCGGTTGAAGTGAAGGGCCAATGGTAAATGTTTGCCATGATGGATGTCATTCAAGTGCTCACGAAATTTGTCTGCCAAACGTCTGCCACATTGATAATGTGACCTACTTAGTCAATACGTAAAACAATGGCTTGTTGCTTTACAATATTATGAAAGCAAAGAAGGTAGGAATACTATTAAGCAATAATAATAAAGTAAATCATGGAGCAACAACATGTGAAGAAAAAAGAATGCAAGAAAAAAAATATATTAATAAGATAGTATACGGATATAGACAAACAGTTAAACACTAGCAGCAAGGGAAAAATACTAATGGGAAATTGAAGGTAAAACAGAAAATTGAACAATCTTACAGCCAAAAAACGACAACACAGGACCCGGACAGTGTGTAAACATGAATATTGTATTCAAGCGACATGAAGGTGAGGTAATAGCACGAACAAAACAATCATAAAACCAAGAAAAAGAGCAATTTACAACAAGCCATTTACAAATAAATAGACGGAACGTCACACCTAAACAAGCACTATTACAGGAAACAAGCAGTGAGCAGAAATCGTCTTCGAGGTTCCTTGAACCAAAAAATTTTACGGGCTGAAGACTGTAAATCTACAGAAACATCCGTTGTGAGTTGTGCGGACATGTGGTTGCTAACATCGGAACGCCTCCCAACCACCCGTCAAGACATAGAACCATCAAACATGTAAAAGAAATGGAAAAAAGGCTTACAACACACGTGCAAAGATCAACACATACAAAACAAGGCCACTTATCTGAAACACTGCGGTCCCACAGATGCTCGTCCGTGGAAGGCTTCAGAGTTGCATGCAGAACATGGTGTAGCAAAGAAACATTAACAAAACATCCGTCATAGCAGATAATGGAGACAAAGTTCATATTATGTTGATAGAAGACTTGCAAAACATCGTGAAGTTGATTTGAAATAGCAACTTGAAGAATGAACAATAGCGAATATTGACGACTGCAAAAGCCGGCAGATAAGCGCAGTGCTGTTACTGGGTATGTAAATGAGTCCAACGGTGCAAGACTTGGAAAAAAATGACGATTTTGTTTAGAATGTCCTGCAGCTCGATCAGAAACATACTGGTCGCCAATTTATATGTTTTCACGACTAGAATCCTTTGGGATGTGTGGACATATTTATATTAAAGAGTTCATCGTGCTATATTATCGAATGCACTAGGGTTTGGTCATGCAGGACACGAAACTGGCAGAATAACTCAAGTCGCCGGGTAGTAGGTCCACAATACACATGTAGTACATATTTATTACGTTTCCTTCACAATACAATAGCAATGAAGAAACTTCAAGATTTGTCTCCTCATAAATATGGACAGTTTATATGGCAATAAGAATGCATGTTCAAATAATACGAGTACATATATTCGTCTTCTCTATTCAGTTCTTGCCGTTCTGATTAAGACGTGCGTGTCATTCAGTAATGCGAACCAGAAACGTGAATTTTTGTTTCTTCTTGTATATATTACTTCTCTGTAGAGGAACTTCTTATAAGTTTAGGACTATCTTAACGATCGTTGAAATAAATGGCGGCCTTCAAAAATATAATGATGTGACGTAAAGATACTTAATTCCTCTACAATTTAGGGAGCTTGAAAAATACCACTTGCTTGGACGAATGAAACACATGAAAGGCCCAGAATATTAGCCGTTGGAATAAATTCGTGCAAACGCGTTACGTCATTGACAACCGGCAAGGTATACTAATATATAGCGTTCAATGCAAGTTAAAGATCGTGCAAAACATGTTTTTACCACAAATAGAGATATCTCCTCAAATAACAATGGGTATATGACTGCGTGTGGCAATATACCAAAACACATTACTTTTATTCCTTAATTTGTGGTTATATATGAGGGTGGCAACCTCAACATACGCAAATAGTATATTCATAAACCACTACAGCAAGCGCTGGTGTTTGTTTTATGCTAATTCGATCAGAAACGAGAAAGCAGCAGTGATGAACGATAATTACGTAACATGTGCCTAAAGTGTAAAATATCGTCGTTTTGTGAGATATATATACCTTGTTAATTGTAATTCAGGCAAATCATCGCAGTCACGCTGGCCAAGCACATTTTTTCCCAGTTCATTAACCAGAATTATTAAGGTAATTTCTAACCATATTGAGGACATAATCAAAGAGATATATTATGTACACTCAGGGAGAGTAATTATTCAGAGAGGCTAACATTGGTGGGTGGACAGCCAGACAATGCGCCTGTTAATTTGCAGCCTACAAATGTACTTTGCAGATTTATTTGTTCTTTTTATTTTGTCTAAAGTTCGTGGAACGAAGCTATCAGACTGTACATGTTACGAAGCTGCAAGTCGGAAGTTCCTTCGCCACTAGCTGTGAGTTGAACGCAGGGAATCAACACTAATCGCCTACACTGGGCGAGTTGAGTGGAGAAGAGGAAACATCCCAGAAGAATGGACGAAATCACGGCTGCAGGACTCAGTTAGAAAGCTAAGTTTATTAAGGAAACATAAAAAAAGACAATTGTTTTTTATAAAATCCTAAACCCTGTCTCAGTGAAGATAATTTAATTACGTCTAAAATTCACCCTCTTTCCATCGCTATCTTAACCTGTCAAGACTAATTGATTATTTGTTATGTTACATGTTAGTTTAAAACAAAAGAATCGTAGTTAATTCAGTTATTATCGGTATGAAAGAAAACGTATGAGCTAGACTTATTAATATATATGCATCCAGACATATATCCACATCTATAGAGCAAATACTTATAAAATAATTTAACTGGATTTACACCAGCTGGGGAATTGAACGGGCGAAGGATCAGATATATGTTAATAGTGCTCTACCCCATGCAGCATTGTTCTTGACTTCTGAAAACATCATGTGAAAACGACCTTGAGACAGAAGCATCATTATCCTTCTAACTACAACTCTGCCAAGAGTAATCTTGTGCGAAGGTAGACACATTTGAAGACCCATATTAGATACTCTTGAGTGTTGGCCGCTGGTGAACCACTACTGCAGAGCTAAGGGGAGGCGATCCGTGACAAACATTACACATCTGTTATTGTTATTGTTAATCAGAATCGACTTCACTCCACTCCGGGCAAATACATAGGTGCTCAGTCTCCGTCAGCAAATGTCGAAGTGTAAGAATGCTAATTGTACCTGTAGCACGCTGGTTGTACATACGACGGATGTATCTTCTCTTACGACCATTTGTCTTAGTCCCACGTTTGATGCCAAACTCGAACAGCCTCCGCCTTGTTGATTCATCCATTGCAGTGTCATTATCCAGCAGGCGATCATTAATAGCCCTTAGTATCTCTCCATTATCCATGTGCTGTGTCCCCACCATGGTGCTCTCGAGGCCAGACTGCCAGCTCTCTCATTGCCACGTACCCCTGCATGGCCAGAATAGTATATCCACACCAGTTCTTCAGAACTTGAGGCTTCTATTGATGTTTTCCAATCCTACCGCAGCCATCCATTCTGAACCTTTAGAAGCATGGCTTGAAAGTCTGACAATATAACTGTCCCGGTTGATGGAGTTTCAGACAGCTACCTCAGTACTGCAGTAACTGCCTCTACTTTCATTTTTATGCTGGAGGTTGTTGTCATGTAGGCTCCACTCTACATCAACACATACGCTGTCACGTAAACAGATACTACACATCAAGCCCCAACTCTAACCCCTGACTACAGAGATTACAGTTATATAACTAGGTACAGCAACAAATACACTGTCAAGTAAACAGATGCTTCACATCAAGCCCCACCTCCGACAACTGACTACAGAGATTACAGTTATATTACTCGGCATAACAACAAATACACTGTCAAGTAAACAGATACTACACATCAAACCATAATTCCAACACCTGTCTACAGAGATTACAGTTATATAACTAGGTACAGCAACAGATACACTGTCAAGTAAACAGATACTACATATCAAGCTCCAACTCTAACAACTGACTACAGAGATTTGTTAAGGCAGATTATAATTTATTTTACATGTTGACCACATTTAGTTTTGTTAGCAGTTTAATCTACGCGGTAATAATTCTATCTGGGGCCAACATGATGTATTTTGTATCATTTTTAATTATAAGTGAACGCGACGTAAGGTTTACGTCACTAGGTGATTATGACGTAGTATGTTCTGCAGTAATTTATACAGACCGTTAATCGAGGCCTTCTGTTGTATGAATCCGTCATAGTAAGACCTTGATGCTTTTGCTTCCAAGTTTATGAAGTTTTAACAGTTCTTCTACGTGGCTTAAGAAATTGAGAAGGACGCCACTAATATTCAAGAAGATGTCGAGTTAAGTATGCAAGTTCAATGACTTTTTATGCAGAGGAATTTTACGGGAGTAATCAATATTAATCTCCATATTCTGGTGTCACTACTTGATTGTTAACCGTTATCGGTACCTCTAGTAAATAGGCCAGGTATGAGACGATGTATCACGGACTGTAGGAGATTCTATATATGCATTGTTTCATGATTATTATTCTATGCTTCGTAAATAAACATGCTGTTTCTGTGGACCCTTACTACAAGTTGTTGGAGGTCGATTTATGAGGAATTGTTCTTGCACAAGCCCATGACATTCAATACATCTCATCAGCACGATGCACATTACAGAGGTAAGACATGAAGTAATAATCTGCTTCAATCACTCAATCACAAATATAACAAAACCATCCGTAACAAGATTACAGTTATATAACTAGGTACAACAACAAATACACTGTCAATTAAACAGATACTACACATCTAGCCAGAAATCTAACACCTGACTGCAGAGATTACAGTTATATGACTAGGTACAGCAACAAATACACTGTCACGTAAATAGATACTACACATCAAGCCCCAACTCCGACAACTGACTACAGAGATTACAGTTATATAACTAGGTACATCAACAAATACACTGTCAAGTAAACAGATACTACACATCTAGCCATAACTCTAACACCTGACTGCAGAGATTACAGTTATATGTACAGTTTAGGAACAGCAACAAATGCACTGTCAAGTAAACATATACTACACATCAAGTCCCAACTCTAACAACTGACCAACTAGATTACAGTTATATAACTACGGGTAAAAATATACAGCAGACAATCCGTCAACAACGAGCAAAAACCGTAGAACAAAAAAGACAGTTTATCACTGACATATGAAACAAAAAACCACAGTGAAACAATATTTTGAAACAAGAAGTAAGACACACTGAAAATATAAATAACTAACCGGAATTTCATAGCCCACATGTCGTCCATTACTTTAAAAAAAGTGTTATTAACACACGTGATACTTTTTTTTCTTTTTTGTGAAAGTTGCTCTAGACAAGAAGAGAAGAATAAATCAAACAACATAAATACAGGACTTATGACAATGGTTATAACGAACACAACAACAAATGAGAATACTACTTCAAAAATAATTATTATTTTCGTGACTACTACGGTCACTCAAGAGAAACCAATAGCAAGGGATCCAGATCTCCAGGAATACCCAGAGTTCGCTGGGGGGACAACATTAGATAATCCCTGAGGGACCGAAGACTGGACTGGAACCAGGCCAAAAGAAACACAGCTCACAGGATAACATATCGGAGAAAGCTAGACATCATATCTCACTACCCAGGGGATCAGGGAGGAGTATATCATTATTGTACCCACTGGTTCTGACAAAATTCCTTCCAAAATATTTCCTACTGGGTATGAACCCAGTACCTTTAAAATTAGAGGCGGGCGCCACACCTCACATCACATCTACTCCGGTGTTACGTGCAGTCTTTGATATCTTACAATATTATACATTGGTATAATTGTTATGTTCGCAAATATTTTGGTAAACAAAATAGTGCTTAAGGAAAAGTCATTATTGAGTTACTTCCCTTGAAAGTTGTGTCGGCTCTTTCGATCGAACTCCGCGGATGAATCCAGTTTTCTGCGATTTATCCTTTGTTTGGGTAATAATAGATTGTTCTTGCTTCAGAATATCTATGGCCTGAATTTATGTGTATTGTTTGTCTGAGTAGGACGAGTCTGTCTTATATCTGTATATCTTTACATATCTAGGTCGAACTATATGTTCTGTTGTCTCTAGAGAGGTCAAAGGCTATTCGGCGGATGTGCCGCTAGAGTGTGGTGTGATTTGGCTTCGTCCTGATGGGGACTGTGTTTTTTCTATGTCGGCTTGTCGCCGGAAAAAGTGATCTCAGTATTTGTGGGGAAAGTGATAGTCGTCTAGACCTATCGTGTATGCTTTACCCCAGGGTTTATTCTTATTGCCAAGGAATGGCAGAATCATATTTCTGATACCAAGGTAATAAAAGATACTCTTGTGAACTCTCTCGTTCGAAGCCACCATTTTCGATAGGTACGATTTGAATGTCTAAGAGAATATATTTGACTCGATGAAAACGACTTCGATTCCTAGCAGCACTATATCCTGTAGAATGCAGTCAATTGTTCATGATCAAATCTACAGAGCAATGAAATGTTTTATGAATGACTAACTTTAGGACAGATTCATTATCTGTATCCAAACGTGAGTGACAGCTCACGAGTGAAGCCATCTTGGAACCAAACATGTAGTGACTTTCAAGAAGAGAAAAGGGATGCCCGTATTATCGCTTGATTAGTCCAGAGATCACTGCTACACATGAGAACCCTTTATTAGCGGTTCAATATTATTATATGGAAAAAATATGTGCTGAACATTATGTTGGAGAATCGTCGCTAGACGAGATTAGGTTTAGAAGCCATCTGGAATATTGTTTATAAGCTGACGTGCTCAGTCAGTGAAGTCAGATGATATATATGTATGGGCGATACTGAGGGCTTGGCTACTGACAGTCCTTTATACTATTATTCTACATGAGTGCCCATGTAACATTGCAAGACCATTTATCCGCTGTACCATGATGTATTATGCCAACCTGTGATTTGTCACTATCTGTGCTGTCGAGTGTGTACGTCCAATTAAACTTTAGAAAAGGTACACAGTCGTTGGTGTCGATGACTTCCAGCCATACATGGGTGTGAGAAAAGAACATTTGTCAACACCACGAACCCTTATTATCATTCGCACATTATACACTCAATCCATGTCTACACACCACTGCGTAGGTCAAGTTGACATTCCATACACTACAGTGGAGCAAACAACACCATAGAGATCTTATCAACTGATGATGATGATGTCTGCTTCCATCCACTTATATCTATTTTTTGGTGGATATCATTAACTGGAATAAAGGAGGACTTTATCAACTGGTGGACCAGCTTTCTGGGTTTGACCTCGCAGAAGTTCAGAAGTCAACAGATTACCGATACCAGACCGTTTCCTGTGGCTGATACGACACACTTGCAGTATTGGTTTGCTCTTTGTCAACACTTCGTCACGTGACCTGTCAAGTGAATGCAGTATGTAGGTCAGCGTTGTTGACATTTTTACATTAGACATTACAGAGTTTCACAGAACAGTTGGATCAATTCTTGTCAATATCAACAGGAAGACAGTATTAGTGAACTAAGAAGTCCTATTTTCATCGATGGATCTTCTTGTTTTCTATATATGAACTTTAATATTTAAGGCCAGAATGTTTAATTGAATAAAGTGGCAGTTTGTTTATTTTCATAAAAATAACTTTGCCATTACTGTAAAACTGAGCCTATTTTGCAACACATACTATCATACACATAATTTATATATATTTATGTTTACATGTTATTTGTTTGTATAGTATGTTAGTTTCTATGTCAGCGGGTTGTGTTTAAGGTTGGGCGGCGTCCTCACAACAGAATATCCCACGTCATAGAGGGTCCGTTGTGGGCGTTTTCTATAGGTGCAATTTTCTTGATTGAAAATTTGCTGCGACAACTGTTGCTTTTGTGTTAGCTGTGAAGTCTGTAATTATTGTTATTTTTGTAATATTTCTTTGTTCTTTAGTTTTGTTTTGATTTGTTTGTAATTTGTTGGTCTAACCTTTTCTATCTTTCAGTTCTATTCACAATTTATATTCATATATTGTGACGTCATTTGTGTTGTTATTCTTTGCAGATTCAGTGATTATTTTCATTGATTTCCCTATTTGATTTATTTTGATTTCTGCAAACGTTCTTGTATTGTCAGTCCTATTTGTACTTTATGTATTCTGTTGGTTGACATATGTTTTATATAGGTATATTTCATAATACACAATTGCCTGTGCATTGCACTTGGATTATGGTATAAACCAGTACCTGATTATTATTACTGTTATACAAGACCTTATTAAGGCTTGTGACCCACAGATATTGGGATAGTATACTGATTAATCAAGTCATTAAGAACTTGTGGTATTATTATTGGTTCAGGTGATTAGTATTATTGTTAGACATCATGTCTACATTGGAATACTTCATTACACAAGGGAAATCCCTTGATAAGACTGGTCAACAATTAGAACAATGGGCTGTTGCTCAATATGACAAAGCATTAGCTGCAGAAGAGAAAAAAGCTGCTGCAGAAGAGAGGAAAGCCATGGCTGAAGAGAAAAGATTAGAAAGAGAAGCTGAGGCTGCTGCTGAACAAAAGAAATTACAGATGCAGGTGGAGGAAAGGAGATTTGAAGCTGAACAAAAAAAATTAGAAAGAGAAGCTGCTGCGGAACAAAAAAGATTAGACAGTGAAGCTGAACAAAAAAGATTAGACAGGGAAGCTGAACAAAAAAGATTAGACAGGGAAGCTGAACAAAAAAGATTAGACAGGGATGCTGAACAAAAAAGATTAGATGCTGAAGAGAAAAAAGCAATAAGAGAACATGAATTTGAGTTAGAGAAATTGAGATTGACAAGTATGAGTAATGTTAATCAGGCATCTAGTGGTAATGGTAAACCTTCTACTTACAAGGTTAAGGTTCCACCGTTCAATCAGTCCAGTGACGATATTACATTCTGGCTGGATAGATTTGAACGTTCTTGTCGTACACATAATGTGGATAAATCACAATACGCTAATCAATTAGCAGAAAACTTGAAAGGTGAATCTTTGACTAGATTATGCCTTGTAGGAGAAGCAGATAAGGATAATTATGATGTCATTAGGGCGGCTTTGATAAAAAAATATCAGCTAAGTGAGGAAGGCTATCGCCTTTTATTTAAAACGATGGTGCCTGAGACGGGTGTAGAATTCTCAGAATTCACTGCAAAGGCACGTCTCACAGCTGATCGTTGGATTGAGCTTTCCAAAACAGAAAAAACGTATGAAGGACTTATGGATTTGTTGCTCAGAGATAAGATTATGTCATGTGTGAACAAACCTTTCCTTGAATTTATACATGAGCGTAAACCTAAATCTCTAAAAGAAATGGAAGAATATTGTTCCCAATATGTCACTGCACACCCCGACGTGACTTTTGGCAATACTAAGATTAAGGAGAGCATGCCAGTTGCTTCAGCAACACCATACAATCCCAATTATTCACACAGATTTCAGGGACCTCAAAACAGATTTGATAAAAAAGGTAACCATAATAGTTATCAAAACCAAGGTAACCAATCATTTCAGGGTTCTTCTTCAAAGAACTGGAGACGAGCTGATAGCTCTCGACACAGGGGTGGTCATAATTATAGGAATTTCCGTAGAGGAAGTAATTATAGAAACTATCAGGGTTATCCGTCTTGGAGTCAACAAGATCATAATTACAGAGATACTCATTATAATGAATATGATAATGGTAACCAAGGGAACTATGACTCAAACCCAAATAGGGGTTACAATAGAGGTAACAATAACTACAGAGGTGATAATAACCGAGGTAGATCTCAAAACAAAAGACATAAACCACATTTTCAGGCAAACTCTGCACAACAAGAGTCCCATGAAGCCTATAAACAGAGTAAAGATAATAATGATGCTAGTAATATGGCATGTGCCGCTTTTGATTTTGGGAGAGCATCTCAGTGCCCCCAATGCAAAACGTTATTTGAGCCAACCACAGTGTCTACTTTAAGCTGTGGCCATCCTCTTCCTGCTCTTCCGGCATCAGTCGCGCATGATGGAAGAGGTTCTCTTGTCTTACATAAGGGTTTAGTGAATAACAATCCAGTCTCTGTGTTATTTGATTCTGGATGCACCACAATTGGTGTTAGGCAGTCACTCGTAGATCCTTCCCGTGCCACTGGACAAGTAGTCAAATGTGTAACATTTGGCGGCACATTAGAGAAATACTCTACTGCTATCATTAGGATTGCTACTCCTTTCTTTACAGGAGATGTACACGCATGTCTTCTTCCGAATCCGATCGCTGACCTCATCATCGGTCGCATTCATGGAGTCAAAGAATGCACTCCGCAACAAATTTCCACGTGGGAAAGGCAAAACATGCAGATTGCTAACGCTGTAGTCACTAGAGCTCAGGCTCTTAATATGCCTCAAACTTCATCTACTGAAGATAATGAAGTGCATAACCAAGATGATCCCTTGGTAATTTCTCGTGACTCGTTTATAAAACAGCAAGAAGATGATCCCACTCTGAAGAAATTCTTCATTCTTGCAACTAAAGGTGATCCGAATAAAGACACAAGTCGTAAATCGTGGATTACAAAGAAGAATGGCGTACTTGTACGTATGGTTCAAGACTCCATTACGTCAAGTCATTCTCAAATCCTGGTTCCCAAGAATTTGAGGGTTAAAATTTTGCAGCACGCTCACGACTCTCAGTGTGCTGGACACATGGGTTTTTCCCGTACTAAGTCAAGAGTCCTTGCGGCTTTCTTTTGGCCATTGGTAAACAAGGACATACGGATTTATTGTCGATCTTGTAAAGTATGTCAGGAAGTTAAATCCAAAGGTCCACGGCATGCTGCACCCATTCAGGCGGCGGACATTCCTATTCGGCCGTTCCAAAAAATGGCCATAGACATAATTGGTCCATTTAAGATCAAGTCTGCCAGAGGACATCAGTTTATCTTGACGTGTGTTGATATGTGCACACGTTGGCCAGAGGCTATTCCTCTGAAGAGCATTACTACTGCTGATATTGCAGATGCTCTTTGGCTTATATTTTCTCGTCTGGGGTTCCCCGGAGAGATATTGTCAGACCATGGCACCCAACTAATATCAGATACCATGTCTCAAGTAATGTCTACTCTGCAGATAGATAGATCTTTAAGTAGTATCTACCATCCAATGTCTAATGGTATGGTCGAACGCCTTAATAGAACACTTAAAAACTTACTGGGGAAGATAACTGAGGATCATCCTCAAGACTGGGACAGAGTTTTACCTGCGGCCCTCTCGCTTACAGAGAGGTACCCAATGAACATACAGGATTTTCTCCCTTTGAACTCGTCTTTGGCGCGCGTCCGCGTGGCCCTATGTCGTTGCTTCACGATCTCATTACATCTGACAATATTGACGATGACACAAAGTCATCCTACGAATATGTCATCGCGTTGAGACAAAAAATTATCGAAGCATGCAAATTAGCAACTTCTTCTTCTGAATTTGCGAAACAGAAGGCAAGGCAATTTGCCAATAAGAAGAGATGCTTACGACAACTTTGTCCTGGTGACAAAGCATTTGTATTACTACCTTGTAGGGAAAACAGATTACTTATTTCTTGGAAAGGTCCGTACGATATAATATCGAAAATTTCCGATGTCGACTATATTGTCGATATTGATGGGAAGCATAAAACCTTCCACATCAATATGCTTACTGAATTCCATGAACGTCCGGATTATTTGCAACCCATTTTCCAAGCAACGGACAATTCTCCAGTACAACATGGTCATTACTCATCACTGTCCGTGATACAGGATGAGGAAACAAGTTTTTCAGATGTAAATCTTCCTCTTCCAATGATCCCACTTCATTCTAGTGAATCATGGAAGAACGTTACTGTCTCTCCTGATTTGTCTCTAGGAGAACAGCGACAAGTTTCAACTATGTTGCAAACATTTCAGGATGTACTCACTGACATCCCTGGACAAACGCATGTCATTGAACATGACATTGTTCTAACTGACCATACTCCTATTAGGGTTAGACCTTATCCTATACCTATACATTTTCAAGCACAGGTCGAGAAAGAGTTGGATGAGATGATAGATTTGAAAATAATCGAACCATCCACCTCTGCATATTCTTCGCCGATGGTTATTGTTCGTAAAAAAAAAGACAATAACATACGTCTTTGCGTTGACTATCGAAAATTGAATCAAGTAACGAAGTTCGATGCCGAACCTATGCCTTTACTGGAAGAGCTACTTACTCGACTCTCCAAATCTCATTTTTTCACTAAACTTGATTTGTCTAAAGGATATTGGCAAGTTCCTTTATCTGAACGCGCCAAACCTCTCACGGCTTTTTCAACACCTAGAGGTTTGTTCCAATGGAATTTTATGCCTTTCGGTCTTATGAACGCACCAGCTACATTCGTACGCATGATGCGCCGAATCCTATCTTATCGGTCAGATGTCATTGCATATCTAGACGACATCTGTCTTTTCAGCGATACTTGGGAAGATCACTATTCAGGGTTAGATGAATTGCTGTCTACTTTGCGTGAGCACAACCTGACAGCGAAACCCTCTAAAGCCTATATTGGTTTTAGCGAAATTTCTTTCCTAGGCCACCGAGTTGGTCATGGTTTCCTAAAGACAGAGGACCATAATACTAGTAAGATACTTAACATCTCAATCCCTAAGACTAAAAAACAGGTGAGAAGTCTGTTAGGTCTTATTCAATTTTATGGCAGATTCATTCAGAATCTATCCTCTATCATGGCACCTCTTTCAACACTTCTAAAGAAAGGTTCGCCTAATGTGGTCCACTGGTCTCAGGAATGCCAATGCTCTCTGGATAAGATTAAAACATTGTTTTCAACACCACCTCCTTTTTAGTGCTACCTACTAAAGATAAGACATTCGTTCTTCGTAGTGACGCTTCATCCACTGGGATTGGAGCGGCACTAATGCAAGAGTACTCTGGAACTCTGCATCCTGTAATGTATATTTCCAGAAAACTTAATGCGGCAGAAAGGAATTATTCGGTTTTAGACCGTGAGCTATTAGCTATGGTTTGGTCGATCCTCAAACTACAGAGATTCCTTCTAGGCGCACATTTCATAGTAGAAACCGACCAAAAAGCTCTTACTGCTATACAGAGTAAGAATTTGAAGAGCTCGAGGTCTACTCGATATGCAATTGCTCTTCAACCTTTTCATTTCTCTGTGCGAGCTATTCGTGGATCAGATAATGTGATGGCAGACATTCTGTCAAGATGCCCACATGATTCCACATAACTATTAGGGCTTAGACTTCTTGATATGTCTAGTTCTATAGTAGTTCCTTTTCTATATCATGATAGATACACATTTGTAATTTAATAATATAATGATTGTATAACTACATAGCGGTTCATTGATGTTTATTCACCGCTGTGCTTTGATGATTTTTTCTTCATAAATCATAAATTTAAGATATCTAATACGAAACTAGGGTATGAATTTTTTGGGCATCGTGTAATTGCCAGAATTGTATTATACTTTGATGACACCTTCCTGGAAAAATATACTTGTAGAGAAATAATTTCTCTCAGTTTATGAGACACATTCTCACCAGTCGCTCCATAAGTCGACTTAGCCTCATATTAGGCGTTATAGGTAGTTCTGATATTTTCATCTGCGCATTATTCATGCGTTGTGAGCCTATTGTACGTTGCTCCTAGATGTATTTCAAAAAAAAAAAAATGTTCCATTTTTTTTTTCCCGGGAGGTGTGGTAAGACTGTTACGTGCAGTCTTTGATATCTTACAATATTATACATTGGTATACTTGTTATGTTCGCAAATATTTTGGTAAACAAAATAGTGCTTAAGGAAAAGTCATTATTGAGTTACTTCCCTTGAAAGTTGTGTCGGCTCTTTCGATCGAACTCCGCGGATGAATCCAGTTTTCTGCGATTTATCCTTTGTTTGGGTAATAATAGATTGTTCTTGCTTCAGAATATCTATGGCCTGAATTTATGTGTATTGTTTGTCTGAGTAGGACGAGTCTGTCTTATATCTGTATATCTTTACATATCTAGGTCGAACTATATGTTCTGTTGTCTCTAGAGAGGTCAAAGGCTATTCGGCGGATGTGCCGCTAGAGTGTGGTGTGATTTGGCTTCGTCCTGATGGGGACTGTGTTTTTTCTATGTCGGCTTGTCGCCGGAAAAAGTGATCTCAGTATTTGTGGGGAAAGTGATAGTCGTCTAGACCTATCGTGTATGCTTTACCCCAGGGTTTATTCTTATTGCCAAGGAATGGCAGAATCATATTTCTGATACCAAGGTAATAAAAGATACTCTTGTGAACTCTCTCGTTCGAAGCCACCATTTTCGATAGGTACGATTTGAATGTCTAAGAGAATATATTTGACTCGATGAAAACGACTTCGATTCCTAGCAGCACTATATCCTGTAGAATGCAGTCAATTGTTCATGATCAAATCTACAGAGCAATGAAATGTTTTATGAATGACTAACTTTAGGACAGATTCATTATCTGTATCCAAACGTGAGTGACAGCTCACGAGTGAAGCCATCTTGGAACCAAACATGTAGTGACTTTCAAGAAGAGAAAAGGGATGCCCGTATTATCGCTTGATTAGTCCAGAGATCACTGCTACACATGAGAACCCTTTATTAGCGGTTCAATATTATTATATGGAAAAATATGTGCTGAACATTATGTTGGAGAATCGTCGCTAGACGAGATTAGGTTTAGAAGCCATCTGGAATATTGTTTATAAGCTGACGTGCTCAGTCAGTGAAGTCAGATGATATATATGTATGGGCGATACTGAGGGCTTGGCTACTGACAGTCCTTTATACTATTATTCTACATGAGTGCCCATGTAACATTGCAAGACCATTTATCCGCTGTACCATGATGTATTATGCCAACCTGTGATTTGTCACTATCTGTGCTGTCGAGTGTGTACGTCCAATTAAACTTTAGAAAAGGTACACAGTCGTTGGTGTCGATGACTTCCAGCCATACATGAGTGTGAGAAAAGAACATTTGTCAACACCACGAACCCTTATTATCATTCGCACATTATACACTCAATCCATGTCTACACACCACTGCGTAGGTCAAGTTGACATTCCATACACTACAGTGGAGCAAACAACACCATAGAGATCTTATCAACTGATGATGATGATGTCTGCTTCCATCCACTTATATCTATTTTTTGGTGGATATCATTAACTGGAATAAAGGAGGACTTTATCATCCGGCCCCCAGGGTCCGGCCCCCATGGTAGAAGAGGAACCAGCAGTCAGGGTAGAAGAGGAACCGGCCCCCAGGGTAGAAGAGGATTTGGCCCCCAGGGTAGAAGATGAACTGGCCCCAGGGAAGAAATGGAACTGGCCCCCAGGATAGAAGATGAACTGGCCCGCAGGGAAGAAATGGAACTGGCCCCCAGGATAGAAGATGAACTGGCCCCCAGGGAATAAATGGAACTGCCTGTTGCAATATGCTTATTGTCACAATGTTATTTGCGCATAAATGGGCGCTGAACTTAACTGAGAGATATTGTAAGATTTTTAATAAGCACACTTTTGTGCACTATTATTGAACATAGAGGCCAAGGTCTTAATGTATTAACCACTCGATTTGTAGATTGGTTTATGACGTTTGCTTTTTGGTGGGTCCTTAGTGATGACGTAGATTGGTAAATAACTAAAAAATGGAGGACCATCGCCTTGTCAATGGTCAGACACATTATTGTACTGTCCGGTTGTATATTATAGCTTCGGAAGGAAGCCTATGCTAGGACTGGTATTAAGGAATGAAGTATAATATTCAACCTTACGTGGACGTGGAAGTAATACACCGTAAAAACCGGAGTCAAAATCTTCCATTGTCACCGCAGTGTTTGAAGTTATTCTGGACCACAGAAATCCAGCATTGAAATAGTAGTTGGGACTATAAATGCATGTAATTATGCAACCCAAATTCGGAAAACTGATGACCGGAACGTCAGAAACCACATTATTTACCATTTAATCCATCACAATCACCATAACCAAACAACAACAAACCTACAATACCAGTTCACAAAACCTAAACGACACCCAGATCCAAAAACCCCAACTCATCATACACAAAAACCTAAACAACAAAAAATAACACATACATACTTCCAATACAAAAAACCCTTACAACCCATCAAACAAACAACCTCAAAACAAAAAAAAAACAATATTTACAATTCTAATCAAAATGGAGATTCTAGTTACTCTAACCAAAAACATAACATTATATCCACCAATCCTAAACTTACCCCCCAACATTAACCTAAAAAACACAAACTTTAACCAAAACAAAAACTTCCCCAACAAAAACACTCAAACCCCCCACACAAAAAACCCCACAAAAAAACTACAAAAAAAACAAACCCCACAAAAACAATAACCAAAACCAAATAAAACAAAACACACCATTACCCCATAAACCAATAACCACAAAAATCATCAAAAACCCCCAACCCATTCTAACAAAAACAAACTTCACCCCAACATAAATCACCCATAAAACACACCCAATAACCAAAACACCCCCCCATAAACAATAACCCAAAACCAATATAACTTCCACAAAATACAACCCCCACCCCTAACTACACCCAAACTAAAAATAAAATCCAAAAATACAACCAATCACTACCCCCAAAATTCCCAACATAAATTATCACTTCAACCCCCAACCCTCACAAACCCCCAATCACCACAAACCAATCAAACCACACCCAAAATTCATAACAACACAAATTAAATCCACCCCTTCAAATTACCCCCCCATATCCACACCCTTCAAAACAATTTACATTCATAATCCACATATCCCAAACAATTATACTCCAAAAACAACCCCCAACACTAACAACCCCACCACCCCCACATACTAACCACCCCTACCCAACATATTAAAATCATCACCCCCTTTTTAAAAACCATCCAATCAATCATAATACCAACCCTTAATCCATTCCCCAATCCAACATCCCAAACCCCAACATCTAACCACCCACCCCCATAACCTTTTTCCACCATAACCAAAAACCCCCCATTACATACAAAACACCATTCCATTTTCTCATATCATCCCCCCCACATCCACATTATTTAACAACCCCCCCCCCCCCCCCAAACCAACATCCCACCCAATACCATAATAAATCCCCCCCCCCCCCAATACCCCTACCCCCCACATTCCCAAACACCCTATTCCTTACCCCCACCCCCCAAAACCCAAACAAATACCCTTTATCCAACCCATTATATAACATCCCCCAAAATTACCCCAAAACAACCCCCTAACAATAAAATACCCAAAACCCCACCACCCAATCAAAACCCCACCCCCCCCCCCCCCCACCATATCAAACCATCACCACAAACCCCAACCCACACCCAAACCACCTTACCAACCCCCTAACCCCCCCCAACCCCCCCCCCAAATCACCAAATCCATTACCCCACCAACTAAAAATAAACCCAAACATTACCCCCCCCCCTAACCCCCATAAAAACCCCCCCCACCCCCATATAACACCAAACCACCCATAAACCCCATACCCAAACCCCCACCCCCCCCCAAAAACCAACCCACCCCCCCACCTAATCCCAAAAAACACATACTCCACCAAAACAACCCAACAAACAACCCACCCACCCAAAAATTAAAACCCCCCCCCCCTCCACAAATAAAAAAAAATTTAACCTAAACATAATATCACCCCCCAAAAACCATCCCCCCCCCCCAAACCCCCAAAACCAATAACCCCATACCCCCCCCCCCAAATTCCCCCCCCCCCCCCCCCCCCCCCATCCAAAAACACCCCCCTAACAAAAACCCCCCAAAAAACCCAACCCCAAATAATAAACCACCCCCAAACTAAACAAAACCCCCCCCCAAATTCCCCCACCCCAACCCCACCCCCCCCCCCCCCCCACATAAATACCAACCAAACTCCCCCCCCAAACCCCCCCAACCCCCCCCCCCAAAAAAAACCAAATTCCCCCCCTACAAAAACCCCCTCACCAACCTTATCCCCCCCCAAACCCCCCCCCAAAAAACCCCCCCAAAAACACACCACCCCCCCCAAAACCCTTACCCCCCCCCCCCATACCCCAAAAAAAAAAACCAAACCCAATTACCCCAAAAAACTTCAACCCACCATTATCCAAAAAACCCCCCCCCCCACCCCCCCCCCCCCCTACATATTAAAACTACACCCCCCCCCCCCAAACCATATTTAAAAACACCCCACCCCAATCACCCCCCCCCCCCATAACCCCCTCCCCCACCCCCCCCCAAAATCTTACCCTCCCACCCACCCACAACAATCATTCAAAAAACCCCCCCCCACCCCAACCAAAAACACCCCCCCCACAACCCCACCCCCCCCCACCCCTACCATACAAACAAATCCCCCCCTCCCCCACATACACCAACAACCCATCACCCCCTAACCACCCCCCCAAAATACCCCATATAAACAAAATCCCATAACATCCAACCCACCCCCAAAACCAACCCCACCCCCCCCCCCCCCAAAATAAAATCAACAACACAAACACACCTACACCAAAAACCACCCAAACTACCCATCCCATCCAAAAACATCCCCATAACTATCCCCCCCACATTTCCCAACCTACCCCAAACAAACTATAATCCCCCCACCTCACCCCCCCCCCCAAACCAAAAAACCCATCCCCAAAAACACAAAAAATAACCATCCCCCCCCCCCCCCCCACCCAACAAACAAATTCCCAAACCCCCCAAACCAATTTAAATCAAAAAACCACAAAAAAAATATAAACTCCCCCACCATCCAATAAACCCCCAAATACCCCCCCCCTCCAAAATCCCCCCTTAATCCCCTTTTACCACCCCCCCCCCCACTAAACCCAACAAACCATTCACCCCCCCCACACAAACACCCCAAAACCCCCCCCCCCCCCCCCCCAAATCCCCCCCCCCAACCCCCCACAAATTTTATCTCCATAAACACCCCCCCAACCCCCCCCCCCTATTCCCCCCCTAACCCCACTCCCAAAAACCCCCCCCCCAACCACCCTATTTCCCCCTACCCCCCCCCAATTCAATACCACCCCCCCCCCTAACCCCCAACCCACCCCCTTCGACCCCCCCCCCTTAAAACCCCATCCCCCCCAACCAAAATCCCCCAAAATACCCCCCCATCCAAACCCTCCCCCCCACCAAACCAAACACACCCCCCCAAATAAAAAATTCCCCCCCCCAAAAAAACCCACCATTCCCACTAAAACACCCAAAAACCCACTCCCCCACTCCCCCACCAATAAAAACCCCCCAATCACTAACCCCAACAAACCAACCAATCCCCCCTTCATTCCCCCCCTAACCAATTAAAACACCAAAAATACCCCCCTAATACCCCACCAACAACCCCCTTCATCTAAACCCCCAAAAAAACCCCAACCATACAAACCCCCCCAACCCCTTCACCCAAAAACAAACCCCCACCATCCAATCCCCCACAATAAAAAACATAACATCAAAATTAATCCCAACATAATAATTTCAATCCCCCCAAACCCTTTTCACATACCATCCACACCCAACCCCCCCACCCCTATAACCCCCACCCCCATCCCCCCAAACCAACCCCCACACCCCCCCAACCAACCCACAAAAAAACCCCACCTATCCCCAACCCTCCCCACCCCCAACCCTAAAACCCAAAACCCCCCATAACCAAAATAACCTTCCAAACACCAATTCCCCCCTCCAAAAAATCCCCCCCTCCCAACCCACCCCCAACCCCCCAAACCAAACCATTCACCCCAATAAAAAAACTTATCCACCCAAAACTAATCCTATCCCATCCCCCCTCCCCCAAAAAAACCCCAAAACCCCCCCCTAAAAAACCTATCCAAACTTAACCCCCCACCCCAAAAATACCCACCATCATTACCACCCACCCCATATTATACAACCATCACCCCCCCATTACCCAACCCCACTAAATCCCCCATAAACCCCCCCACATCCCCAAAAAACCCAAAAACACAAACCCCAAATTAAAACAATAATCCCCACCCATCCTCCACCATAAATTACACCCCTTTAACAATTAACCCCCTAAAACCCCCCTAACACCCCCCCCAACCCCCCCAAAACCCCCAACAACCAACCAACCACCCCAAAACATCATCCCAAAAACCCAAAAAAACCATAAAATAATAAAACATAACCCCCCACCCCAAACAAACCCCAAATCAAAAAAAAAAAACCCCCCCCCCCAAAACCACAAACCCCAAACCCCCCCCAACACCCAAATCCCCCCCCCCCCCCCCAAAAAAAAAAATCCCCCCCCCCAATAAACAATTTCCCACTACCACCCCCCCCACCCATAAACCACATAACCCACACAACCCAACCCTACCCACCCCCCCAAAAAAAATAACACACAAAACCCCTCCTCACCCCCCCCACCCAAAAAACCCCCAACACCCCCCCTCAAAAAAATTATTAACCCCAACCCACACACCCCCCCACCACATCCCCCCCCAACCCCCATTCCCCCCCCCACCCCAACCCCCCCCCCCCCCCCCCCCCCCCCCTAACAACCCAACCATTCAAACCCCCCCCCCAAAATCAATTCAACATACCAAACAAAAAAACCACCCCCAACAAATATTACCCACTAAACACAAACACCCCCCCAAAAACCCTCACAACCCATACCCCCAAACAAAACAAACTCCACCCCCCCCCCAATACCCAACCCCCCCACCCAACCCCCCCAAACCCCAAACCCCCCACCCCCCCCTCCCCCAAAAAACCTAAACCCCTAACCCCCCCCCACCCCCCCCCCCCCCCCCCCCCCCACCCCACCCCCCCACACACCACCCCCCCCACACCCACACCCCCCCCCACCCTAAAAAACCCCCCCACCCCCCCCCCCCCAACCCCCCCCCCACCCCATCATCTAACCCCCCCCCCCCCCCCCCACCCCCCCCCCAACCCCCAACACTTTCTAACCCATAACCCCCACTCACACACCCATATCCCATCACCCCACAAACTCCCCCCACAAACCACCCACAAACACCCACCCATCACCCTCTAAAACCACCCCTAACCCTAAACCATAATTTATCACCCCCCCAACTCCCCTACCATCCCACCACAACTCACCACCAACCCAAAACCCCCACCCAACACCTTCCCCACCAAACCACCAACCCCTATACCAATTCTCCACCCAACACCAATAATACAAATCCCAAAACCACCCAAACACCTAACACACATCTACACACCCTTCCCCCCTCAACTCAAACCCAAAATCCACCATAAAACCATCTCCACAATCACCCCCCAACCACCCAATTCATATCTCCCCATTACAAATCACTTAAACAATCCTCCAATTTACCCATAACATAAATTCCCATACCCCCAACCCCATTAATAATTAACTCACCATAAAACCATCCAAAAAAAATACCCCCTCTCCATTAAACTAAAACCCTACAATCCCAACCATCACCAATCCCCCCAATTATCCCCCCTCAAAAAATATCATTCATCCAACCTCATAAATCAACCCCCACTTCCTTTCCCACCTCCCAATACAACACCCCCTCAACCCCCTCCATAACCCCCCACCCCATCCCCAAAACCCTCTACACCCCCCATATTATCCTTCCTTCCTTCAACATCTCCCTCCCATCCTCTTCCACCCTCCATAAACTCCTCCCCCTCTCCCCACATTTCTCCCCCCCACCCCGCCCAAACATACCAATCCCCACCATTAGCCCACACCCAAAAACAACTGGTAGACCAAAAAAACTTCCTCATCCCACATATCTATCCCGTCATGTAAACCAAAACCAACACTCAACTCAAAAAACACCACCAGGTCACCAATACACCCACCTCCAAATAAACAACACCCCAAAACCACTATACTCTCTCAATAAAACTTACCACCCCCACCACCCCCCCAATCCCACCCCAAAAATTCAACCCTCTCTCCTTACCCCTTCCACCCAGTTAACATAAACACCACATTCCCCTTTAATATCTTTTGCCCACCAAATACTAAACATACCTCCCCCCATTCTCCCCCTCCACAGCCACTCCACCAACCCCCACCACATAAACAAATCCATTCTTCCCCCCCACAAAACCTTCAACCCCACCTGCACTCATAACTAACCCATATTCATCCCCTCTTCACCCAGAATAACATCCCCTTAAAATTCTCCACCTTCCTCATGCCGGCAAAAACACCCCACCCCCTAAAAACTAATTTCACCCCCTAACCCCAACAACTATCCAATTAACACTCCAATCATCCTTCACCTCTCCATAAAAAACTCAATCATACCACCCCAATATCATCCCTACTCACATTCCATAAACATAATCTCCTTTAATTAAACAATAAATCCCACACAAAAAACCCCTCCACCCTAACCCACAAATCACAAACACTCCCAGCCACACTACCTTACCTAACACCCAAACAACCCACCCAACTCCCACCCTAACACCCCAACTTAACCCCAATCCACCCCCAATACTTAACAAAACTATTCAACCACACCCCAAATCCAAAAAAACCCATAAAAACATTAACCACGATTCACCTAACAAGAAAAAATAACCCATGGTTAATCCATTCCACATCAACAATACCCTTAAATCAAAAACAAATCTCCCCAATTACAATACCCAAAAACACGAACACCCATCCAATAACAAACCCAACCCAATCAAGCCATTAAATAGAACCCCCAAAACTTTACCTCTACATAAATGTAAACTCACAAAAAACACTCCTAACATCCTTGGAAAATCACACCTAACCACCCCCATCTCATCTACAAACCAACAGTATAACCAAACAAATAACCCACTAACCAAATAAAAACACAATGTGGCTAAAACCACCCTATCCCACAATACCAAACCCCTATCCCCCTCCACTCCCCAAATCCCCCATTAAACAATATAAATTCCACCTTACAATAACCTCAAACCAAACAAAACCAAAGCCCTACCAATCCTCAATCAACCCCACCCCCCCACATCCCCCCCCCAAACCACTTTAATAACCCATCCCCCACCACTCACCCCACCCCACCTTTCCCACTCCATCCCACCCTCCACACCTCACCAACCATACAACAACCCCAATTACAATACCCCCCCTAAACCAACAAACAACCCCATCACCCAGTTCCATCAACCCCCTACCACCTTCCCACAAATTCCCCACCCCCCCCCCCATAAAAACCACCACTAAAAACAAATAAAATAATCCAACCCCCCTCCCCAACAAACCCAAAACCCCCCCAAACCACCCATCCCCAAAACAAAACACTTACCATCAACCCATAAACCTCAATCTCCCCAACTCAATCATCCCATCAAAAAACCCCCCCTAAACCCACAATCCATCCCCCAACACAATCCAACCCTCCAAACTAAAACGCAATCCATCAAAAATCCAACAAACCATTTGACCAAAAACTAACAACATCAACAACAACCACCCCAACCTCACCCCCTTCCCCCAACCTAAACCCCCTCAAAAACAAAAAAACACTCCCTCAAATAATAATGCAAACAAAAAACACACCAAAAAAATTTTCAACTCCCCCACCACTTACATTCCCACCCACCCCCTAAAACGCTCCCGTACCCAATGTCCCACTCCCCAAACCCCATCAATCAACTATCAACCCCCCCACTCAAAAAAAAAACCCCCCCCCCCAAAACATATCACCCTCCACCAAACCAACCCACCCAAAATAATCCCCCACCCTCAACCCATCAAGACAAACTCCCCACCCCAATATCCAAAAAATTCCCCCTCCAATCAACTCTAAAAATTTAACCCTCAATACAACCATCCACTCCACCAAATATAAACCCCAAACCTCAAACCCCAACATCCCCCTAATAAGTTGGAATAAAAACAACCCTCAAAGTTACCCAAACTTCCCCAATATAAACCTCAGTCTGAAAAAAATCCATATTCCCAAAACAACCCAACTTTATCTCCTCCCAAAATATTACACCCTCCAAAAAAAAAAAACACACCCAAAAAATACCAACCCATCGATAATAAAAAAATATGCCCACATAGTTCGCCCCGCCGCCGCACACAAGCGTGCTAACCACCATTTTAACCATCCCTCCCATACCAAGTCCCTCTCCACCCCCAAATTTTTAATACAAATTATATCTCCGTTGCTTTAATCACTTATTATAAAGAGTATCAACTTCTCACATATGAACCGAACTCTCCACGTGACAACATACTGGATTCCAAGCCGATATCTTCGGTCATCGTAAAGGACAATTCAAAGTACATCTTAGGAGCAGCAATATTCCAAAGAAACAAAATAGAGACACTTGTCCTTCCATCTCTAGCAATGCAGAACGTAACGCACTGCAGCACACCCTCAATGTATGCTCGGAGCCCTCACGCGCACACTAGAGACCTAATATGGTACGATAGTTAGTCGCTGGGTAGATGCCTTCACTTGTATCTTAGTCTACCCAGAAGTAATATAATGTCATGATAGTTAGACAATAGATCATCCAGTACTGAGTTAGTGTGCGAGTGCGCGCGCGCCATCCTCTCTACCAGACAAATGCCTAGACTCATATTCGTGCTGTGATACTCACCAGAATGCACTGCTGCTTTTCTTAAAATTAAACGATTCTGTGATTCGCTTTCGCAGAGTACCAACTAAACTTCACCACTGCATATGAGTTGTGTTGGTGCTGTGTTTGCTTCAACAATTTGATGGACATCTGCATCCGATCACGTACATTTCGAGAAAATTAAACAAGGCGGAAATGAATTATTCGGTGTTTGAAAAGGAACTTCTCGCCGTGGTATGGGCAGTAACCAAATTAGAGAAGTATTTGTTGGGTGTATGTTTCGTAATACAGTCAGATCAGAAGGCTTTGGCGTATTTAAAGACTAAAAACCACAAATGCGCCCGAGCAGCCCGTTATTCGATTCTGATGCAGCCGTATAATTATACGATTCAAGCAATTCGGGGGTCTGACAATGTGGTGGCAGACGTACTGTCGAGGTGCCCTCAGGAAGACAGTACACAAGTTTTTAATAACAGTTAATGCATGGTCAACAGTAGTGTTGATGTAGTTGGGACATTGAATTTAATTGGTTTTACCCAGAACACACTTTAATGTTTAGGGGGTGACTGTACTGCAATGATATTCAAAAGCAAAAAAAAAAAAAAAAAAAAAAAAATTTTTTTTGCGTGTATATTATCTAGAGGTTCCTAGGGGCATTGAAATAGGTAATTTGAGGACCAATTTATGCTTATACTTGCAATCGTTTGGGTTTATATCATGAATAAACATATATGGGACTGACTCTTCATTGGTGAGGTACATATTATTGTAATCTTTATCCTATGGGTAGATAATCCTATTAGATGTAATTATATTAGGTGAGTTTTGGGTCTAGTATTATTGATTAGTTTAGAGGTAATAGAGGGCAGTGTTGTTTTTTTTCCGTAATTTTTGTTATTATGATTATTTCTTCCTACGTGGATTTTATTCACATGACTTGTTTATCACCGTTTCATCTCATCGACGACTGACTGATAATTTTATGAGACAATTAACTGACTTAGACGTATTGAGACTTAGGATAGTATTATGCTGGTATTTTTATTATTATTACCAATAGATTTTTGAAGAAAAAAAAGAAACTGCGTTTT
The DNA here is from genome assembly GCA_024509875.1 of Oreohelix idahoensis. Taxonomy (NCBI): domain Eukaryota; kingdom Metazoa; phylum Mollusca; class Gastropoda; order Stylommatophora; family Oreohelicidae; genus Oreohelix; species Oreohelix idahoensis. The sequence continues at coordinate 364,698 of JAMPIV010015126.1, forward strand.
TTTTTTCTTACAGGTGGTAGAGGGTAATTGTTGCAATATGCTTATTGTCACAATGTTATTTGCGCATAAATGGGCGCTGAACTTAACTGAGAGATATTGTAAGATTTTTAATAAGCACACTTTTGTGCACTATTATTGAACATAGAGGCCAAGGTCTTAATGTATTAACCACTCGATTTGTAGATTGGTTTTATGACGTTTTGCTTTTTGGTGGGTCCTTAGTGATGACGTAGATTGGTAAATAACTAAAAAATGGAGGACCATCGCCTTGTCAATGGTCAGACACATTATTGTACAGTCCGGTTGTATATTATAGCTTCGGAAGGAAGCCTATGCTAGGACTGGTATTAAGGAATGAAGTATAATATTCAACCTTACGTGGACGTGGAAGTAATACACCGTAAAAACCGGAGTCAAAATCTTCCATTGTCACCGCAGTGTTTGAAGTTATTCTGGACCACAGAAATCCAGCATTGAAATAGTAGTTGACTATATATTGCATGTATTATGAACAAATTCGATGACCTGATGACCGGACGTAGAACCACATTTTACCATTTAATCATCATTGGAAAATAAACCTCTGTTTGAGTTAAAAAAAACACCTCAGCTTTTATGGTCCGTTAAAGTAGAGGTTGGCTGTTGCAGGTTGTTCTTCCCTTTTGAACCAGTGAGAAAAACAGGGACGATTAAGTGTTGCTACACACTCACGTTTTGGCATTCGCGTCTTATCACTGTACTTTCATCAGTGATATAAACAAAATTGGGAAGAACTTTACCGCTATTGGTGGACATTTTAACATGACTCTAACGGTTGTTGAAAGCAGACATCAAAGCGGTAAAGTTCTTCCCAATTTTGTTTATATCACTGATGAAAGTACAGTGATAAGACGCGAATGCCAAAACGTGAGTGTGTAGCAACACTTAATCGTCCCTGTTTTTCTCACTGGTTCAAAAGGGAAGAACAACCTGCAACAGCCAACCTCTACTTTAACGGACCATAAAAGCTGAGGTGTTTTTTTTAACTCAAACAGAGGTTTATTTTCCAATGATGATTAAATGGTAAAATGTGGTTCTACGTCCGGTCATCAGGTCATCGAATTTGTTCATAATACATGCAATATATAGTCAACTACTATTTCAATGCTGGATTTCTGTGGTCCAGAATAACTTCAAACACTGCGGTGACAATGGAAGATTTTGACTCCGGTTTTTACGGTGTATTACTTCCACGTCCACGTAAGGTTGAATATTATACTTCATTCCTTAATACCAGTCCTAGCATAGGCTTCCTTCCGAAGCTATAATATACAACCGGACTGTACAATAATGTGTCTGACCATTGACAAGGCGATGGTCCTCGTTTATTTTTTTTGTTTTGTTATTTTTTTGTTTTTTTTTTTTTTTTTTTTTTTTATTTTTTGTTTTTTTTTTTTATTTGTTTTTTTTTTTTTTTTTTTTTTTTTTTTTTTTTTTTTTTTTATTTTTTTTTTTTTTTTTTTTTATTTCATTTTTTTATTTTTTTTTTTTTTTTTCTTTTTTTTTTTTTTTTTTTTTTTTTTTAGTTATTTACCAATCTACGTCATCACTAAGGACCCACCAAAAAGCAAACGTCATAAACCAATCTACAAATCGAGTGGTTAATACATTAAGACCTTGGCCTCTATGTTCAATAATAGTGCACAAAAGTGTGCTTATTAAAAATCTTACAATATCTCTCAGTTAAGTTCAGCGCCCATTTATGCGCAAATAACATTGTGACAATAAGCATATTGCAACACTGGCCCCCAGGATAGAAGATGAACTGGCCCAAGAGAAGAAGAGGAACCAGCCCCCAGGGTAGAAGATAAACCGGCCCCCAGGGTAGAAGAGGAACCGGCTCCCCAGGGAAGAAGATGAACCGGCCCCCAGGGTAGAAGATAAGCCGCCCCCCCAGGGTAGAAGAGGAACCGGCCCCCAGGGTAGAAAATAAACCGGACCCAGGGTAGAAGATGAACCGGCCCTCAGGGTAGAAGATGAACCGGCCCCCAGGGTAGAAGATGGCCCAAAGGGTAAAAGATGAACCGGCCCCTAGGGAAGAAGAGGAACCGGCCCCCAAGGGTAGAAGAGGAACCAGCCCCAAGGGTAGAAGAAGAACCGGCCCCCAGGGTAGAAGAGGAACCAGCCCCCAGGGTAGAAGAAGAACTAGCCCCCAAGGTCGAAGAGGAAACGGCCCCAGGGTAGAAGAGGAACTGGCCCCCAGGGTAGAAGATGAACCGGCCCACAGGGTAGAAGAGGAACCAACTCCCAGGGTAGAATAGGAACCGCCCCCCATGGTAGAAGATGAACTGGCCCCCAAGGTAGAAGAGGAACCAGCCCCCAGGGTAGAAGAGGAACCGGCCTCCAGGGTAGAAGAGGAACTGGCCCCCAGGGTAAAAGATGAACTGGCCCCCAGGGAAGAAATGGAACTGGCCTCCAGGGTAGAAGATGAACTGGCCACAGGGTAGAAGAGGAACCAGCCCCCAAAGTAGAAGAGGAACCGGCCCCTAGGGCAGAAGAGGAACCGGCCGCCAGGGTAGAAGAGGAACCGGCCCCTAGGGTAGAAGATTACAGGCTCCTAGGGTAGAAGTGGAACCGGCGCTTCAGGGTAGAAGAGGAATAGGACCCTAGGGTAGAAGATTACCGGCCCCCAGGGTAGAAGATGAACCGGCCCCCAGGGTAGAAAAGGAACAAGCCCTTAGGGTAGAAGAGTAACCGGCCCCCAGGGTAGAAGATGAACCGGTCGCCAGGGTAGAAGATGAACCGGTCCCTAGGGTAGAATATGAACCGGCCCCCAAGGTTAGAAGAGTAACAGGTTCTTAGGGTATAAGATGAACCGGCCCCCAGGGTAGAAGAGGAACCGGCCCCCAGGGTAGAAGACTAACCGGCCTCCCAGGGTAGAAGATAAGCAGGCCCCAAGGGTAGAAGATGAACCGGCCCCAAGGGTAGAAGAAGAACTGGCACATCAGGGTAGAAGATTACCGGCCCCCAGGCTAGAAGATAAACCGACTCTTAGGGTAGAAGAGGAATCGGTCCCCCATGGTAGAAGATAAACCCGCCCCAGGGTAGAAGATGAACCGGCCCCTAGGGTAGAAGATGAACCGGCCCCCAGGGTAAAAGATGAACCGGCCCCCAGGGTAGAAGATGAACCGGCCCCCAGGGTAGAAGATGAACCGGCCCCTAGGATAGAATATGAACAGGCTTCCACGGTAAAAGATGAACCGGCCCCCAGGGTAGAAGAGGAACCGGCCCCACAAGGTAGAATAGGAAACAGCCCCCGGGGTAGAAGAGGAACCAGCCCCTAGCGTAGAAGAGGAACTGGCCCTCAAGGTAGAAGAGGAAACCGCCCCAGGGTAGAAGAGGAACCAGTCCCCAGGGTAGAAGAGGAACCGGCCACCACGGTAGAAGAGGAACCGGCCCCCAGGGTAGAAGAGGAACCAGCCCCCAGGGTAGAAGAGGAATCAGCCCACAGAGTAGAAGAGGAACCGGCCCCCAGGGTAGAAGATGAACCGGCCCCCAGGGTAGAAGAGGAACCAGCCCCCAGGGTAGAAGAGGAACCGGCCCACAGGGTAGAAGAGGAACCAGCCCACAGGGTAAAAGAGGAACCGGATCCCAGGGTAGAAGAGGAACCGGCCCCCAGGGTAGAAGAGGAACCAGCCCCCAGGGTAGAAGAGGAACCAGCCCCCGGTTAGAAGATGAACCGGCCCCCAAGGTAGAAGAGGAAACGGCCCCCAGGGTAGAAGAGGAACTGGCCCCCAGGGTAGAAGATGAACGACCAAGTAAGAAAAAGTCTTTAAAAGATTGTTGTAGTGCGCTATTTGGCGCCATTAACACATTTTGTTGTGCTCATTTTTTTTTTTTAATGCTCGCATGAGTGGCATTTTTTTAACTTGCATGAGTCGCAGTGGAGCACGCCTGACCCCGGCCCTGGCTAAGACACATTGATCTTAGCCAAAAGGCCGGATATTAGGGCGCATGTCCAAATATAAAAGACCTTTCGGTTGTTCTCATCTGCGACTAAAGCAAAATAATAATGCCGATCAATTGTCATTGAATGTGACAGAGGATATAAGTGTTCACTACTTTAACACGTGCATCAAACTCCTTATTAATTAAAGTATTTTTATTCTAAAAATGGGAAACAAAACACGTTTTAACAATTTAAAAAAGTACTGATCAAAATAATATAATATTTTATGCCTTACATAATTTTGTAAAATGAATTGACAAAATTAAATAAATAATGAACCTCTGTTTTAAAGTTTGATATATTTTTAATAGTTGAATTGTTCCCCTTTGGAAGTAAATAGAATGTATTCCCCTAACTTTATTTTCTCTCTGCTGTTTAAAGTATATGAGTGTGGTCTAAACTCTAGCTGATTTATGAAATTTTGTCAATGATGAATTGACTATGTGTCTAAAATTGCAATAAATAATTCTTTCTTCGGATTGTTTATTGTTTGACTGTGTTGTTTTATTTGATATGTCAGTGATACATTGTCTCTCTTGTTCTACGGTTTTTGTTGGTGGAATGTCTGTTTTATTTTTCTACCAGTATTTGTATAACTGTAATCCCTGTAGACAGACGTCAGAGTTGGGGTTTGATGTGTAGTTTCTGCTTACTTGACAGCGTGTTTGTTGTCAATCTATTTATTGTCTTAGTTAAACGTTTCAACAATCATTCTCATACCACTATGACACATATTAATAATTTCATAAAACATGTGTGATGGCGTCGCAGTTCTGCTCCAGTCAGACCATAATTAAATATGTCAGTATTACTAATCTATTGCAGTTGGATCGCCTGTAGCTCTGTCAACTTACAAATATGTCCCAGGCATTTATCTGTAGTTCTATCAACATTACAGATCTTTCTCAGTTATCTCATCCCATGTATAGTTCTGTCAACTATACAAATCTGTCCCAAGCAGATCATCTGTAGTTCTGCAAAGAATTCAAATCTTCTAGGCAGATCATCTGTAGTTCTGTTAACATTACAAATCAGCCCCAGTTAGGTCAGCCCATTTCTTAGTTTCAGGGTAGCAATGATGGTAGGGATTGTTCTGAGGAAGAAAGTCCATAAATTATGACCAGTTTTATTAAAGTTGGGTTAACAAAAAACATAAGTGTGACAGACAACTCAGCTGTCCCTGAATTGTTAGATGATGGTAAGAACCCTCTCATAACATCAGTACCCTTGAATTGTTAGAGGATGATACGTCCTTTGTATAACATTAGGGACCCAAAGATGCAGCAGCAATAGTGAATGCAGTCAGCAACCCATAGCTTGACTGCATCAGGACCAGCGAACCAGAGCTGGTCAAGACCGTACTCCACCTCCACGTGGTGGTCCTGGAAACAGTCTGCAGCAGTGCAGTCTGGCTGAGCGAGTACGGATCGCAATGGGAAGGCAAACCCGGTCCCTAAAAAATGCCGTGCTGAAGTCGGATGTGTCGACCGAAAGGTGCAGATGTCACAGCTTAGGCGTAAACAGACACAACGCAACCACCGTCCTTTTCAGGGCGAACGAGGAAGAAGAAGAAGTATAACATCAGTATTGTTGGAACTTTTCGTCAACGGAGAATTCTTACCACCTGAACTCATTAGCAATGCACAACAGAAACGTGGACTCATTAGCATGCAACCTTTTCACGTAGATTGTCAACACGTTTACTCCTTAATATGTAGACTGCAATCTTCCGTGCATTCAGAGAATCGCATTGATTTAAGGAGAGGTTAAATCACGCACACGGATATCTCTAGAGCAATTGTATGCAGTTATTTTCATTACCTTGGTCAGTACGCCTGCCCAGTGGGGCGTTGCCAAAGTCAACGAGAGAAGTGGCTACGATCAAAGCAGTGATGGTCCACAGAAGCAGACGAAGCAGCGTCTCAGCGGCAATTCGCATCTCCGTGTTAACCAGAGGAGAGCGCTGAAGCGCTCGAAGACTTAGACGAACAGGAGAAACGAGCAGGTCAGGAAGTGAGTAATCGGACGAGGTACGGGCGGCTAGAATCTCGATTTTCCCCTGAGTTCAAGAAAGGTGTTAGATTCTAACATGTCCCCCTTATCTTACATTCCACTTACTATATATAGAGACCCTGAAGAAATGCATTTTATCATTTGTTTGCCAGAGATTTTAAAATACACTAGCGTAAAGTTGAATCCTGCTTGATTTCATCTGAATTGTCGGCTATATTGGAGTGCTATTCTGTTCTGTGCAGACGGTATAATATATTTGTTAAAGTGATCAGTGGTGTAGTGCTTTCATTTTAGTTCACTGGATTTGTGTGTTAATTTAAACTTATTAAATAAACCCATTTCAAAGTTCCAGTTGTAAACTAAATGATATAGCTATAAGTTAATTCCCAATACAACTAGATGCTTAAATTAATTTTGGAAGCCGTTAAGGGATTTTTAACTTTTTAATACAGTTTAGTTCTGTGTATATATATATATATATATATATATATATATATATATATATATATATATATATATATATATATATATATATATATATATATATATATGTGTGTGTGTTTTAACTATTAGACTCGCGGGGTGTTTTTCTTGAATTTATATAATTAAAGACATGAGTGCTTAAAATAGTTTTGACTGTAAATTTATCACGCGCCAGTATATAATTGATATTGGAAATTATGTTGTCATGTTTTTCTATCTTTTCCTATAGAATGATCATACAACATATGCGTTCCCAGCAAAGAATAAATGATATAGAGAGTCCAGACTCGGTTCTACCTTCAGTCATTACATAAACATTTTAACTTAACTCTTGTGGCGATCCTCTATTGGGATCCAGCTAACTGAATTTTTCCAGAAACAAAGCACCCCCAAGAACGTTTTAAAATAAACATTGTCTGTTAAAGATAAAACTGGAGCAGAACATTGCCAGGAACGATACATATAATTTTACTGTTCTACTGTGGAAATAAGAAATAACATTTAAGAACACTGGCAGTTTTTTCGTCATCCCGCTAGAGAATATTGTCTACCACTAGCGGTGAATAATACCTGAGACCACACTATTTACACCCCCGTATATGTGACTGTGCCATCCTATAGAAACCTTTTGATATAAAACCAACAGAGCACTGAGGCATCCTCTTCTAGCGATTCTCGGGCAAATCTGTGCAACACAAAACCCGCTAATCTGGGGCTAGAAACACAGGAAAGACATTTGTTTATTATGTCAAGTGTTTAAGCTGCTGTTGTGTATTTTCTATAAAGTGCCAGATTCCACGATCGGTAAGTGTGTGTGAGAGACTGAGTGTTGGCCATCACGAGCGTGCATGAATGAATGGGATTTATTTTGCAAACCTTGTTAATTTGGTTTACCTGATAAATACCTTTTACTGTATGTCTCGCATTGTCCTTTAAGCGGGATTTCTTAAACTCTGTTATTCCCCCTCCCTTATATCTGCTTAGTAAAGGGAAACACGTTTGAGAACGATCGAATTTTTTTCACCACCAGACCTAGTATTTTAACGCCTCTCTTTTTGAAGTAAATTTAATTTACGGATTGGGTTACATTATCTATTCTGATAAAACACCTGTCTTTGGTCTGGGGTTGTTTTTCTTTGTCTATTCAAGCGGGAAGGGCATAGTTGACCCCATTCTTCAACACCCCCCCCCCACCCCACCCATCTTGTTATTCGTATTTTGCTGTAACAATTGATTATTCCTGTATTTTGATAATTGTTGTGATCTGATTTTAATGATAAATAAACACGTACAACTTCTAGTATTGTGTTGGGAGGCCCAAGACCAAACTTATCCCATACTTGTTATATTCGTAGTTTGTATTCACGTACGTCCGTGTGTATAAGCACTAAATTGGTGTGAGCGCATGTGGGTTTAAAAGCTGGCGAATAATTGTTTGTCCAGGAGAGTTTAAGGAGTAGAGTGAGAGAAAACAATTGTCGTATAGAGTCTGTCCTTACTCTCCCCAGCCCTCTGTGAATCAACTATTTACTTTCTAACCCTTTCTTTCACTGCGCATTCATCATCATTCTTCACTCTAAACGGGACCACTATTTCTAAGAACTCTCTAAAATAAATTTACGACAATAAGTACTGCTTTATACTAGTAAAAGTACACACACAAAATTGTCACCTTTACGGCCAGGTCTTCTTCAAGGACACAACAAAGGAAAACGGAAGGGCAAAGAAAGAATTAAAAAGTAGAATTCATAAGAAATAAATACAAAAGATTCATTAAGAGAAACGTGTATTCTTTTAGCAAGTTCACTATTTGTTTGTGTAATTGTTTCTCTTGGCACAAAGTTGCCTCCAATAATAGTGGTTACGTCGAGGTATGACAGTCATTTTGTACGTGTAAATACTTGTATATACATATATGGTTTCTGGTTTGTGAGCAGTGTCTATGACTTATATTACGTTTAGGAGCCGCGCTGGTGTAATGGTTACCACACTGCGCTGGCGATAGGGTAATCCAGGTTCAAGCCCGGGTGAGCTCATTTAAAAAGGTGTCGTCGACCAGGACTTGGACAGGATTAATTCGAGCTCTGGGCGAAAACATTTGAAGGAGTGTCGTCGACCAGGGACTGGCGGCTCCTGAGCCGACCCAGCTCTAATGGGTACCCTCCGAAGACGGCGGAAAAAAAAAATTACGTTTGTGAGTTGTTAAAGTTTAGAACTGAACGCCAGCTACGTTCCTGTTCTAGCGACTGTGTGCGGTAATGTGCGATGTCTGCACAAACCGGATGTTGTTGAGTGACCATACAAGAGCCGCACGTGTTTCCACCGTATGATGCTGGATGGCAGCTTAGCTACAACAATCAGTTCCTTATCATGTTTTCATTAAGTACATAATGATCTTTCTTGTCAGCATGTGTGTTCTAGTCAAGTCATTATATATTTAGTTTATTTATACAAGGTCTTAGGTATTATTTTGTGAACGGACTGACACCACTGACGACAAGGTACACAACAATATACATACATATATATATATATATATATATATATATATATATATATATATATATATATATGTATATATATGTATATATACAGTATATATAATTTAACAAATATACTTAAATAGCCGTGTTCATTAGTCGCGCTTTGTGATTAACTTGTATCGCTCGTGCTGTCTGTGATAGACATGAACATATAAGTAGAATCCCTCCTCTGGGACGTTAGGGACTCTTTTATTTGTCGAGATGTAAGAGATAGCAGTTTATGCCGCGAGGATCCATAATCAACTCGTCATGATATCTTAGATATCATTATACTTAGATATCATTATCCTTATTGTGACGTATAATGTAAATATAGCCACAGAAATCCTAACACCTTTGCTTCATCAGTTAGGGTTTATGTTTTGCGAAGGCAAAAACCACGCAATCTGCTGTCTGTTGACTCACTTTTGAAGCCACGCCTATTTTCCTGTCTTACATGCGCTAATGAGTGTTTACAAACTTTTGCACCCGGCAGTCAACAAGGGAAGCGAACATGGATTGTTTACCTCAGTTCTCAGGCGAGATAATCTGTCAATCATCGGATAGTGACACAAAGCACGTGAGGAAAAGACCAGATCCTCGGTAGCAAATACAAAGGATGATCATAATACTTCCCGACTACTATTGTTGTCCGTGCAAAAGCTTTGATTTGCGGAAACGGACGGAAATCTAAAGGGGGCCTATGTCTTTTGATGTTGTTTGGCATCGCGAGTAAAGCGAACAGGAAAATCCTTTATCTCTGAAACGAGGCTCGTTCATTTCTCTGCTATGCCGAAGGTGTTAATTGTCACATCCTTTAGAGATAATTACTATAAATCTGTATATATACTGCGTTCTCTTCAAGTCAGTTATCAAGTCTCTCAGGAAATTTTGGATAATCTAAACGCGTACGCTAGAACCTATGTAAAATAGTGCATTAATATTCTTCGTGGGGATTATTCTGTTTTCTGGTAATAATATAAGTTGTTCATTCATTCATAACCCTCCACTCCCAAAGGAGCATAGGCCTTCAACAAACACATGCCTAGTCCTTCTGTCACGTGCCATCAACTCATGTTCTTTCCACATTCTCCTCATCATTTTCACCTCTGTTTCCAGCTCTCGTCATCACGTGCTTCTTGGTCTACCTCTCCCTCTCTGTCCCTGGGGGTTCCAGAAAAAGGACTGCCTTGTAATGCTATCAACAGGTTTCCTCAGTGTGTGTCCTATCCATCGCCATCGTCTTCTTCTCCTCTCTTGTTCCACTGGCATTTGTCTAGTTCTTGTCATCAGTTCCACGTTGGTAACCTTGTCATACCATTTTAATCCCTCTATTCTACGCAAGCACCCATTTATGAAAGTCTATCTTTTTGGTTGTTGTTTTTGTTTTTTCTCCTGTCTTCATATGTTTCTTTATTAAATTAATGATCTTCAGAGTAACTCCATAATGCTTTTATCAATTTCCAAAGTGATTCTTTATCTACACTGTCAAAGGCATTTTCGCAGTCCACAAATCCGATGTATAGTGGTGAATTCCATTCCACACTTTCTTCAACTATTATTCTCAAAGTGGCTATCTGGTCTATACATGATCTGTTTTGTTTAAAACCTGCTTGTTCATCTCTCATTTTCTTGTCTATAGACTATTAATTATCACTCAAGGTTAATCCTGTTTAATAATTTTCCTGGCACTGATAGTAACATTATTCCTCTATAATTTGTGCACTCTTGTAAATTTCCCTTCTTAGGCAACTTAACCAGATATCCTTCCTTCCATTCTACTGGTATCTCTTCCTTTTCCCAGACTTTACCTAGTTATTTATATAACATCTCTGTAGCCGTGTCGATGTCTGCTTTGATGGCCTCTGCTGGAATGTCATCAGGTCCAAACGCTTTTCCATCTCACAGAAGCGTTATGGCTTTCTTTATTTTTTCCTTTTGTGGTAAAATGGGATGTTATAAATATTTATAGGGGACTTAGTGTACTGACTGAGATCAGCTGTGAAGGTATCTGTATCTAATAAGTGTAGTGTATTACAGATGACTTTACTTGCTACCACATATTTATACCTCAGTCAGAATTATTCTGGAATATTGTGATGACTACGTTGAATGTATAGGGTTTTGTAAATGATGAAGTGTAAGTCACAACAATAACAGACAGATAAACAATTTAATTTATTCCACCACACTTGACAACATTTTGACACTCACATACATATAACACTCTATGAGACTATCTTAAATGAGTCACTGGTAAATTTTCAAATATATATGTATTAAGTACTTTCACTAATAGAGATCCTGATTCAACTACACAGTGAACCAGGAATCATAATAAAATGTAATCACAATTTATATGTACATAATTTATAAATATGAATCTTGTAGTGACATATTTTATTAGTATTATACTATGTGGGTCAGTTGTGTGGTAGTACTATGAGGTAATACTGGTTTTGTATTTCAAGCTATGTTGGTATTTGTCATCATGACTTTAAGTGTTTGTTTCTGTTGGAACTAGTATTGGAGATGTTCTCAGTTCCTGGCATTAAAACAATTAATTTCCCCTCTTATTTTTATACAATGTCAGTTTAAGATGGGGTTACATAATGTTGAGCTACGCTGGCCACATAGGCTTATCTTTCGTGATGGCGGCAGGAAAAGACTCCTCTGCTCGATTGCTCCCCTGTGTTCTGGAGACACCTCACTGTTTGCTATATGGACCAAGGAGTATGCTGTCCGCCTCTGGATTCAGCAAAGCTCTGACCAGGTGCTGCTCAATAACTTTAGGATCACAGTCCCTGAAACAAGAAGGTTGTACCTCCTACTTCAGAACTAATTTATACTCTATTTCTACACTGAGCACAATACATAACAAACACTGAGTTCAGAGCGGTAGGCCAACTGCTATCTTCATCTGAAACATTTTACACCAGTATTCTCCTCCCTAATGGTTACTACGCCTCTGCAATTTCATCTGTAAGTCCTTCTGTACAATAGGATAGGTGTCAGTGTACTATTTGGTAATTCCATGTAGTTTTACTTTTCTCCGACACCTTCTGTTCAGGTTGGAGCACTATATAGGCCTTGCCTCAGGTTCGCTACTGAACCACACACATATACAGACATAAATTATTAATTTACATTCAATTTTCATTAAAAAGATATCAAATATTTCAAGCTTACCACAATTCATGGAAATAATAAACAGATACGTTGACTGGTGAAGAATAATGGCATAAATTATGGCACAAATTCCGACCTGCCTCTGGCTCAGGCTTTTATTTAGAAAAATATAAGCTGATTCTCAACGCACTGTTGCTTCAGAAAGTATTTTTGAAAATCTGGTGCTGAACTGACGCGTCTAAGTGACTATATTGACGGGTCTAACCAATCGTGCCATGTTTACCCAAGCGTTTGAAAAAAAGTACCCTTCCATCCGTCTCCCCTAACAACAAAAAATAGTATTTATAGTCCGACTAATCGTGTTTAGCCTTACATTTATTTCTATCCAATCAAATAGGATTTAACATGGGGACCTATTTCCCGTACAATGGTGGTTTAAAAATCTGCCACTGAGCGATTCTGATTTTGGTGTTGTCTGACAGCACCACCATTTTAGTTTGGCTATAACTTGTTAATTCCTAGACTATTTGCATAACACTTAACATATTCTTTGTCAGCAAGTCCTAAGGAACCCAACTATATAAATTTAAGGGAGCTAGGTGGCTGCGTTCAAAATATGTATTTTCTAGGATAGTCGTGTATTTGTTTTTTTTATTTTTTATGTTTAGTGTTGGGGTGGCATTAATATCGCGAGACGAGTGTTTAGTGTTGCATGAGTTCCTCCGATCAGCCCTCCCTTCTTTCTATCCTAAGTCCATCTGTCCGTTCGTTTATGGTAACGTAGTGTAATTAATGCTAGTATTAATTTAGGTCATTAATCAGCTTGCGTATCTCAAGGTTTTTCTTAGAACTGCAGTACCCGTTTTATTGTGTTGTGGAAACGCTTGTATAAAGCAGTAGGCTTACTATCAACGTGAAAGCGTTACAATTTTGCAGACGGAGCATAAAAAGGGGGATCTCGAGTACCGTTATTGTGACAGCACTGTTCTTTACCATTCTTCTTTCTTTTTATTGAATTTATTTGTTAGGCTTTACATTTACCTTTTAATTTATATATGTGGATTTAGAATGTTTCACGACAAATTCTCCCCACTTAAAACAGACGTTATATGTCAGTCTATAATTCTATATACACATAGAGAAATTTATTATTATTTCTGGGGCTTACGGTGATTCTCATCACACGGATGGCGGCTTAAAAAATCCGCTCCCAGATTTGTTTTTCCACTTATATACTCTATGCAAAACTCATATGGCTGGATCAGTAATGACCAACGGAGTAATCTAGAATTCTCATGTCTAGCCTGCGCTAGAAATGACAAGGGTTTATGGTCCGTTTGCAACTTAAATGCCTTCCCATACAGATAAATATTGAATTTCTTTATCGCCCATATTACTGCAAGACATTCTTTTTCGCTAGTTGAGTAGTTGGTTTCAGCTTTATTCAACTTTCTGCTAGCATATGCCACTGGGCTTAGTTCCCCATCCAATGCATCTGATTTCTGTAGCAGAGTTGCACCTAACCCAATATTACTGGCATCAGTCCTTACAATGAATTCTTGACTTAAGTCAGGTAGTTTCAAAATAGGTTTGCTTGTAAGCTTTTCCTTCAATTCCTGGTAAGCCAATTCACATTGTGGTGTCCATGTAATTCGATCTGGATTTCCTTTACGGGTCAAATCAGTTAACGGTGCACATATGGAATTAAAGTTTTTGATATACTTTTGGTAAAAACCACATAATGAGACAAAGGATCTCACGTCTTTCTTGGTTTGTGGTCTCGGGGCTTTCTTAGTTTCTCTAAATTCTTGGGGTCAGGGGTCATGTTTCCATGATAGACTGTGTGTCCCAAGAATTCTAATTCTTTACATCCAACGCAACATTTGGTTGGTCGGGCTGTTAAATTCGCTTCTCTAAGTCGATTAAACAGCATGTTCAGAGAGTCAATGTGTTCCTCAAATGTTTCTGTTGCTATAAGGATATCATCCATGAAATTTGTGATACATGGATTATTCAGAGGGTCCATTAATTTTCTCATCATTCTAGAGAAGACACTAGGTGCATTCTTCAATCCAAATGGCAATCTGTTAAACTCATAGTGTCCCTCTGAGGTACTAAAAGCTAGGTATGGTCTAACCTCAGGCTTTACTGGAATCGAATAGGGTTTCATACAGACAGGTGTGGGGTCTATCAGTTTCATATCATATTCCAATAAAGTTGTATGCCCCGGTCGGTCCGTGTCACGAAGTGTATTCGCCTTCTTTTCTCTCTGTCAATCTGTTCTCATACCAAAACATTCCTTTTCTCTAAATTCTCTGGAATATCGACCTCTCATCAATACACATCAGGAGATCTCCCATTTGCTGCGGGAAATAAATTCCTTTGTTCTACGTTTGACTGGCAAAACCACTGTGACCTTTTACCGCTGTGAACTGTTACACCGCGCCCTGAATAATTACAGTTTAGCCAATGGATAGGGAGCGCGGATTATTGTCTTTTGACCTTTGACCTCAGCAACCAAACGGAAACCTGGAGGATTTTGGCGCTATTCTCAAAGCGCAGGCCTTTTCTCTCGCAAGCCGGCAGACTGACCGGGAACAAAATGGTTGCTCCTAAGAAATACAGAGGGGCCCGATCATTTAAACAGCGGTGGTTATGAGCGCAGCGAGTAAGTGATCTATATTGTTATATGAATAACATGAATTAATCATATGTTTATCTACAACATATCATGTCAGTATCTTTTGTTTTTCACTGTGACAGAAATTAATATCCTTGATTTTGTACAGGAGACAACAACATTATGTATACTGAAAGTTTCATGTATGAACTACCCTTGTCCTGTTTTATACTGAATGATTTCTACTAATTCTACTGTATGATTTCAGCCATGATTATTCTTGTCATATTTTAATCCTGAACTGATTTCTGCAAATATCCTTATTATTTTTTAATGAGTTTATGGGTGTTTTTTATGATGGTATTAATAAGGTATATGAATGCCTATCACATAAACTTAGAACTATGTAATAATGGACTGTAGCAAATTTTATAAATGAATATGTTGACTGACTTGTAATTCAGTGGTTCTCAAACCTTGGCAGCAATGACACCCCAACATGTTACAGAAGAATAGAAAACTATTACCCAGTGGTTCTCAAACCATTGTTGACAGTGACCCCAAATTGATTTTATTGCTCTGTGGGCACAAGGTAGACCAGTGGTTCTCAAACTTTTGATGACCACTGCCCCAAACTTCACAGTTGGTGAAGCTAACAGCCCATATGTTGAAAATCACTGCGGTAAACAAGCTGGAAGCCAGATATAGGTTTAGATCCACCTGTTTGCTTATAACATCAGTTATGCTATAGTACTTTATAGATAATAAATAGTACTTTGTTATTGATGTTAGCTATGAATGTTTGTTAGATTTCTGATGGACGATTAGCGTCCAGCAGATATGGGAAATGACTTCTCTGGCATGATTACTAATGGAGCTTCGATTGTTTGTCAATCCAGTCCTACCAACCAGGTTGTCATACCAGAAGACTAAACCATAAGCAGTGTTCTCAAGGGCAGACTTAATCCATCCCAGCTGGTGATGCGCCCTGAGTCAAGACGGAGAAAGCAGCTTGCCATCCTCCGAAACCCTAAAAAGAACTTGCGGGACCTGGAGTGCTGGGACATATTGAACCCCTGGCAACAAGACTACATCAGCAATTGAGATGAGTATCTGAACATGCCAGCAGAACCACTACAGAATATTCCTATTGTCCTATGATTAAAAATTAATTCTGACATGGATCAGAACCATTCATAGATTAGGGAACATATATATAGTTGTATATTTAATATATTGTGAGATTCTATTTTCATTTTTGTAAACTTTACATAACGAGTCTGTTGTTATTTTCTTTGTAATATTTAATTGGGTTGTATAGTTTTAGTAACATAAATCTACACCCTGGGGGCAGAGCCAAAATTAAATAACACTATTGGGTCGGGATATTTTTTAATGTGGCTGGGCACCAAATCTCTTATCCATCTATATGTACTATACATAGTCCTTTGTAGGATATCGGATAAAGAATTTATCGCCTAGAGAATATCCTGTTTAGTTTCACCAGAATTCTCTTAGAAAGTTTTTTTTGAGTGGACTAATTCCCGAGGAGAGACTGTGCATTCAACTTGCAGTCTGGAAGAGTTTCCTCTAGAGATTATCTTTTATTCTTCCATCAAGTCTGTCATACGTACATTTTCTCCCCTCTAAAACAAAAACCATTTCGCTACACTGGGACGCTCGTGTCCGGGATCTACTTTTTTTCATATTTAGACACTTGTCTGAGATATGAAAACTCTTATCTTTCCTAGACCACTACTGCTGTAGGTACTTGTCACTTATTGGTGTCCAAGTCTAGGATTAGATTAAAGAGGGGACATATAAATTACCCTAGACTAAATTACACATAAATTTTTACAAGAAAAACAGATTTTAAGTTATGTTATGAAAACTATTCTTGGTGGTACTGCTGGTTATTAGTTACATGTTGTTAACTAATATTTAAGTTATATTTTATGTATGCTGGTTTTAAATAACATAGGTTGTTAAAATACTTTAGTTTAGTTACGGCTATAGAAAGTATTTAGGCCTGTATTTATTTGATAGTGAGTTAGAGATCTCATACTCGCTCAGCAAAACCACTGCTGTTAAAATGGATGAGATAGAAGGACTGAAGAAATGGACAGCGCAATCATATAAGATTGGAAAATTATCTGGCTTCTCGGGAAGTTTGCTGGAAAATTATGTCTCGGAACAGGTAGAATGTTTCATGAGCATAATGGGGCAACAGAACGAATGGAGAGCAAAATGCAAGGAAGAGAATGTGGAACATGAGAGACAAAGACAAGAAAAATCCCTCCAGTGTAAGGAAGAACTGCAAGAAATGGAAACTCAGTTTCAACCTACAAAAATGGAATCCAGGGATAAACTTGAATCTAGGAATACTCATCATGCCACTCCTTTGCCAGTTGCATCACCACCCTCAGCGGTAAATATAACTGCACCACATGAAGCCAAGTCTATGTCTCAGAATTCAGGCTCAGACAGAGCAGAGGCTAGGATATCTAAACAGAGACCTCTAGACTGTCCTGAAAACAAGATTAAGCACAGCTGTGCAAATAATCTGAAGAGACCTTCCTCATCCTCAGCAAAAACTCACAACAGGCATACCAAAAACAACCGCACCAACAACAACCTGGTCAAAATAGGATCGCTCAAGTAAATAGGATCGCTCAACCAAATAGGATCACTCAACAGAAAAGGATTACGCAACCCTATGGGAAGGGAAGGGATGTTCTTGAGCATCACCTGTCGGCCACCCTACATCAGTTAGACTGTAGGCGCCGAGACCAAAACCCACAGACTTCATACAAAGCTAAGGTCCCTACCATGGATGGGAACTTGACGAAGGCCCGGAGTGGATACAGGGATTCTCAAAATGTGGAGACTGCCACAGTAAATGGAGAAGAAATCACCTGTTTGTATTATCAAGGTCTTGGGTGTGATGCCCTTGTCTCAGCCTCTGTCGTCGACTCTGATCAAGTCACCGAAGAGGATGTTGAGGTAACAGCACCCATGATAAACAACAGAAGGATGATTTTGCCTTTAGCTTATGTAGAAGTTAGGTCGAACTTTGTAAACGGCAAAGTAAAGGCCGCAATATTAGATGAACGAATTTACCCCATACCTCAAGGAGGGAAATATATCATCTTAGGAGACTCAGCACGATCCAGAGATGGCGTGACTGAACAGGCTATGGAGACTCCAATGCCTAACTCATCTTCCAATATTTTCACTGAAAAGTTGGAAGAGTGCAAAGGGATTGACCACCCCAGTGCACTTAATTCTGAACAAGTTTTGATAGTCTCACCCACTATCTGCGTGCAGAAAGTGAAGCCGGGCCAGAGTTTCTTGGTACCTGGTGGGATGAAACATGTTTCAGAAATATCTTCCTTTAACATGTTTCAGGACCCTCAAGCACTAAATATCTTCCGATAACCTAACACTCTGGGGGATCAGAAAGTGAAGCGGGTCCGGTACCTGGTGGGATGAAATATGTTTCAGAGGAACAAGAGGAACCTCAAGCACTAAGACTTCACTCAGTTCTGATAACCTCACCCACTCTCTGGGATCAGAAAGTGAAGCGGGTTCAAATTTCCTTGGTACCTGGTGGGCAGGAACAAATGGTAGACTTATCTTTCTCTGTCACTGGAGAAACAGCGATAGAAGAACATACACGCTCTCATACCTGGGGAGATAGGTATGTGTCCTTAGGCAGGTCAAGTAATATGACTAAAATAAGGTTGTGTATGAGGTTGGCAACCTCATCACGCAAAACTATTTGCTATAGACCGCATTGCAAGCAGAGTGTAGGCTTTAATGCAAGCTCTTTGCCAGGAGGCAAGCTACAATGTAGGGTCCACAAGGAGGAACATAAGAGAGGGAAGATCATACGAGCAGGATTGCTTAACATACCTCAACTCCTTGACAATGAGGAAACGGATAGACATGTGTTGATTACAGGCATTCCGTTCGACAGAGGAAAAAGATGAAAAATGGGATTGAAATAACGAGAGATATGAAGCAGGAAGGTATTAGCAGACAGAAGAGAATAGTCGGCTCAACTTAAGTTAGCCGTAGGCATAACTTTTAAAAGGGGGCCTATGTCACGAAGTGTATTCGCCTTCTTTTCTCTCTGTCTATCTTTTCTCATACAAAAACATTCCTTTTCTGTAAATTCTCTAGAAAATCTACCACGCGTAAATACACATCAGGAGATCTCCCATTTGCTGCGGGAAATAAATTCCTTTGTTCTACGTTTGACTGGCAAAACCACTGTGACCTTTTACCGCTGTGAACTTTTACACCGCGCCCTGAATAATTACAGTTTAGCCAATGGATAGGGAGCGCGGATTATTGTCTTTTGACCTTTGACCTCAGCAACCAAACGGAAACCTGGAGAAATTAGGCGCGATTTTCAAGGCATAGTCTGGCCTTTTCTCTCGCTAGGCAGCGACCGGCCTGGACAAATAGTTGTCTAAGAAATACAGAGGGGCCCGGTCATTCTAAACAGCAGTGGTTATGAGCGCAGCGAGTAAGTGATCTATATTGTTATATGAATAACATGAATTAATCATATGTTTATCTACAACATATCATGTCAGTATCTTTTGTTTTTCACTGTGACAGAAATTAATATCCTTGATTTTGTACAGGAGACAACAACATTATGTATACTGAAAGTTTCATGTATGAACTACCCTTGTCCTGTTTTATACTGAATGATTTCTACTAATTCTACTGTATGATTTCAGCCATGATTATTCTTGTCATATTTTAATCCTGAACTGATTTCTGCAAATATCCTTATTATATTTTAATGTGTTAATGTGCATGTATCCTATGTTATGATGGTATTAATAAGGTATATGAATGCCTATCACATAAACTTAGAACTATGTAATAATGGGCAACAGCACTGTAGCCAATTTTATAAATGAATATGTTGACTGACTTGTAATTCAGTGGTTCTCAAACCTTGGCAGCAATGACACCCCAACATGTTACAGCAGAATAGAAAACTATTACCCAGTGGTTCTCAAACCATTGTTGACAGTGACCCCAAATTGATTTTATTGCTCTATGGGCACAAGGTAGACCAGTGGTTCTCAAACTTTTGATGACCACTGCCCCAAACTTCACAGTTGGTGAAGCTAACAGCCCATATGTTGAAAATCACTGCGGTAAACAAGCTGGAAGCCAGATATAGGTTTAGATCCACCTGTTTGCTTATAACATCAGTTATGCTATAGTACTTTGTTATTGATGTTAGCTATGAATGTTTGTTAGATTTCTGATGGACGATTAGCGTCCAGCAGATATGGGAAATGACTTCTCTGGCAAGATTACTAATGGAGCCTCAATTGTTTGTCAATCCAGTCCTACCAGGTTGTCATACCAGGTTGTCATACCAGAAGACTAAACCATAAGCAGTGTTCTCAAGGGCAGACTTAATCCATCCCAGCTGGTGATGCGCCCTGAGTCAAGACGGAGAAAGCAGCTTGCCATCCTCCGAAACCCTAAAAAGAACTTGCGGGACCTGGAGTGCTGGGACATATTGAACCCCTGGCAACAAGACTACATCAGCAATTGAGATGAGTATCTGAACATGCCAGCAGAACCACTACAGAATATTCCTATTGTCCTATGATTAAAAATTAATTCTGACATGGATCAGAACCATTCATAGATTAGGGAACATAAAGTTGTTTATTTGAATATATTGTGAGATTCTATTTTCATTTTTGAAAACTTTACATAACAGAGTCTGTTGTTATTTTCTTTGTAATATTTAATTGGGTTGTATAGTTTTAGTAACATAAATCTACACCCTGGGGGCAGAGCCAAAATTAATAAACACTATTGGGTCGGGATATTTTTAATGTGGCTGGGCACCAAATCTCTTATCCATCTATATGTACTATACATAGTCCTTTGTAGGATATCGGATAAAGAATTTATCGCCTAGAGAATATCCTGTTTAGTTTCACCAGAATTCTCTTAGAAAGTTTTTTTGAGTGGACTAATTCCCGAGGAGAGACTGTGCATTCAACTTGCAGTCTGGAAGAGTTTCCTCTAGAGATGATCTTTTATTCTTCCATCAAGTCTGTCATACGTACATTTTCTCCCCTCTAAAACAAAAACCATTTCGCTACACATGGACGCTCGTGTCCGGGATCTACTTTTTTTCATATTTAGACACTTGTCTGAGATATGAAAACTCTTATCTTTCCTAGACCACTACTGCTGTAGGTACTTGTCACTTATTGGTGTCCAAGTCTAGGATTAGATTAAAGAGGGGACATATAAATTACCCTAGACTAAATTACACATAAATTTTTACAAGAAAAACAGATTTTAAGTTATGTTATGAAAACTATTCTTGGTGGTACTGCTGGTTATTAGTTACATGTTGTTAACTAATATTTAAGTTATATTTTATGTATGCTGGTTTTAAATAACATAGGTTGTTAAAATACTTTAGTTTAGTTACGGCTATAGAAAGTATTTAGGCCTGTATTTATTTGATAGTGAGTTAGAGATCTCATACTCGCTCAGCAAAACCACTGCTGTTAAAATGGATGAGATAGAAGGACTGAAGAAATGGACAGCGCAATCATATAAGATTGGAAAATTATCTGGCTTCTCGGGAAGTTTGCTGGAAAATTATGTCTCGGAACAGGTAGAATGTTTCATGAGCATAATGGGGCAACAGAACGAATGGAGAGCAAAATGCAAGGAAGAGAATGTGGAACATGAGAGACAAAGACAAGAAAAATCCCTCCAGTGTAAGGAAGAACTGCAAGAAATGGAAACTCAGTTTCAACCTACAAAAATGGAATCCAGGGATAAACTTGAATCTAGGAATACTCATCATGCCACTCCTTTGCCAGTTGCAACACCACCCTCAGCGGTAAATATGACTGCACCACATGAAGCCAAGTCTATGTCTCAGAATTCAGGCTCAGACAGAGCAGAGGCTAGGATATCTAAACAGAGACCTCTAGACTGTCCTGAAAACAAGATTAAGCACAGCTGTGCAAATAATCTGAAGAGACCTTCCTCATCCTCAGCAAAAACTCACAACAGGCATACCAAAAACAACCACACCAACAACCTGGTAAATAGGATCGCTCAAGTAAATAGGATCGCTAAACCAAATAGGATCACTCAACAGAAAAGGATTACGCAACCCTATGGGAAGGGAAGGGATGTTCTTGAGCATCACCTGTCGGCCACCCTACATCAGTTAGACTGCAGGCGCCGAGACCAAAACCCACAGACTTCATACAAAGCTAAGATCCCTACCATGGATGGGAACTTGACGAAGGCCCGGAGTGGATACAGGGATTCTCAAAATGTGGAGACTGCCACAGTAAATGGAGAAGAAATCACCTGTTTGTATTATCAAGGTCTTGGGTGTGATGCCCTTGTCTCAGCCTCTGTCGTCGACTCTGATCAAGTCACCGAAGAGGATGTTGAGGTAACAGCACCCATGATAAACAACAGAAGGATGATTTTGCCTTTAGCTTATGTAGAAGTTAGGTCGAACTTTGTAAACGGCAAAGTAAAGGCCGCAATATTAGATGAACGAATTTACCCCATACCTCAAGGAGGGAAATATATCATCTTAGGAGACTCAGCACGATCCAGAGACGGCGTGACTGAACAGGCTATGGAGACTCCAATGCCTAACTCATCTTCCAATATTTTCACTGAAAAGTTGGAAGAGTGCAAAGGGATTGACCACCCCAGTGCACTTAATTCTGAACAAGTTTTGATAGTCTCACCCACTATCTGCGTGCAGAAAGTGAAGCGGTTCCAAATTTCCTTGGTACCTGGTGGGATGAAACATGTTTCAGGAATATCTTCCGCTAACACGGGAGAAACGGCTAAAGAGGAACATGAACCTCACGGCCCTAAAAGAGGGAAGGGGAACATGAACCTCAAGCACTTAGTCTTCACTCAGTTCCAATAACCTCACCCACTCTCTGGGATCAGAAAGTGAAGCGGGTCCAAATTTCCTTGGTACCTGGTGGGCAGGAACAACTGGTGGACTTATCTTTCTCTGTCACTGGAGAAACAGGGATAGAAGATCATACACGCTCTCATACCGGGGGAGATAGGTATGTGTCCTTAGGCAGGTCAAGTACTATGACTAAAATAAGGTTGTGTATGAGGCTGGCAACCTCATCACGCAAAACTATTTGCTATAGACCGCATTGCAAGCAGAGTGTAGGCTTTAATGCAAGCTCTTTGCCAGGAGGCAAGCTACAATGTAGGGTCCACAAGGAGGAACATTAGAGAGGGAAGATCATACGAGCAGGATTGCTTAACATCCCTCAACTCCTTGACAATGAAGAAACGGATAGAGATGTGTTGATTACAGGCATACCGTTCGACAGAGGGAAAAGATGAAACAATGGGATTGAATAACGAGAGATATGAAACAGGAAGGTATTAGCAGACAGAAGAGAATAGTCGGCTCAACTTAAGTTAGCCGTAGGCATAACTTTTAAAAGGGGGCCTATGTCACGAAGTGTATTCGCCTTCTTTTCTCTCTGTCAATCTGTTCTCATACCAAAACATTCCTTTTCTCTAAATTCTCTGGAATATCGACCTCTCATCAATACACATCAGGAGATCTCCCATTTGCTGCGGGAAATAAATTCCTTTGTTCTACGTTTGACTGGCAAAACCACTGTGACCTTTTACCGCTGTGAACTGTTACACCGCGCTCTGAATAATTACAGTTTAGCCAATGGATAGGGAGTGCGGATTATTGTCTTTTGACCTTTGACCTCAGCAACCAAACGGAAACCTGGAGGATTTTGGCGCTATTCTCAAAGCGCAGGCCTTTTCTCTCGCAAGCCGGCAGACTGACCGGGAACAAAATGGTTGCTCCTAAGAAATACAGAGGGGCCCGATCATTTAAACAGTGGTGGTTGTGAGCGGAGCGAGTAAGTGATCTATATTGTTATATGAATAACATGAAATAATCATGTTTATCTGCAACATATCATGTCAGTATCTTTTGTTTTTCACTGTGACAGAAATTAATATCCTTGATTTTGTACAGGAGACAACAACATTATGTATACTGAAAGTTTCATGTATGAACTACCCTTGTCCTGTTTTATACTGAATGATTTCTACTAATTCTACTGTATGATTTCAGCCATGATTATTCTTGTCATATTTTAATCCTGAACTGATTTCTGCAAATATCCTTATTATGTTTTAATGTGTTATGATGGTATTAATAAGGTATATGAATGCCTATCACATAAACTTAGAACTATGTAATAATGGACTGTAGCAAATTTTATAAATGAATATGTTGACTGACTTGTAATTCAGTGGTTCTCAAACCTTGGCAGCAGTGACACCCCACCATGTTACAGATGAATAGAAAACTATTACCCAGTGGTTCTCAAACTAGTGTTGACAGTGACCCCAAATTGAATTTATTGCTCTGTGGGCACAAGGTAGACCAGTGGTTCTCAAACTTTGATGACCACTGCCCCAAACTTCACAGTTGGTGAAGCTAACGGCCCATATGTTGAAAATCACTGCGGTAAACAAGCTGGAAGCCAGATATAGGTTTAGATCCACCTGTTTGCTTATAACATCAGTTATGCTATAGTACTTTATAGATAATAAATAGTACTTTGTTATTGATGTTAGCCATGAATGTTTGTTAGATTTCTGATGGACGATTAGCGTCCAGCAGATATGGGAAATGACTTCTCTGGCATGATTACTAATGGAACTTCGATTGTTTGTCAATCCAGTCCTACCAACCAGGTTGTCATACCAGAAGACTAAACCATAAGCAGTGTTCTCAAGGGCAGACTTAATCCATCCCAGCTGGTGATGCGCCCTGAGTCAAGACGGAGAAAGCAGCTTGCCATCCTCCGAAACCCTAAAAAGAACTTGCGGGACCTGGAGTGCTGGGACATATTGAACCCCTGGCAACAAGACTACATCAGCAATTGAGATGAGTATCTGAACATGCCAGCAGAACCACTACAGAATATTCCTATTGTCCTATGATTAAAAATTAATTCTGACATGGATCAGAACCATTCATAGATTAGGAAACATATAGTGTATATTTTAATATATTGTGAGATTCTATTTTCATTTTTGTAAACTTTACCTAACCGAGTCTGTTGTTATTTTCTTTGTAATATTTAATTGGGTTGTATAGTTTTAGTAACCTAAATCTACACCCTGGGGGCAGAGCCAAAATTAATAAACACTATTGGGTCGGGATATTTTAATGTGGCTGGGCACCAAATCTCTTATCCATCTATATGTACTATACATAGTCCTTTGTAGGATATCGGATATAGAATTTATCGCCTAGAGAATATCCTGTTTAGTTTCACCAGAATTCTCTCAGAAAGTTTTTTTGAGTGGACTAATTCCCGAGGAGAGACTGTGCATTCAACCTGCAGTCTGGAAGAGTTTCCTCTAGAGATGATCTTTTATTCTTCCATCAAGTCTGTCATACGTACATTTTCTCCCCTCTAAAACAAAAACCATTTCGCTACAGTCCGTTAACACCTCGGTATGATTATCTAGAACCTGTTGCACTCTCTCTTTCTGATTTTTCGTTAAATGTGTACTGATTTTCACCTGTGCCGCTGTCTCACTGGGGTGTAATGGATATTTGTCGTGAGAAATTCTAATCCACATATATAAATTAAAAAGTAAATGTAAAGCCTAACAAATAACTTCAATAAAAGGAAAGAAGAATGGTAAAGAACAGTGCTGTCACAATGACTGTACTCGAAATCCCCCTTGTTTTCTAATTCGTCTGCAAATTGTAACGTTTCACGTTGATAGTAAAAGCCTACTGCATCTCTACACGCTTTCTTCAATGAAACGTGTACTGCCTTTCTAAGAAAACCTTGAGATACGCAAGTTGACCTAGATTTAAAATTCCATTCATGTCATTTTATACACTATGGTACCAAAAACGAAAGACAGATGGACTAAAGATAGATAGAAAGAAAGGGAGGGGCAAAAGCCAGAACACTTGCAACACTAAACACGCGTCGCGATACACAATTACTACCATCACGCGTGTAAGGCCACAAGCACTAGCTTTTTTTTCAAATCGTCAGTGATAAAAAACACTACCCATAAAGAGAGTTATGTTTAAAAACCTGAAAAACGCTTATTAGGAAACATGACATTCCACTGTTTTATGTCTAAAATCCTGACATTAGTCTGACAGTACAGCAGGACAGGTGGCGGTTCTAAACATAAAAAATAAAAAAACAAATACACGACTATCCTAGAAAATACATATTTTGAACGCAGCCACTTAGCCCCATAAAATTTATATATTTGGGTTCCTTGTGACTTGCTGACAAAGAATATGTTAAGTGTTATGCAAATAGTCTAGGAATTAACAAGTTATAGCCAAAATAAAATGATGGTGCTGTCAGACAACACCCAAAATCAGAATCGCTCAGTGGTAGATTTTTAAACCACCATTGTACGGAAAGAGGTCCCCATGTTACCTCCTATTTGATTGGGTAGAAATAAATGTAAGGCTAAACACGATTAGTCGGACTATAAATACTACTTTTCGTTGCTAGGGGAGACGGATGGAAGGGTACTGTTTTTTCAAACGCTTGGGTAAACATGGCATGATTGGTTAGACTCGTCGATATAGTCACTTAGACGCGTCAGTTCCACACCAGATTTTCAAAAATACTTTCTAAAGCAACAGTGCGTTGAGCATCAGCTTATATTTTTTATAAATAAAAGCCTGAGACAGAGGCAGCTCGGAATTTGTGCCATAAGTTGTGCCATTATTCTTCACCAGTCAACGTATCTGTTTATTATTATTCCATGAATTGTGGTAAGCTTGAAATATTTGATATCTTTTAATGAAAATTGAATGTAAATTAATAATTTATGTCTGTATATGTGCGTGGTTCAGTAGCGAACCTGAGGCCAGGCCTATATATATATAAGTTGCTCCAACCTGAACAGAAGGTGTCAGAGGAAAGTAAAACTACATGGAATTACCAAATAGTACACTGACACCTATCTTATTGACTAGAAAGAAATAATGCTGGACTTGCAGAGGCGTAGTAACCATTAGGGAGGAGTATACTGGTGAAAATTATTATAGATGAAGCTGACAGTTGGCCTACCGCTCTGAACTCAGTGTTTGTTATGTATTGTGGTCAGTCTGGAAGGGTATTATAAATTAGTTCTGAAGTAGGAGGTACAACCTTCTTGTTTCAGGGACCGTGGTCCTAAAGTTATTGAGCAGCACCTGGTCAGAGCTTTGCTGAATCCAGAGGCGGACAGCATACTCCTTGGTCCATATAGCAATCAGTGTGGTGTCTCCAGAACACAGGGAGGCTATCGAGCAGAGGAGTCTTTCTAAAACTGACAGTATATAAACTAAGAGGGGAAATAAATTGTTTTAATGTCAGGAACTGAGAACATCTCCAATACTAGTTCCAACAGAAACAAACACTTGAAGTCATGATGACAAATAACAACTTAGATTGACATATAAAACCAGTATTACCTCATAGAACTACTACACAACTGACCCACATATTATAATATTAATAAAATATGTCACTACAAGATTCATATTTATAAATTATGTACATATAAATTGTGATTACAATATATTATGATTCCTGGTTCACTGTGTAATTGAATCAGGATCTCCATTGGTAACAGTACTTAATACATGAATATTTGAAAATTTATCAGTGACTTATTTAAGATAGTCTCATAGAGTGTTATATGTATGTGAGTGTCAAACTGTTGTCAAGTGTGGTGGAATAAATTAAAGTGTTTATCTGTCTGTTATTGTTGTGACTTACACTTCATCATTTACAAAACCCTAGACATTCAACGTAGTCATCACAATATTCCAGAATAATTCTGACTGAGATATAAATATGTGGTAGCAAGTAAGGTCACCTGTATTACACTACACTTATTAGATACAGATACCTTCACAGCTGATCTCAGTCAGTACACTAAGTCCCCTATAAATATTTATAACATCCCACTTTACCACATATATTGGGGTCCGGTCCGGGATATTGAACTTTCTCCTGTTATATATATTGGGAATTAATACAATTTAAAAGGTATCCTGGGTGGAATTAAATAAGGTTGAGCTCTCAGTGCCTGTGTGTCCTAAGTTAATTAGTCATACATAAAATTGTGTAGTTAGATATTTTAGACATTTATCAGTTAGAAAATGGCGGACCTGGCCAAATTTCGATCTGCTGCTGTACAGACTGCGAAAGAGTTAGGAATGGACGGGCAAATTATGATTGCTTATGTCACTGCTGAATGTGACAAATATATTGAACGGGAAGAAAGAAGATTAGAAAAAGAGGCCGAAAGACAGATAGAGGCTGAAAAAGAAATTAAGAGGTTACAGATTGAGGCTGAGGCTAAGAAATTGGAAGCAGAGGAAAGGAGACAGGCTGCAGAAAGAGAAGAGAAGAAATTAGCTGCAGAAAGAGAAGAGAAGAAATTAGCTGCAGAAAGGGAAGACAAGAGATTAGCTGCAGAGAGGGAAGCAGAAAAGGAGGAGAAGAGATTACAAAGGGAACATGAGTTACGACTAAGGGAGTTTGAGTTTCAAGGCCATGCTTCTGAAAATGGTGCCAGTCCCTTTGCCTCTGATGCCACTGCTAGTCAGGGAGCCTCAACCTCAGCTATGAACTTTCATTTAGATCATTTTGTTGAGAAAGACGATGATATTGAGAGCTATCTAAATAGGTATGAACTATTAGCTACCACGTATGGGTTAGAGAGAGAAAGGTGGAGCTTAAAGTTATCTCAAGGTCTTCGTGGGGCAGCTTATGAAGTTTTTGCCAAAATGAACAGAGGTGATCAGGAAAATTATGACATGCTAAAGCAGGCTCTTTTGTTAAGATACGAAAAGAACGCAGAATTTTATAGGAAAAAATTTAGGAATGCTAAACTACTGTCAGGTGAAACCTATCACCAGTTCTCTGCACGGATAGAGACATACTTGGAGAAATGGACTTCTCTGGGGAAAACCCAAGATCTTAAGGAAATGGTCCTTATAGAACAATTAAGAGAGTCCATGGCTCCAGACCTGAGAAAGTTTCTCATGGAACAAGGTGCAGAGAGGCTGGGTGAGTTGCTAAATGTTGCAGAAAGGTATCAAGCAGCTCAGGCAGAGGTATCAGGTAACAAAAAGAAACAGGTGGATAATTTTAGGGCACCACAGAACTTTAATAAATTTGATCCTAGAGATCAAAACAAAGGTAAGCACCAATTTGATAGGCCACGGTATGACAATAAAAATAAAATCCCACAATTCGATGAAAGGAAATATGATGAAAGAAAATCTTTCAACCAAGGGAAAAGGTGGTGTAAAAATTGTAAGATGAACAATCATGACACTGACCATTGTAGAAGGAAACCTCCTCATTGTGCTGCTATGACATCTGGGAAAAAGGAAAAGAAGGTCAAACCTGCAGAACTACAGGAACCATACCATCCCCCCAGTGTGTGAAGATGTCATCTGTAATGGTGTCACTATAAGGTGTTTATATGATACCGGTTTAGATTACGATTCCGTTGTGAGTTCTCACCTGGTGCAGGCCGATCAATACACCACAGAAACAGTGGAGATTCAAACTGCAACCAAGGATGTAGCTACCATGACACTTCCCGTCGCCCGGATAAAGGTGAAAACGCGATATGTGGAAGGAATCATAAAAGCAGCAGTGATAAATGAGCCAATCTACCCTCTGATATTGGGGTGTAGATATGTCTTCTTGGGGAATCCCAAGAGACCTGTGATATTGGCAACAGTGCAGACCAGATCACAGTCTAAAAAGGAGGAGGATAATCCAATAAATACTCATCCAGATGAGATGAGGAAGGCACAGGCTGAGGACAAAACACTCAAGCCGTGCTTCAAGAAGTTGCCCAAATCTCATACACCTCCAGGCAAGGGAGAGTTTTATATGAAGAACAAGCTGATATATAGGAAGGCTGGATCTGAATCCAATGGTCACGGACAGCTGGTCCTTCCCACTTCATATAGGACTAAAGTGTTGGAACTAGGGCATGCGATTCCCTTCAGTGGTCATATGGGGATCAGCGCAACAGGACAGCGTATAGCTTGTCACTATTTCTGGCCAGGGATAACTGAAGATATCAAACGATATGTAAAATCCTGCCCAGAGTGCCAACGAGTAGCACCTAAGCATTGGACTGCACCAGCAACTCTGGGGGAAATGCCCATAGTGGGAACACCCTTTGAGAGAGTTGCCGTGGATCTTGTGGGACCTCTCACCCGAACCAAGAGAAGGAACAGCTACATTCTGACTCTGGTGGACACATGTTCTATGTGGGGAGAAGCGGTAGCCCTGTCATCGATTGATTCTAAACATGTGGCAGAGGCATTGCTCACAATTTTCACAAGGTTAGGCTTTCCCAATCAAATCTTGACTGATAATGGCTCTCAGTTCAAGGGGAAACTAACAGAAGAAGTTTTCAGGATCTTCCAGGCCAAACACTTCCATTGTAGTGTGTACCATCCCCAAGGGAACGGCCAAGTGGAAAGATTTAACGGCACGTTGATGTCGATCCTGAGAAAGTTGGCACACGAAAAACCAGATACATGGGATCAGTACCTGCACGCCGCCCTCTTTGCTTATCGGGAGGTACCCCATAGTTCAACCGGTATGGCCCCGGCAACATTATTGTTTGGAAGGCCAATAAAAGGTCCACTCGAAGCTCTGTTAAGAATGTGGACGGATGAAAAGGCAGAGGAAAATATTACATCCTCATACCAATATGTGAATGAGCTGACCACTCGTTTAAAAACTGGCTGGAAACTTGCCAATGAAAATTTGAAACAAGCCAGGAAGAAACATGCTGCATATTATAACAGGAAAGCTAAAGACAGAGATTTGGCTGTGGGAGAGAAGGTACTGCTTCTTCTACCCGGTAGCCAGAATAAGTTACAAATTGGATGGCAAGGTCCATATACAGTTCTAGAGAAGGTGTCTAGAACCAATTATAAGATAGATAAGAAGGGGAAAGAAAAAATCTATCATGTGAATCTCCTGAAGAAATATTTGGAAAGAGAACATCAGGAAGAGACACACTTGTTGACCTTGTCTATCGCCATGGAGATGAAAAAGGAACCACTTTCATCATATGAATATCCATTACATCCCTGTGAGACAGCGGCACAGGTGAAAATCAGTACACATTTAACGAAAAATCAGAAAGAGAGAGTGCAACAGGTTCTAGAAAATCATACAGAGGTGTTAACGGACCGACCGGGGCATACAACTTTATTGGAATATGATATGAAACTGATAGACCCCACACCTGTCTGTATGAAACCTTATTCGATTCCTTTTGCTAAGGAGAAAGCTTTGAAGGAAGAGATAGACTATTTGTTGAAGGAAGGAATTATTTCACACAGTGAATCTTCGTATAGTTCCGGTGTGGTACTCCTAAGGAAACCCTCTGGAGAACATAGACTCTGTATAGATTACAGGAGACTGAATGCTATTACAGAAGGACAGGTGGATCCATTGCCGGATACAAATCAGTTGTTTGCCAGGCTAAATAAAGCTAAATATTTATCAAAAGTGGATCTGAGTAAAGGATACTATCAGATTCCAGTAAAGCCTGAGGTTAGACCATACCTAGCTTTTAGTACATCAGAAGGACACTATGAGTTTAACAGATTGCCATTTGGATTGAAGAATGCACCTAGTGTCTTCTCTAGAATGATGAGAAAATTATTGGACCCTCTGAATAATTCATGTATCACAAATTTTATGGATGATATCCTAATAGCAACAGAAACATTTGAGGAACACATTGACTCTCTGAACATGCTGTTTAATCGACTTAGAGAAGCGAATTTAACAGCCCGACCAACCAAATGTTGCGTTGGATGTAAAGAATTAGAATTCTTGGGACACTCAGTTTATCAGGGAAACATGACCCCTGACCCAAAGAATTTAGAGAAACTAAAGAAAGCCCCGAGACCATAAACCAAGAAAGCCGAGAGATCCTTTGTCTCATTATGTGGTTTTTACCAAAAGTATATCAAAAACTTTAGTTCCATATGTGCACCGTTAACTGATTTGACACGTAAAGGAAACCCAGATCGAATTACATGGACACCACAATGTGAAATGGCTTACCAAGAATTGAAGGAAAAGCTCACAAGTAAACCTATTTTGAAATTACCTGACTTAAGTCAAGAATTCATAGTAAGAACGGATGCCAGTAATATTGGGTTAGGTGCAACTCTGCTACAGAGATCAGATGCATTGGATGGGGAACTAAGCCCAGTGGCATATGCTAGCAGAAAGTTGAATAAAGCTGAAACCAACTACTCAACTAGCGAAAAAGAATGTCTTGCAGTAATATGGGCGATAAAGAAATTCAATATTTATCTGTATGGGAAGGCATTTAAGTTGCAAACGGATCACAAACCTTTGTCGTTTCTAGCACAGGCTAGACATGAGAATTCTAGATTACTCCGTTGGTCTTTATTGATCCAGCCCTATGAGTTTTGCATAGAGTATATAAGGGGAAAAACAAATCTGGGAGCGGATTTTTTAAGCTGCCATCCGTGTGACGAGAATCACCCTAAACCCCAGGAATAATAAGAAATTTCTCTATGTGTATATAGAATTATAGACTGACATATAACGTCTGTTTTAAGTGGGGAGGATTTGTCGTGAGAAATTCTAATCCACATATATAAATTAAAAAGTAAATGTAAAGCCTAACAAATAACTTCAATAAAAGGAAAGAAGAATGGTAAAGAACAGTGCTGTCACAATGACTGTACTCGAAATCCCCCTTGTTTTCTAATTCGTCTGCAAATTGTAACGTTTCACGTTGATAGTAAAAGACTACTGTATCTCTACACGCTTTCTTCAATGAAACGTGTACTGCCTTTCTAAGAAAACCTTGAGATACGCAAGTTGACCTAGATTTAAAATTCCATTCATGTCATTTTATACACTATGGTACCAAAAACGAAAGACAGATGGACTAAAGATAGATAGAAAGAAAGGGAGGGGCAAAAGCCAGAACACTTGCAACACTAAACACGCGTCGCGATACACAATTACTACCATCACGCGTATAAGGCCACAAGCACTAGCTTTTTTTTCAAATCGTCAGTGATAAAAAACACTACCCATAAAGAGAGTTATGTTTAAAAACCTGAAAAACGCTTATTAGGAAACATGACATTCCACTGTTTTATGTCTAAAATCCTGACATTAGTCTGACAGTACAGCAGGACAGGTGGCGGTTCTAAACATAAAAAATAAAAAAAACAAATACACGACTATCCTAGAAAATACATATTTTGAACGCAGCCACTTAGCCCCATAAAATTTATATATTTGGGTTCCTTGTGACTTGCTGACAACGAATATGTTAAGTGTTATGCAAATAGTCTAGGAATTAAGAAGTTATAGCCAAAATAAAATGATGGTGCTGTCAGACAACACCCAAAATCAGAATCGCTCAGTGGTAGATTTTTAAACCACCATTGTACGAAAAGAGGTCCCCATGTTACCTCCTATTTGATTGGGTAGAAATAAATGTAAGGCTAAACACGATTAGTCGGACTATAAATACTACTTTTCGTTGCTAGGGGAGACGGATGGAAGGGTACTGTTTTTTCAAACGCTTGGGTAAACATGGCATGATTGGTTAGACTCGTCGATATAGTCACTTAGACGCGTCAGTTCCACACCAGATTTTCAAAAATACTTTCTAAAGCAACAGTGCGTTGAGCATCAGCTTATATTTTTTATAAATAAAAGCCTGAGACAGAGGCTGCTCGGAATTTGTGCCATAAGTTGTGCCATTATTCTTCACCAGTCAACGTATCTGTTTATTATTATTCCATGAATTGTGGTAAGCTTGAAATATTTGATATCTTTTAATGAAAATTGAATGTAAATTAATAATTTATGTCTGTATATGTGCGTGGTTCAGTAGCGAACCTGAGGCCAGGCCTATATATATATAAGTTGCTCCAACCTGAACAGAAGGTGTCAGAGGAAAGTAAAACTACATGGAATTACCAAATAGTACACTGACACCTATCTTATTGACTAGAAAGAAATAATGCTGGACTTGCAGAGGCGTAGTAACCATTAGGGAGGAGTATACTGGTGAAAATTATTATAGATGAAGCTGACAGTTGGCCTACCGCTCTGAACTCAGTGTTTGTTATGTATTGTGGTCAGTCTGGAAGGGTATTATAAATTAGTTCTGAAGTAGGAGGTACAACCTTCTTGTTTCAGGGACCGTGGTCCTAAAGTTATTGAGCAGCACCTGGTCAGAGCTTTGCTGAATCCAGAGGCGGACAGCATACTCCTTTGTCCATATAGCAATCAGTGTGGTGTCTCCAGAACACAGGGAGGCTATCGAGCAGAGGAGTCTTTTCCTGCCGCCATCACGACAGATAAGAATCTGTGGCCAGCGGAGCTCAACGTTATGCCCCTCTAAAACTGACAGTATATAAACTAAGAGGGGAAATTAATTGTTTTAATGTCAGGAACTGAGAACATCTCCAATACTAGTTCCAACAGAAACAAACACTTGAAGTCATGATGACAAATAACAACTTAGATTGACATATAAAACCAGTATTACCTCATAGAACTACTACACAACTGACCCACATATTATAATATTAATAAAATATGTCACTACAAGATTCATATTTATAAATTATGTACATATAAATTGTGATTACAATATATTATGATTCCTGGTTCACTGTGTAATTGAATCAGGATCTCCATTGGTAACAGTACTTAATACATGAATATTTGAAAATTTATCAGTGACTTATTTAAGATAGTCTCATAGAGTGTTATATGTATGTGAGTGTCAAACTGTTGTCAAGTGTGGTGGAATAAATTAAAGTGTTTATCTGTCTGTTATTGTTGTGACTTACACTTCATCATTTACAAAACCCTAGACATTCAACGTAGTCATCACAATATTCCAGAATAATTCTGACTGAGATATAAATATGTGGTAGCAAGTAAGGTCACCTGTATTACACTACACTTATTAGATACAGATACCTTCACAGCTGATCTCAGTCAGTACACTAAGTCCCCTATAAATATTTATAACATCCCACTTTACCACAATATTCAAATGATGAAAGTGGTTCCTTCTTCATCTCCATTGCAATGGACAAGGTTAACAAGTGTGTCTCTTCCTGATGTTCTCTTTCCAAATATTTCTTCAGGAGATTCACATGATAGATTTTTTCTTTCCCCTTCTTATCTATCTTATAATTGGTTCTAGACACCTTCTCTAGAACTGTATATGGACCTTGCCATCCAATTTGTAACTTATTCTGACTACCGGGGAGAAGAAGCAGTACCTTCTCTCCCACAGCCAAATCTCTGTCTTTAGCCTTCCTGTTGAAATAGGCAGCATGTTTCTTCCTGGCTTGTTTCAAATTTTCATTGGCAAGTTTCCAGCCAGTTTTTAAACGAGTGGTCAGCTCATTCACATATTGGTATGAGGATGTAATATTTTCCTCTGCCTTTTCATCAGTCCACGTTCTTAACAGCGTTTACATCTGGACCTTTAATTTTGTGGACCTATTTGTCCATGCACCGGTATGGTCTCTTCCACTCGAAGCGCTATAGTGATGATTTTTCTTCCCAGAATTATCATGCACAAAACGACCGCTACCAATTCTTTTCTTGGGGCTTTCTCCCCACTTAAAATTCTTGATGAGAGATTTCCTCTCTACATCTTCTTCCTCCAGTTTGTTTAAGTCCGATTGAGGGATTTTCGGCTTATCCTGGGGTAAGACATCTTTTTGCACTCGCTGCATAGTGGCCATTGTAAAACAGTTAAGTGAAGCTTGTCCGTGAAAAGGGCTTCCCATTTCATTTGGTCCACTTTATCAAATTTATATTTCTTTTTATTGTCAGGCCTAATTTTGCCCCGTGGCATGTCCAGGTTCTGATCAATGTTCCCACTTGTGGGTGTTCCCTCATGTGCTATGCTACACCTTTCTACAAAATTCTCAATGTATCATCTTGCCTTGGGCCAATAATAATTGTGAGGCACCTTTTGGATGATGGTACCAATTTTCTCATGGTCCCCATCTGGTTTCACATGTAGGCTCTTTATTAATTCTGCCCTATATCTTTTAGGAAGTACCAGCTGTCCCTGACCTTTGGATCTAGCTCCAGTCTTCCTATACATCAACTTGTTTTTCATGTAAAAATCTCCCTTGCCTGGAGTTGTATGACAAGTTGACAATTTCCTGAAACAAGACTTGAGGGTCTTATCCCCAGCCTGTGCCTTCCTCATCTCTTCTGGAGTGGTATCTAACAGAATATCCTCCTCCTTTCTTGAGGTCGACCTGACCTGAAGGGTGGCCATATACACAGGTTTCCTTCTACAACGGTCAGTGTCATGATTGTCCATATGACAATTTTTACACCACCTTTTCCCTTGGTTGAAAGATTTTCTTTCATCATATTTCCTTTCTTCGAATTGTGGGGTTTTATTTTTATTGTCATACCGTGGCCTATCAAATTGGTGCTTACCTTTGTTTTGATCTCTAGGATCAAATTTATTAAAGTTCTGTGGTGCCCTAAAATTATCCACCTGTTTCTTTTTATTACCTGATACCTCTGCCTGAGCTGCTTGATACCTTTCTGCAACATTTAGCAACTCACCCAGCCTCTCTGCACCTTGTTCCATGAGAAACTTTCTCAGGTCTGGAGCCATGGACTCTCTTAGTTGTTCGATAAGGACCATTTCCTTAAGATCTTGGGTTTTCCCCAGAGAAGT
Source organism: Oreohelix idahoensis (assembly GCA_024509875.1). NCBI lineage: Eukaryota > Metazoa > Mollusca > Gastropoda > Stylommatophora > Oreohelicidae > Oreohelix > Oreohelix idahoensis. The sequence continues at coordinate 401,338 of JAMPIV010015126.1, forward strand.
CCATTTCTCCAAGTATGTCTCTAACCGTGCAGAGAACTGGTGATAGGTTTCACCTGACAGTAGTTTAGCATTCCTAAATTTTTTTCTATAAAATTCTGCGTTCTTTTTGTATCTTAACAAAAGAGCCTGCTTTAGCATGTCATAATTTTCTTGATCACCTCTGTTCATTTTGGCAAAAACTTCATAAGCTGCCCCACGAAGACCTTGAGATAACTTTAAGCTCCACCTTTCTCTCTCTAACCCATACGTGGTAGCTAATAGTTCATATCTATTTAGATAGCTCTCAATATCATCGTCTTTCTCAACAAAATGATCTAAATGAAAATTCATAGCTGAGGTTGAGGCTCCCTGACTAGCAGTGGCATCAGAAGTAAAGGGACTGGCACCATTTTCAGGAGCATGGCCTTGAAACTCAAACTCCCTTAGTCGTAACTCATGTTCCCTTTGTAATCACTTCTCCACCTTTTCTGCTTCCCTCTCTGCAGCTAATCTCTTGTCTTCCCTTTCTGCAGCTAATTTTTTCTCTTCCCTTTCTGCAGCTAATCTTTTGTCTTCTCGTTCTGCCTCCAATGCTTTAGCCTCAGCCTCAATCTGCAGCCTCTTAGTCTCAGCCTCAGCCTCAAATTGTAACTTCTTAATTTCCTTTTCAGCCTCTAACCTCTTATCTTCGGCCAACCTTTCAGATTCTAATTTTCTTTCGGCCTCTTTTTCTAATCTTCTTTCTTCCCGTTCAATATATTTGTCACATTCAGCAGTGACATAAGCAATCATAATTTGCCCGTCCATTCCTAACTCTTTTGCAGTCTGTACAGCAGCAGATCGAAATTTGGCCAGGTCCGCCATTTTCTACCAGGTAAATGTCTAAAATATTTAACTAAACAATTTTATCTATGACTAATTAACTCAGGACAACACAGGCACTGAGAGCTCAACCTTATTTATTTTCACCCAAGGATACCTTTTAAATTGTATTATTCCCTGAAGTGAATTACCCCCAATATTTATAATAGGGAAAGATTCAAAATCCCGGACAGGACCACAATATATGTGGTAAAATGGGATGTTATAAATATTTATAGGGGACTTAGTGTACTGACTGAGATCAGCTGTGAAGGTATCTGTATCTAATAAGTGTAGTGTATTACAGATGACCTTACTTGCTACCACATATTTATACCTCAGTCAGAATTATTCTGGAATATTGTGATGACTACGTTGAATGTCTAGGGTTTTGTAAATGATGAAGTGTAAGTCACAACAATAACAGACAGATAAACAATTTAATTTATTCCACCACACTTGACAACATTTTGACACTCACATACATATAACACTCTATGAGACTATCTTAAATGAGTCACTGGTAAATTTTCAAATATATATGTATTAAGTACTTTCACTAATAGAGATCCTGATTCAACTACACAGTGAACCAGGAATCATAATAAAATGTAATCACAATTTATATGTACATAATTTATAAATATGAATCTTGTAGTGACATATTTTATTAGTATTATACTATGTGGGTCAGTTGTGTGGTAGTACTATGAGGTAATACTGGTTTTGTATTTCAAGCTATGTTGGTATTTGTCATCATGACTTCAAGTGTTTGTTTCTGTTGGAACTAGTATTGGAGATGTTCTCAGTTCCTGGCATTAAAACAATTAATTTCCCCTCTTATTTTTTATACAATGTCAGTTTAAGATGGGGTTACATAATGTTGAGCTCCGCTGGCCACATAGGCTTATCTTTCGTGATGGCGGCAGGAAAAGACTCCTCTGCTCGATTGCTCCCCTGTGTTCTGGAGACACCTCACTGTTTGCTATATGGACCAAGGAGTATGCTGTCCGCCTCTGGATTCAGCAAAGCTCTGACCAGGTGCTGCTCAATAACTTTAGGACCACAGTCCCTGAAACAAGAAGGTTGTACCTCCTACTTCAGAACTAATTTATACTCTATTTCTACACTGAGCACAATACATAACAAACACTGAGTTCAGAGCGGTAGGCCAACTGCTATCTTCATCTGAAATAATTTGACACCAGTATTCTCCTCCCTAATGGTTACTACGCCTCTGCAATTTTATCTGTAAGTCCTTCTATACAATAGGATAGGTGTCAGTGTACTATTTGGTAATTCCATGTAGTTTTACTTTTCTCCGACACCTTCTGTTCAGGTTGGAGCACTATATAGGCCTTGCCTCAGGTTCGCTACTGAACCACACACATATACAGACATAAATTATTAATTTACATTCAATTTTCATTAAAAAGATATCAAATATTTCAAGCTTACCACAATTCATGGAAATAATAAACAGATACGTTGACTGGTGAAGAATAATGGCACAAATTATGGCACAAATTCCGACCTGCCTCTGTCTCAGGCTTTTATTTAGAAAAATATAAGCTGATTCTCAACGCACTGTTGCTTTAGAAAGTATTTTTGAAAATCTGGTGCTGAACTGACGCGTCTAAGTGACTATATTGACGGGTCTAACCAATCGTGCCATGTTTACCCAAGCGTTTGAAAAAAAGTACCCTTCCATCCGTCTCCCCTAACAACGAAAAAATAGTATTTATAGTCCGACTAATCGTGTTTAGCCTTACATTTATTTCTATCCAATCAAATAGGATTTAACATGGGGACCTATTTCCCGTACAATGGTGGTTTAAAAATCTGCCACTGAGCGATTCTGATTTTGGTGTTGTCTGACAGCACCACCATTTTATTTTGGCTATAACTTGTTAATTCCTAGACTATTTGCATAACACTTAACATATTCTTTGTCAGCAAGTCCTAAGGAACCCAACTATATAAGTTTTAAGGGAGCTAGTGGCGGCGTTCAAAATATGTATTTTCTTCTAGGATAGTCGTGTATTTGTTTTTTTATTTTTTTATGTTTAGAACCGCCACCTGTCCTGCTGTACTGTCAGACTAATGTCAGGATTTTAGACATAAAACAGTAGAATGTCATGTTTCCTAATAAGCGTTTTGTAAGTTTTTAAACATAACTCTCGTATGGGTAGTGTTTTTTATCACTGTCCATCTGAAAAAAAAAGTATTGCGTCTGGCCTTACGCTTGTTGGGGGTGGCATTAATATCGCGAGACGCGTGTTTAGTGTTGCATGAGTTCCTCCGATCAGCCCTCCCTTCTTTCTATCCTAAGTCCATCTGTCCGTTCGTTTATGGTAACGTAGTGTAATTAATGCTAGTATTAATTTAGGTCATTAATCAGCTTGCGTATCTCAAGGTTTTTCTTAGAACTGCAGTACCCGTTTTATTGTGTTGTGGAAAAGCGTGTATAAAGCAGTAGGCTTACTATCAACGTGAAAGCGTTACAATTTTGCGGACGGAGCATAAAAAGGGGGATCTCGAAAATCTGCTTTCTTGTTTTTCTGTCTTCTATGTTATTGATGGTTTCTGTTGTTATCCATGCTTTTTGTTGTCGTTCCCTTTTCCCCAGTATTTCTTCACATGTCTCACTCCATACCCTTTTGATTTGCTGCCAATAGTCTTCTGTACTCTCTACATCTTCCAGCTGTTGGAGCACTTGGAATTTGTTGGATATTGTGACCGCAAATTTGTCTCTTGTTTCTTGATTTCTTAGATGTCGTGCACTTAATTGTTGTCTATAATTTTGCATTGTTGCGTAGCTCTTGAGTTTCATTTTCACTTTGGCTATCAAAAGGTGGTGATCTGATGCCACATCTGCTCCTCTATATACCTTTACATCCTGCGATGATGACCTAAACTTCTTGTTTATGCATATATGATCAATCTGATTTTCTGTTCTATGGTCTGGTGATATCCTTGTGTATTCGCTTATGTGGAAACTTGCTTCCTCCTATAGCCAGTTGATTTCAAGCACAGAATTTTAAGAATATTTCCCCATTTTCATTCATTATTCCTGTTGAGGACTGTTTCGCGGCTTGCAAACATGTGAATGGTTGCAAACATTCGCATGCGTGCACCACGATACTCCTCAATTGAATTAATACTGGAAATCGCGCAGATCAAGATATGACGCGTCAAGCCTAGTTACAGTAGTCTACCTATGGCCTGCGGGCCTGATGGCCGGCGTGCCATCCGACAGTGTTTCAATGTGTGGCACAGCCACTTATGGATAATGTTTCAATATGTGTGGCATAGCCACTTACTCAAGTGTAGAACCATTGTGTTCTGGCTTTAAGCCGATATAAGGATATGTGTCTAAATACTAGGAAAGTCTATGTATGGCCATTGAGCCATATGGCAGTGTTGGAATGTGTGGCAAAGCCACTTAAGGATTGTGTATTAATATGTGGCACAGCCACTGACTAACTATATTTGTGGAACGGTAGATCCACTGGAAAGTGTAAAATAGCGTAAGAATCCGTATCAAATTAAATATAGGACCCGATAGAGTCCAGAGTAGAATCACAAATAACGCAGATTACGTTCAAGGTGAACTTATACACATGGCAGTTAAAGCCTGGCGATGGAAGCCAAACATGTTGAGTAATGATACATAGACAGGATCTATAGATTTACGGATAATGAACTCACTAGCAGTGTGAAGGGATAATAATTCCAAGGATCGGATTCAGTAGGAGTTGGTTGCAAACTCTATTACGCTATAGACTTAATGGTTAACCCAGACGAGCTAAGTCTGTGGGACGAACATTGCGGAGAGATTTTCATTAATTGGCGTGTCCATGTTTGTTGAAGTTTTAGTGGTTTAAATATTTTACCAGCTCCATGCCCAACCCTCCTTAGTCGCTTTCTACGACATGCATGGAAGTGAACAGTGTTACTATTCTTTGCCCCCTTTTCGGGCCCCGGTTACACACATATAAGTTGTGCTTAAGTGTTAAATGTGTTAAAGTTTTACCATTTGTATTCACTGCGATTTCCCAGCGTTAAGACTAGAGAAATAGCAAACGCATAGATATTTTCTTACCAGTGGTTCAGTAATGTAAAATCCATCAACCATTTCTTTACACCATAAGATACGGGATAGCTGACTAGGTATAATGCTATTAGTGACGGATAAAGTGACGGAGTAGAATGCGCATTATATTCCATTGTGTGTAAATTTTTAAATGAATAGTGTTAATATCATGTGTCAAAACGATGGACGCCGTCAATCAACTAGCTAGTAATGACAGGCGATATTTGTTAAGGGCGCGTAGTCATAATTAAATTATAAATGACATTGTGTGCTGATTGTTTTACCGGGTCGGAGGGGTAGGCTGCGTGCCTAAAACCCAACGTGTACTCGCTAAGCGAAGCTCGATAAGATAGGCTAGGACACCGTGTGCCTTTTAATTTAATTAGGTGACGGAGATGATAAGAGATCATACCTTACGCTTGATAGCAAAGAATATTGTCATTTTGGTTAAATGTTTTGTTTCTTCCTAAAACAGGCTTGATCAAAACCAGCGGCCAGCGGTTTTTCTATTGTGGTCTTTTTCTCAGTTACTGAACGAACGAACGAGCGAACTTTATTTTCGATGGGTAACGAATTGGGCGCGCAGGCCCGTCTAACATTCTGCCTTTCCACTCTCATTAATCTTGCATACTATATCCTTTCATTCCCACATGATGCTTTAAGCATTAATTTAAAGGCATGCAACATTATAAAGTTACCATAACAGCATTCATTTACATTATGCAATCATAATAAATAAAAAAATGAGTAGGTTTTTGTTTTTGAAACAAACAAGCTAGTAATTGGGGGAAAAAAGTAATAATAAAATAAAATAAATAAAACAATAAATAAAAATAAATAAATTCTGTATACCGACACTCACTCGTGTGGTCAATCCGTCTACAATTAATCTGTATTTTTGAATGTGTCATCGATCATCAATACAAAAATTACATAAACACAATCTCGCTTATATACATACATTATTGGTGGAAAATGAAATAATAATAATAACACTTTCTTACGCACTTCTGTGGCAGGAAAAGTCTTTGAGCAGAAAAAAAAAAAAATAATTCACATTTCTAAAGTACAGTGGTATGCGGGAGAGAGAGCCTATAGGATTTATCATCATCATCTTAACAGTTTATTAGCAACCAGAGTTTTCTTTAGCTATTGGAAGTACTGACTGCTGTCTACTGTGAACACAAGATCGCTTCTTTTTTTTCTACGTGAACCATTCGAGGTTACAATACATATATATCCAGGAACTCAACCACCAAATTGAGCGTCCCCCTTATAAAAATTAATTATTAGTGGAGGGACTGTGGCTCAATTTGGAGGTCAGAACTACTGGATCATGATACATGTGCATGGATGTTTACGTTCAAGAGATTGTTACACCAAGTTTAGGTAAGGCGTTATTGATGTGGCAACGAATGACAGAGTGAGAGTGAACATTGTTCAGTTACGTAAACTGTACCATCCTTTAATTTCTTTGCAAATACTGTTATATTTTACTGGATTTCTTAAGTAGGAACCTCGTTCTTTTCTTTACTGTCTATTCTACACCCTAGTGTTAATCTTTGACATTTTGGGTTAGGAAATTTTGGATAATCTAAACGCGTACACTAGAACTTATGTGAAATAGTGCGTTAATATCCTTCGTGGGGTTTATTCTGTTTTCTGGTAATAAAAACCTTATTGATATTATTCCATACGCGATACCTATTCAGACACCCATCTATATTCGTAGCCTGCGACACACAGTTATAAGTACAATAAAACAACATGAGGATCTTCATGATCACAACAGTAAGTCATCTTTATTATGTTTGACAACATAACGTTTACTGAGGGGAATGCATACAATTTTCTCCATATAACTCTGAATTATTGGTGACCTTGTTTTCTTTTTTAACTCAGAATTTTCATCCTTTCATTTTGTTATCCATTTTTTTAATAATTCCAATTTTTACGGCATCTTTTAAATGATTTTTTAAATTTGGTCCGAGCGCATACAAATTATTCACTTTTCATAATTACTGTGCTGTGTTTAGCAGTTGATGAAATGTTCACATAGTGACATCCTTGATTATTTATGATTTAATTGTGTCTTAGATCTGGATTGTGCACACGATGATAATGAATTAACATAGTACTCACACAGACACCACTCACACACAAGGTCAATGCACATAGCGATCTCTTTGCTTCACGTTCATTTGATAAGGGAGGTAACTTTAAGACAGGCGAACCAGTTATTTTGGAAAACAAGTAACAAGTTTATTTAGAAAAGTGTTTTTTAGAAATTATTTTTTCTAGAAAATCTTACAATAACATAAATTGAACAATGTACGTTATTTTAACAGTATAAATATCTCATTTAATATATTTTAGTTATGGAAATTTAAATTATTTTAATCAATAAAATTATAAATTATGTGCTTAACGCACATGTCGGTCAAGTCATAACATGTGATCTCTGTAACCTCTTAATGGTAATACATTATCAAAACTGACCATTTCTGTACTTGACAAATGACTGTTAAAAAATAATAAATTGCAATTTGATGGATGTTTCCTGTACCACAGGTGGGGCTAAAGTTTATTGTCACGAGTTCCATAGCCCATTGCGGTTATTGCACAGCCAGCATGATGCCTTTTGTGCAGTTACACTGAGCCTCTTCAGTGCCCTTGTTCTTGACTGTCCCCTCAACCCCGAAAGTTTCTAAATATTAAACACTTAAGCAGCCACGATCCCTCTTGCACTCACCTCAACAGCCATGACCCTTACAGTGAACCCATCGTGTCACAGGTCCACAACCAGATCATTATACTAGGCCAATTTGAACGAATGTTGCTTGACCAATCTGGATTCAAATGGCACGGTCAGTTCAATCATTATAACCTGATGCGATGATGAAGAATGCTGCACTATGTCTGGCCGTCTTCGAGATTTGCTGATACTCTCTGGATATGCCCCTAGCCCATGCAGGTCTACCGTCATCTCCCAGTCATTTGTACAGTCAAGAAGAGATGGTAAACTGCTAGTACAAATTCAGAGAAACAGTCTTTACTGATAAACACAACGTTAAGAATGTACAACGATTTCATTGGCGTACCTTTCGTCTTTTACAAGAATGTCTTCTTACTACCAACAGATGTTTGACCTGTAAGACACTCAATTTATTGATGTCTGTTGATATTTATTGTTGTGTGTAGTAAATGTTGGTAAATGTAATGAGACGCTACTGGCTGTCAAACATCATCACATAATAAAGCATAATCACGAAGCCTGAACACACTGGATACAACTCGACACGTTTTAATCAACCATGTTAGAAGCTGAAAAACAGAAAAGAGAAAGTTAGCATAAGGGCAAGTAACTTTAGTGGGAAACAAAGTAACCATGGAGACATATATACAAACGACCCCATCAACAATGTCATAACATGGATACGTTGATTATCGGCTTATTTGATATAGACCAGGGTTTCTCAACCGAGGTTCTATAGTACCCAAGGATTCCCGAGTGATATCGCTAGAGGTTCCGTGAGAGATTGGGAATGACAAATAAAGATCAATTTTCTAGCCTGCAAAAGTTAACGCACACAGTGGTGGACAGTGACTGCCAATGTTAACGCACACAGTGGTGGACAGTGACTGCCAATGTTAGCGCACTCAGTGGTGGACAGTGACTGACAATGTTAGCGCACACAGTGGTGGACAGTGACTGACAATGTTAGCGCACACAGTGGTGGACAGTGACTGACAATGTTAGCGCAGACAGTGGTGGACAGTGACTGACAATGTTAGCGCACACAGTGGTGAACAGTGACTGACAATGTTAGCGCACACAGTGGTGAACAGTGACTGACAATGTTAGCGCACACAGTGGTGAACAGTGACTGACAATGTTAGCGCACACAGTGGTGGACAGTGACTGACAATGTTAGCGCACACAGTGGTGGACAGTGACTGACAATGTTAGCGCACACAGTGGTGGACAGTGACTGACAATGTTAGCGCACACAGTGGTGGACGGTGACTGACAATGACAATGTTAGCGCACACAGTGGTGACAGTGACTGACAATGTTAGCGCACACAGTGGTGGACAGTGACTGACAATGTTTAGTGCACACAGTGGTGGACAGTGACTGACAATGTTAGCGCACACAGTGGTGGACAGTGACTGACAATGTTAGCGCACACAGTGGTGGACAGTGACTGACAATGTTAGCGCACACAGTGGTGGACAGTGACTGACAATGTTAGCGCACACAGTGGTGGACAGTGACTGACAATGTTAGCGCACACAGTGGTGGACAGTGACTGACAATGTTAGCGCACACAGTGGTGGACAGTGACTGCCAATGTTAGCGCACACAGTGGTGGACAGTGACTGACAATGTTAGCGCACACAGTGGTGGACAGTGACTGACAATGTTAGCGCACACAGTGGTGGACAGTGACTGACAATGTTAGCGCACACAGTGGTGGACAGTGACTGACAATGTTAGCGCACACAGTGGTGGACAGTGACTGACAATGTTAGCGCACACAGTGGTGGACAGTGACTGACAATGTTAGCGCACACAGTGGTGGACAGTGACTGACAATGTTAGCGCACACAGTGGTGGACAGTGACTGACAATGTTAGCGCACACAGTGGTGGACAGTGACTGACAATGTTAGCGCACACAGTGGTGGACAGTGACTGACAATGTTAGCGCACACAGTGGTGGACAGTGACTGCCAATGTTAGCGCACACAGTGGTGGACAGTGACTGCCAATGTTAGCGCACACAGTGGTGGACAGTGACTGACAATGTTAGCGCACACAGTGGTGGACAGTGACTGACAATGTTAGCGCACACAGTGGTGGACAGTGACTGACAATGTTAGCGCACACAGTGGTGGACAGTGACTGACAATGTTAGCGCACGCAGTGGTGGACAGTGACTGACAATGTTAGCGCACACAGTGGTGGACAGTGACTGACAATGTTAGCGCACACAGTGGTGGACAGTGACTGACAATGTTAGCGCACACAGTGGTGGACAGTGACTGACAATGTTAGCGCACACAGTGGTGGACAGTGACTGACAATGTTAGCGCACACAGTGGTGGACAGTGACTGACAATGTTAGCGCACACAGTGGTGGACAGTGACTGACAATGTTAGCGCACACAGTGGTGGACAGTGACTGACAATGTTAGCGCACTCAGTGGGGGACAGTGACTGACAATGTTAGCGCACACAGTGGTGGACAGTGACTGACAATGTTAGCGCACACAGTGGTGGACAGTGACTGACAATGTTAGCGCACACAGTGGTGGACAGTGACTGACAATGTTAGCGCACACAGTGGTGGACAGTGACTGACAATGTTAGCGCACGCAGTGGTGGACAGTGACTGACAATGTTAGCGCACGCAGTGGTGGACAGTGACTGCCAATGTTAGCGCACGCAGTGGTGGACAGTGACTGCCAATGTTAGCGCACACAGTGGTGGACAGTGACTGCCAATGTTAGCGCACGCAGTGGTGGACAGTGACTGCCAATGTTAGCGCACGCAGTGGTGGACAGTGACTGCCAATGTTAGCGCAGACAGTGGTGGACAGTGACTGCCAATGTTAGCGCACGCAGTGGTGGACAGTGACTGCCAATGTTAGCGCACGCAGTGGTGGACAGTGACTGCCAATGTTAGCGCACGCAGTGGTGGACAGTGACTGCCAATGTTAGCGCACCCAGTGGTGGACAGTGACTGCCAATGTTAGCGCACGCAGTGGTGGACAGTGACTGCCAATGTTAGCGCACACAGTGGTGGACAGTGACTGCCAATGTTAGCGCACGCAGTGGTGAACAGTGACTGCCAATGTTAGCGCACCCATTGGTGGACAGTGACTGCCAATGTTAGCGCATGCAGTGGTGGACAGTGACTGCCAATGTTAGCGCACGCAGTGGTGGACAGTGATTGCCAATGTTAGCGCACCCAGTGGTGGACAGTGACTGCCAATGTTAGCGCACGCAGTGGTGGACAGTGACTGGGCAGGCTCTATTTTTATTCATAATTCTTTGGCCTATAGTTTTAGTAGCTTTACAATTCAACATCGCAATACATTTTCATGTTGTAAATAGCAAAATTAAAATCAATTTACATCCTTTATTTAAATTAAATGTACCGTGCTTCATCAGACAAATTACATCCCATTTTGGTTTAAGCAAGTTTTAAAGAAATGTTGGCTTAAAAGTCATTTTTAGTTTTAAATATGGAAGAACCGAGCCGCGCTGGTGTAATGATTACCACACTGCACTGGCGATCAGGTGTTCAAAGATCAAGCCCGTGCGAAGGCATTTGATAGAGTGTCGTAGACCGGGATTTTGACTAAATAACCTGAACGGCTCCTGAGATAAACCCTCTTTGGATGGGAAGGAGCGAAGCTCCTGACCGGGTTGGAAGGATAGTCCACAGGCGCCGCAGCCTCGCAATGACATGTCATTGGGCCGATGCGCTGAAAGTCCAAGTGCCGCTGGTTAAGAAAAAGTAATGGAAGAAACTTATCTTGCACATTCCATATTTAATTAGCAACTTACAGAGTAGAAATTTGTGATCAGACTTTTAGGCCCCACTTGAATAGAGTTAACAAAATTAAGTAGGAAATTAGAAAAAGGAGAAACTGAAGTTTCTTCTACATACACAACTAACTTGGCATTAGAGATGATATTCTTTGAGAGGAGTGGGAACCATACAAGCAACAATAGGCTACCACGTTGGTCAAAAAGTAACATGTACACAGACAAAAATCATTATCTGCGCTAAGCAGCACTGTCAATTATTGGATTACTATATTTACAACTTACGTATCACGTCAGTGTTTATATTCCAAGAATTTTCCTTATGCGTTGTGTGGAATGAGGACAATTTGGACACAAACTCTAAACAGTAATCCACAAACATATTCAGCATAGACATCTTTACCAATGATTCTAATTGTTGAGGCTAATTAATGGTATGATTTTTATCGCGGCAACTTATTATTAACACCGGATTTTTGTCACACCATGTCGTACTTCAACTGAATGCAAGAGATACATGAAAGCGGTAGCTGTGAGATGAGTATCTACGTATGTCGTAAAAGAGCAGAGTTGGATGTGACGCTAAAGCGTCAAGCTGTGTGTCTGTATGGCTTGTGTGTCAGCAAGTGTACAGTATTGATTATTCAACAAATATTCAGAAGATTATGGTAAGCAATATATGCTTTAAATAATAGGCATCGTACAATGCCAGGATTGTAAAGGAGGTTAATGCTGGACGATAATTCCAATGAGAAAGAAATGTGTTAGAATAAAATTATATGAGTAAATATAATTAAACATTCGTTATACCGGGACACCACATTCCCCGAGGTCAATGGATTATTAAAAATGAATATTTGTTATACCAAGAAGCAGCATTCCCCGAAGTCGATGGATTAATATGAATATGATGTGAATATGTGATGTCCCGGGACGCCTAATCCTCCGATGTTAAAGGGAAAATTTAGTTGAACTCTTGTTATGCTGGGACGCTAAATACCCCGATGAAAATGCAAAATAATGAATGAAATTATAAAGGTATAGACTATGGAAAAGTTGAATGACATTGTAAGAAAGTCGAACCAAGATAAAGCAAGACTGGAATATTGGAGAGGGAGCATACATGTCATATTCGTAATTGTGACGTTGTGAATTTGTACTTACTGGTTATTAAACTGTTGCAAAATCGTCTAAGCCAAGAAGTTTCTCCAACCAATATAGGTTCGTTCCAGCAGTTGTTAACATTATTCAGTATTTGAATATTTTTGAAAGGAAAAGGTTTAGATACGAAGGGTGGTTTCCATAACATTCGACAGTACAAACCAAATACAGATAAATGAACTTTCACATCTTTATTAACACCAATGTACCCTAGACAGAGAAAGAATTCGGGCAATTTCTCTATCCCTTAACACTATTCATGTCAAAATCCGCCATGCCCCTGGTCTCCTAGGTAATTGATACTAAAGTTATTTTGCCATCACTGATACAACTATGTTTGAAGTTACTACTGATAAGTCTGTTATTGGTCAACCATTGATAATTACTCTTTCCATAGTTTAATGGCTATTTATGGTCATGCGTGACTATAATCACGCCTACTGTTCTCCTACCGTGTTAAATGTTGTAGTGAGTGTGCGTGGTGCATTCACACGCCACAGATACACACATCAGAGGCATGGAATGGTGTAACGGCAGGTGTACTGTTAATAACGTTTATTTACACCACAACACGTTCATGAAATACACAGAATACACAGTCACAATTAAGTACAAGTCATAGCAATACAATAATACAGTACTCCAGTCACATCTCCACTTCTCATAATCATTAGCGCCATATAATCTTACTACTGGATCCTCTCAGCAACGGTCGGCATCCCCGTGCTAATGTAATAAATAATTTCCTCCTCAAATATGCTTCATCAAAGACGCTCTCAACCTTGGCGCTTTAATTTAAATAATAAATGGCCTCTCCAACGATGCTTCCAACATCAGCATCACAATAAACGGACAATGGATCCCTTTTCCCAGCAATGGTTTATCCTCGCCGTGCTGACAATAATAAATTCCTCAAATATGCCTCATCAAAGACGCTCTCAACATTGGCGCTTTAATGTATGTGTGGATCCTCTCAATGATAACGATGGCCTCTCAAATATGCTTCATCAAAGACGCTCTCAACCTTGGCGCTTTAATGTATGTGTGGATCCTTTCAATAATAACAATTGCCTCCTCAAATATCATATAGATCCGTTAGCCAACGGACATCATCCTCGCCGTGCTAACTACATCAATGGTGAATACTTTCGGCAATTTCTCGCAAGACTGCACTCCCTGGCAATCTGCAGTAATCTCGCCTTCACTCATCTTGACATTTATATATTCAAACAAATGTCCTGGATCCTTACCTCATCAAAAATACTCACAAACACTATTCTCCAATAAATTCAGAAATTATAGGCCTACACAAATAATGGCCTCAATCTTTTGCACTGCGCAGGCATTCTCAAAACACACACTGTAGAACCGACCTCTCCCGTCGGTACCCAAAAACAGACTGCAATTAGTTCACACACTAGACCCGCCAAAAAAGACACGAGACTCGGTTGTTTAAAAAACACAACTCAGTCTCGATAATTGCATGGGCTAGTCACACGAGCTTACTCACAGCTCAAGACAGTTCAGAGAAAAAAACATCTCCGCGATTTGAACTGACCAGTGTTCGCCACTTGGAAACTTCTCGATCACACGAGGAAATTCCCCTAATACAATTTTAACTTAACATCAGCTTAATCAAGCACCGTAACCCGTAATCAAATCTATTTGCTTAACATTTTCAAGATCACCTCCCCTTGCTAATATTTACTCTGTAACAGTTGCCACACCGCCCGGGAAAAAAAATGATTTATCATTTTTTTGTTGAAAATTTAAGTTCCAAAAATTTAGAAATAAATGAAGTTATATTATATGGCTACCAAAAAATATGTATCTATCCAAAAAATGTACCTATCAAAAAATGTACATCCACCCGAAATATCAGCAATAAATGTAATATTACAACTAAAACATCAAACATAATCAATCCAATATCCCAATGAATGTTACCGATGTAAATTACAACAAAAGCATCAATCATAATACAAGCATACCAAAATTAATCTTAATAGAACACCAAGCTAAGTACATTTAGTACAAGTAACAACCAATAGAAAGTGAAAGAACAAGATCAAGCAACAGAAGAATGATCTGTAGTAAAGGAAAGTAAGAAATCGGAAAATGAGAAACAATTAACAATAGCACAAGATAACCAATAAGAACAACAATTTCATGTACAATAAATACAAATTTACCAAAATACAGTTACATTATACTAAGTTATATAATTCACTCAAGAATACAATGAATGAAAGTATAAGTATCGAAAGAAGAAGAAGTATACAAGTACAATGAAGAGAAACGAAGATGTGATACAGAAATATAAACAAGATATGAACACATATCGAAAAGACGACAAAAAGATAGAATGAAATGAAGGATAGTCAACAAAGACGAATGGAAAGCAAAGGTATGAACGCATAGAAAGTCAATGACAATACATACTAATAAATGTTTAGATCAAACAATATCTTCCAAAAATTAAATACAAACATGATTACAAAGCACAAAACAAAATGTCAAAGTATATCCATACTAACAACACAAAAGAATAATCCATAACTAAACAAAGTCTAATGAGTAATTTAACTAAGTTACAAAAGTTATACTTAATTGAAAATAAATTATAAACTTTACACAAACAAATAATAGCATTTGCGATAACTAAGTTTTGACCTAACGCAAAATCAACCGCTAAATAATAAAAATACATCATAATCTCAAATAAGACAAGTTCCAAAAGAAGTAATATCCCTTTCAATCCTAGGGCACACAAAAATAAATTACAATGCCAAAAAACAATTTTTTTTTTTTTAAATTACCATACAAAGTATTTCAAAACGATAAGTTATCAAAAAATCGAATTATTATTTAAGTAATTCTAAGTCATAACTAATAAACTAACAATGAAATTAACTTTTAACAAAATGAGAGAAGCATAAAGTATCTTATCTCTAGACAAACACTTAAATCAAAACGTGTAAGTTTTTTTTTCAAAAAAAATACATCACCAAAAAAAACCTAAGAAAATTACAATGTCATGTGTATATCAACTTTCCAACATACAAATATAACATAATGTTACAACAATCTGTCCATCTTTTAACAAACAAAAATATCAGATGTGTCTATCAATTTTACAAAAAAGTTGAATTTAATTTATAAGTTAATTCTGATTAACAATAGCGTTGAGCTTCAGTGTTATTTAACTGTAAATTTATATCTTACTCAGCCTAGTATAAATCTAAAATTTAATGGGATAATAGAATATGAAAAAGAAGTCCTATAAAAATATCTTCAAAGTTTTTATAAAAAATATTTATCAAATTAATTTGTTGCAAAAATGTTAAAAAAAATCTTATTATTTAAATTCTAAGTACTATATTCTGACAAGATCAATGTTTCTAACAATTCAAATACACAATTATTTCTGATACATGCAAGATAATTCTACAAAATCATATTACACAACATAACAATAAATCCACATAATTATCCTAACAATTACAGCTACAATCCGAAAAATATACAGAAAAATGAGCACAGGTTTGACACCGCTCACTGCATTTATCAAAAATTACCCACAAATTATTACCAACACATATGTTACACACAATCAAAACAGAATAATATACAATTGCATAAAAAATTGGACTGGTACATTCGAAACAGTCATATATGTTCCACAAAAAATATATATTAAGCAATCAAATGATTCATCGAAAAAACCATCATAATGTTTCAAAGAAATTACCAATATTTTAATACAACATCATATGATATATTATTCACAGAATACAATAACATGTACTATTCTAAAAAATAAATCAGCTGTAAAAAAAAAATATATCCCGACAATCCGTCATTAATTCTTGATCCTCCAAAAGTGACTCGTCAGATGTATAGCGAGACGCTAATAGGTTCTGCTTGATAAATAATCCACATTCTTCACGAATAATGTCAACAAGTGCGCCAACTCATCACAACGTCGCACGCTACGAGACAATACAAATGAAAATTTATATTAATCATCTGTTAGATCTAATAAGGAAAAACGGAAAATCAACTTTCACGTTTACCTATTCCTTGGGGTGGAGTAGAGTCTTGGCCCCTTTTCACACACCTCAACAAGTCCTCCTTACCTCACAGAAGGCTTAGCGATCACTTGACCGTAACGAAAGTTCATCCTTGCTATAGGCTGAAAAAAAATTACTACGTTCACAAGAACGAGATGGCCTTTCGCCACCACTTGTGTGACAATCAATAGTGTTATTACTTTGCTTGTAAACAACCTTGCTCTCATGTGGAGTACGGCTAACCTTGTTACAATTTCTATAATTGCTGTTAAGAACATTGTTATTTGTTCTATTGACACAGTTGTACTGTTTCACATCCCAGTTAGCATAATTGCGATTAGCATTTCCTCTTGGATAAAAATATCTACCAGATAGAAATGGCTTTTTATCAACAAATTTATTACCATATTGACACTCTTTCACATAATTATTTCCATTATAATTTCTAATACTCTTAGAATCACGATGTTGTGATCTGTCAAATTGTTTATTGTTTTTAGGCAAAGAAACATTAGTATATGAAGAAATCCCTTGGTACATTTTAACCTCAGGGTAATATCTCCTATCAAAAGTATTTTTATCCTTGTTTGTGGCAGTGTGTTTAAGAACTGGGTCACACTGACTTGACTGGGTGTGACCGAAAGATTTAACCATATCTTTATTGTTTTTCACAAATTATGTTTCCTTCCTGGAATAAGGAGTTCTATCTTTTTTCCCATCAGGGTTTTCAATTAATACTTGGTTTGTTTTTAATAACTTGAATTGAAATGTATTATTAATTCTTTTGTTATCCACAGGACTGTCTAACACTGTAGATTTTCCTTTGCTAGCTTGCCGCCAGGAACCAATATCGCTAGAATGATTGGTATTGCATTGAAAGTTATATTTCCCTCGGAAAGATTTCTGTCCACCAATCTTCACTTTAGAGTCCGCTTTATGTCTTTCACTGTCAACACTGACAGAAGACCACCTTTTTTTCTTTAAGAGAATGTCAAGTAGACCATCCAATCTCACTCTGGCTTCTGAAATTTGAATATCTCTAAGTGAAATATCTGCACTTAATTTCTTGTTTAACCTCTCAACTCTTAAAACCTTGCAGCTTTCCTCTGCTAGCAAATTTTTAATCTTAGCGACCTTCTCTCTCTCAGTCGTTAATTCTAACAATGTCTCTGTCTCATACTGCTCTTTATTTTACCTCAACTGAGTCAACTCCAGCTGTAGAGACTGAATTTTAATATCATCATCGTTATTATACACAATCTCATCATTCTTCTTAAGGGGTACAATATTCATGTCCTTAATTTGATCACTGAGAATCATCTTATCATTCATCACCTCATGAAGCATTTCTATATAAGTTTGCTCATGTTCATTACTCTCAATTTTCAATTTCTCATACATCTCTCTCCTTTCTTGAAGTTCCTGAGTTAGATTTCTAACTTCACTATTGTTATCCTTAATCTGAGTTTCTAACTCTTTGATTTTACGCAATGCTACACTCAATGCTGTTTGAGTACTAGCAAGTTCTGAGTTTGATTTGCCTAAATCACTTGTAAGTTTAGAGACTTTTTCATGTAACTCACTTACTTCAGCAGTACATTCTATGACACTTTCCCTTTGCTCTAGGGTACTCTGTTTTATGTCCAATTGCTTCTTCTCTTCTAGCATCCTTTTCTTATACCTCTCATCACTTTCATGAATTAGCTTTTCACATATCAATCTATTTATTTCAGACTCAGTCAGCTCACGGTCTCCAAATCCTAATAGTTCACGGTATTTTTTTTCGTCAGGATCTATATAATAGTCCATAGTGACTTACTTACTTAGACAACTATATATGTATTAATTAAACTTTCACCTCACCAAGCCAATTATCTTTTTAAGAAATTACAATTATTTCTTACTTACTGTACACCAACTTCTGTTATAGTACCTATATATAACATACATTATCTATGCATCAACATATTCTTCATCAATCGATATAATTATCGAAACACAATGACAATTATCAACAGAATAAGTGATGGATAGTATAGGCAGACTTGCTGAAATGCAGAAATGTGGCACAATCTACACAGAACAAAATCACTTATCTTAATAATACTTCTGTCCCTTCCGCCGACACACCAGATATCACAAAGTTCTGCAGATAAAACCGTTCTAGCGCAGAAAGGTACACAAACTAGATTTTCTTCTCTTCAGGTTCTTGCAAAAGTGTAGAATGCGCTCAACAAAGCATCAGCACGTACAGCATACAGGAAACGCTGCACAGCAAGCTCTGTAACTGTTGACTTGAAACAATCTGCAAACGACTCCTCAAAAACACTTCACATTTAGTTAAACTTGACTGTCTACCAACAACATGTCAACTTCCCATTATAATGTTCCACCGTGTTGGACACAGTAAACCAATTAGGTCGAGGACTATGGAGCAATGTGAGGATACATAAGCCACGCCTACACAAGGCTTTCCTATCACGCGAACTCCGTGGGTTACATTCCGTTAAATAAACTGGCCCACCACTGTAAAGATCTGAAGTTGATTCTTTATCATTATAATATTAGCACTGACTGTTCTTGGAGATTGAATAAATGGTGATGGGTGTTACCTTAATGGTTATATAGTTCATACGCCCACACAGAGCAGAACAGTTTCTTATATCACGCGAATGTCAAAATATCAAATTCTGAAAGACTAAACATAATACTGCTTCACACGAGATCCTGCTATTAAATTCATTCTGTTTGTTGACCTAGATTTCCGCCACCCAGGCTATTTACGCGAATACGTAGGTGTAAGCTCCTTCTAAACTGAAAACCACCACTGTTACTAAAGTTATTTTGTTATCACTGATACAACTATGTTTGAAGTTACTACTGATACGTCTGTTATTGGTCAACCATTGATAATTACTGTTTCCATAGTTTAATGGCTATTTATGGTCATGCGTGACTATAATCACGCCTACTGTTCTCCTACCGTGTTAAATGTTGTAGTGAGTGTGCGTGGTGCATTCACACGCCACAGATACACACATCAGAGGCATGGAATGGTGTAACGGCAGGTGTACTGTTAATAACGTTTATTTTACACCACAACACGTTCATGAAATACACAGAATACACAGTCACAATTAAGTACAAGTCATAGCAATACAATAATACAGTACTCCAGTCACATCTCCACTTCTCATAATCATGAGCGCTATATAATATTACTACTGGATCCTCTCAGCAACGGTCGGCATCCCCGTGCTAATGTAATAAAATGCCTAGCAAATTTCCTCCTCAAAATATGCATCATCAAAGACGCTCTCAACCTTGGCGCTTTAATTTAAATAATAAATGGCCTCTCCAACGATGCTTCCAACATCAGCATCACAATAAACGGACAATGGATCCCTTTTCCCAGCAATGGTTTATCCTCGCCGTGCTGACAATAATAAATTCCTCAAATATGCCTCATCAAAGACGCTCTCAACATTGGCGCTTTAATGTATGTGTGGATCCTCTCAATGATGCCTCTCAAAACGATGGCCTCAACCTCAAATATGCTTCATCAATAACGCTCTCAAACCTTGCGCTCTTTGATGTATGTGTGGATCCTTTCAATAATAACAATTGCCTCCTCAAATATCATATAGATCCGGTTAGCCAACGGACATCATCCTCGCCGTGCTAACTACATCAATGGTGAATACTTTCGGCAATTTCTCGCAAGACTGCACTCCCTGGCAATCTGCAGTAATCTCGCCTTCACTCATCTTGACATTTATATATTCAAACAAATGTCCTGGATCCTTACCTCATCAAAAATACTCACAAACACTATTCTCCAATAAATTCAGAAATTATAGGCTTACACAAATAATGGCCTCAATCTTTTGCACTGCGCAGGCATTCTCAAAACACACACTGTAGAACCGACCTCTCCCGTCGGTACCCAAAAACAGACTGCAATTAGTTCACACACTAGACCCGCCAAAAAAGACACGAGACTCGGTTGTTTAAAAAAAACACAACTCAGTCTCGATAATTGCATGGGCTAGTCACACGAGCTTACTCACAGCTCAAGACAGTTCAGAGAAAAAAACATCTCCGCGATTTGAACTGACCAGTGTTCGCCACTTGGAAACTTCTCGATCACACGAGGAAATTCCCCTAATACAATTTTAACTTAACATCAGCTTAATCAAGCACCGTAACCCGTAATCGAATCTATTTGCTTAACATTTTCAAGATCACCTCCCCTTGCTAATATTTACTCTGTAACAGTAATGAGATCGGATGCCTAGCTTTCTATGACGAGGATGAACAAATAGGAAGTCACGTGTGCAAGTTGCGCACGTTAAAAATTCCTCGGCAGTTGCAAATTGTAAAGAGGATATAAGGTCAATAACCTGGCAAAATTTAAAACTTTGAGACCTACCCACCACAAAAATATTTATAGAATGTGTGATTCCTTAATACACATATTGGGATTCTCTCCATTGCTGCTATACTCCATTGCACTATGCTGAGATCCTCCTTGTGTGATCTAAGGGAGGAGATCGGAGCACTGATGGAGTTGTCCGTGTACATCGAAGATAGTCCTTAAAACCACACCAAACCAATCTTGACAAGGACAAGTGTCGTCTGCGGTGACATGCGCTCTTCAATAATTTATTGAATATACCGCGTGTCGCCCGTTTACTGCTTTATTCCATCTGCACTAAAGCTTGTTTTGAGAAAAACGCATCCAAAGTTGATGGGGTATCAGTTGAACATGAAAGAGTTATTTCAACAAAATGAAATTTTGCTCGATGATCGAAACTGTTGAATTTATTTTAAATCAAATATTTAAATATGGAAAGCACCTTCCGGTTAGAGATAGAAAAATGTGCCAACAGAATTATTCACTTTTTAGTTATTTTCTTAAATTCTATCTCCATATTCGTGCCTTTCAGTGACATCATTATTCCATCTCCAGGTTCCTGGTAAAGACAGCCTGTGGCGGGTTAAGAAAATATCGGTTCAGATCAATAGTTTAATTCTTAGGTTCTCTTCTGAGATGTTCATTTGCTTTAAAAAGTAGATATGTATTTTTACGTTCTTAACGATTACATCGCTTTACATAATAGTGAGAGTGTCGTGGTTGAGTAAAGTGTAGGGTATTTGTCGAGTTGGACAATAGTAGTAAAATCGACAAGGGATAGTGGACTGACAGAGTTATAGATTACACACACAGAAAGGTGTAAATAGGAGATGGACTTGAGACAACCTGGAAGAAGATTTATCAAAATGATCTCTCTCCAAGCCTCAACTCACTTTTACTGTCTAAGCACCTCCCGCTCTCACTCTTTTCTCTTATCAAACATAGAGATTCTAGTAAAGAGCAAAACCAAGTTAAATTATGGATGAAAAGGGTCGGGAACAGCGCATTAATAAAAAGTGTAAACTTTATTAAAGAAGAAAAGCATGGAATTAATGCATGTCATCATACACAGCATAAATTACATCAATAATCAAAATATTCATCAATAGTCATCAATAATGCAAATACACACCCACAAACACACACACCACCAACACTCATAAAACCTGTAGAACACAGAGAAAATAACTAAGCTGTCCGACAGTGGGTCCGCTTTCGTGGGACCAAAGGCGCCAGCTCCAGAAAGTGTCTTACAAGTACATATCCTTCAAGGTGAATGAAGTGAAATACAAAACTTTCCTTGTCGGGCTAAACGTTGGTGACCCCTAATTGCGCGAGGGAACACGTGAAGACGATGTTTATCTCCTGCTGATCAAATAAACGAACTGAGCGACAGCCTGTCCGCTTTTCGTGGGACCAAATGTGCTAGCTCCAGAAAGTGTCTTACGGATAAATATCCTTCAAGATGAATGAAGTGAAATACCCAACTTTCCTTGTAGGTGCTATACGTTGGTGACCGCTACTTGCGTGAGGGGGGCTGGAACTCTGTCCATAGATGGCTGCTCATACGTGCGAGGTTTTAAATATCCAGAAATACACCAGAAGTGACTTGAGGACAACGAGTCCTTTTGCGCTCTTTATCCGGCGCTAAATTTAGCTTGCGTGCTGGGTAGTAAATCCTGTTTAAACTGGTTTGGCTGTGGTTTGCTGAGTGCCCCGTTTAGGCTCACAAAGTCGGGTGATATCAGATTCTGCTATAGACATGCTGGGCGGTTTTGATATTCTGGAAGCGGCAATGCTCTGACTGGTAATCCAATAGGCGAGTAGAGAACTACTACTGCATTTGATGATCCCAGATTTAGCTTTGGCTCGTTGCACTGCGTGAGCGTAACTTGGCGTTGACAAAAGGGTTTAGGTTCAGGAACGGGGTTTGACTACTCGTGACGCTAGCGGTATTCAGAGACCCTCTAGATTGAAGAGGACATGTCGTTCTTCGCCTGACTGGAGTCTGCTCTAGCGGTTCGGTCTCCCTGAAACTGAGACCCAAAAAAGGCACCCTTTACCTCAAGCAACAACAAAATCAATCTAATGTTTTATAACCTAGTCATGCTCCGCTCCTTCCATTCTATCAATTATAGCATGTGCCCGCATAGGCTTAATATCTTTTGTACACCCATGTAACTGTCATTAAATGTTCTGACAACAAAATCTACTCCTCTTCTCCCAATCTCAACATACAGGAAACCTAACCTTGTAGTTACAGTTAAATGAATATGCTTATTCATCTTACAACATTAAATGAATTTACATAAACAGATTACAGCATTTGACATTACACAAATAAATTGTATGCCCCATGGGGAAATATATTAGCATTCCACAAAATGAGTTCATAGAAAATGCAATGTTCTTGCTATAATAATACAGTTGTGGCTGAATCAAAAGATAGAATTATATCTATGCCTGGTGACTGCTTTCTGTGAAAGTTATAGGCTAGTGCCTAGCCACACAAGTAAGCATAAAATGATTCTTCCTTTCCACTAGAAATATCTATCAAAAAGGAATAAGTGACTATCTCCTATAATCCAGAATTATTACCTGCATCTCACTATTCAGTTTTAAGTGAACAATCCACACATGACATTATCTTACAGAAATGACAGTTAATTTAGCCTATTCTTAACCCATGATAAGCATCTGTGGACTGATTCTACGCCTAGTATCTGTTATTGTAAGTTTAACATTTAACCCATGATAAACCGTAACAGTTTAAGCACCACTTAACTAAGGCCGTAGACAGCGCTACCTTATCACTGAATAAAATTACTAGGAGAAGTCCTCAGAATTGAATTCACTTTCCTAACAGATATATATAAAAACTAACATGAATATATCATATTAATTATAAGATATGTCAACTCACCCAGAAAATGACTAGAACATAGGCAAACACATTCTAGTACTGTGTTAAAGTTTGCCTTATCTCATGTTGGTCATTTACGGGCCAGGAATATTCACGAATGTCTTTGTCTAGTAAGACTCTTCTAGATTTATATGTTTACATACAACGCCACCCAGGACACCTGCATGACCTGATTCTACAGATGTATCGGCGTAATGCGTAATCAAGAGAGTAAGACAAAGGTTATTCTAGAGACATCAGAAGTCGACAACCGCAAGAAAGTTCCTTCAGGTAGGGGAATGCATAATATTATGAGA
This sequence comes from Oreohelix idahoensis, assembly GCA_024509875.1. Classification (NCBI taxonomy): domain Eukaryota; kingdom Metazoa; phylum Mollusca; class Gastropoda; order Stylommatophora; family Oreohelicidae; genus Oreohelix; species Oreohelix idahoensis. The sequence goes on from JAMPIV010015126.1 coordinate 425,704, forward strand.
GCTCTAACTCGTCTAAGGGGCAAAACCGTGAGACTGACCGCGATTGTTATCTCCCCCTTGTTTTGAAGATGAAACGGTTACCCAGGCCTCAAAGGGTACCAGCCGCTCGTGATCAAACGTTTTAAAGCGACCAGAGAAATTCCCCTGGACGGACCAGGTGCGTGTATGTAATATTACCGCTACGCTGACCGTTTCTGACCAGTGGGGTATTTCTACTGAAAGCCAGAACGTAAACAAACCTCGGGTAGGGTTTGAGAAGGAGAAAATGAAAGAAAATAAGAATACAAAATGTCTAGGAAAACAGAACATTAAAAGAGTTAATAACATATGGAACGAAATGGCAAATAAATTATCAGTCACTGTGACAGAGAGTTTAGGGGCTTTTTCCTGAAAAAGTCGTTCTTCCTCTCACAAACATTTACTTTAACAACCTTGTTCAGGCCGGCTAACAATAAAAGACAAAGGAGTCATGTTTATGTTTATATTGTTTACTGAATTATATGAACACAATTTTGTCATGATATTTCAGGTTAGTCATTTTGCTACACATTCACACATAATAAGAATATGAGGGAAAATACTCCAGAGAAATCACGATTTAAGCAGGGTGCTTATTAAATCTATGTATATATCTGAACATGCTCGTCAGGTTTGTGTTTTTCTCGGTTGCCATAGGTCACGCTTTCAATTTTGTTAGGCTTCTTCATTTGGCAAACGAATGCTCCGTGTCACGGCATTGCCTCCCCTGCTTTGCAGTAGTGGTACAACAGTGGCCAAAACTCAAGAGTGTCTAGTATGGGTCTTCAAAGGTGTCTACCTTCGCACAAGATTATTCTTGGCAGAGTTGTAGATATAAGAATAATGATGCTTCTATCTCAAGGGAGTGTTCATAAGATATTTCAGAAGTCAAGAACAATGCTGCATTGGGCAGGGCAATTGTTAAATTATATCTTATCCGCACCTTTTAGGAAGAATTAAGCAATTATTAATTTCAGCTCGTTTAAGCCCCACCTTGATTAATTCAGTGGAATTTTTCTTGTGATAGTTGCAACCCAGGTTCAAGGCTTGTGAAGTTGCACGTTTATATACTGACCCTGTTGTGCTCCCGTTCCTTATTAAACGATGATGATAGTGACATGTCTTTGTTTCTGTGCACTCTTGTCTGTCACGTTAATTATTGGGCTTGTCTTGCTAATGTGTCTACTGAGTGATACTTAATGACCAGACAACTATGATGACTGCAGTGACTGGTCGACTCATGGCTGACAAAAAAATTCATGTATTGTTATCAATAGCACAATTACAGTTGGCCATTTCCGTGCCTGATTAATACTTACTTACTTAGTCGTTCCCCTTCTACCGTGAAATGTAGAGGTTTGGAAGAGAGAGCGCCAGACCATCCTATCGGCTGTCTTCCTCCTGGCCTGGTTCCATTCTAGTCCTCGGTCCTTCAAAGATTGTCTAATGTTGTCCTCCCAGCGGACTCTGGGTCGTCCTGGAGGTCTGGATCCCTGGCTCTTTGTTTCCCATGATAGCGTGGTAGCCGATCTTCTCCCATTCTGCAGACATGGCCAAACCATCTTAGTTGGGATGGTTCTACTTGGGTCTGCAGGGGGTGCCTGATTACACAGGTAATAATAATACACATGTTATCTACGTTGACCTTTCATATAGCACGTAATTCACTGGTCAGGAAGTAGTTATTAACGTTTGACCTCTGCTGACTATTCTATACTTGGTAATGGGCTGTTCTCAATATATTCAGTTCGGCTTCGAAATATTAGCTGGGTCACCACCAGTGCTGAAAACTTATTCTTAGCCACTGTCGTAGATTTTTGATAGGGAAATTAAGACTTGGGTTGGTCCCTTCTGAATAGGTTAGAATGAGTGATAGCCACAGTGAGATGTGGTAATAGAAATAGAGTTCCACGAGTGAGATGGTAGAAATTTATAGAGGCTGTCCGGGAAATCGAGAATCTCTCTCTCTCTCTTTCTCCGCCTATCTTCTACAACCGATCCAGAGGAGTCAGACAGTCTATAAAAGAATTATATATTTATTAATATATTTCTATTCCACTCACGTGCCCGCACATACAAGTGACGACAGTTAGACACACAGACGTGGGAAAAACTATAACAATGATTATATAGATATTATGGGAACGAACTGACCACCACATTGAAATAAATGTAGGTATAGTGTAATTATCATAGTAAACTTACATCACAACATATAAAATACATCAAAAGCATACACATCGTCATAAAAAAAATCAAGGAATGCTACAATAGTGATAGACCCGTTTGTATGGTCCTCCCCTGGATATATAGCTCACAGTCCCGTTAGAGAAAAGTGATAACCCCAAGGAGTTACAGATGCATAGGATTGAGTCTATAGTTTCCCCCTTTTAAGGTATGGACAGACTTGATACTCTGCTTTTTTCTAAGGGTAAATATTGTTAGCAATAACTTGCATAAAGGAAGTTACAACTTGTGGGACTCAAACAAAGAACATCCTTCAGTCTACTTTCACTCGGTTCTTTCATCAGGGCCCTGATATACATACACTCATGCTGTTGTTTGCCGTCTAGCGCAAACTTTGGGACACTCACACACCTTTTATCTGTTACTGTCGTTTAATGAAGCGGATCCCAGCTCTGCGGATTTGTTTGTTGGTTTCATCAAAATGGATCCGGGGAGCGTCTGCTTCATGCGATAGTTATTTTCAGACTAAAGTTACTGTCTCTTGACTCACGAGGTAAAGATTAGGCTTAAGCGGGCAGACAATGTCAGAACACGAGGTTTCCCTTAATTAGGGAGATGACCGGTGGACAACTTCTCTCAACAGATAATCTAGGTTCATCACACACTTGACAACAATGTCGGAAAGTTAATGTTTTAGATTTCTGTAATTTTTCACGCCACAAGGCAGCATGTACATTAGAGTTAGTGTAGAAATATGCACTGGATCAAAGGCCCAGAATAAGCATTTATTAGGTATGTCTCTGTACAAAACGCCGGCAATGTTTGGGTTACCCCAGTATTCACAGAATAAAGAAAAACACATATGAAATATGTTACATATTATGTACTCAATATATCTTACGTTTTTAAAATGCAAGCGTACAGCTTCACTTATCATTTATTTGAAGTCTAGAGCTCGGTAAATTTCCGAACAAACTAGGGCTTCGCTATACAGCTTATTCTATTCACGAACAACCTGTCTACTGCGAATTTTGAGTACTGAATGAAAATAAAGTTTAACATTCTGGTTATATCTATTTCCAGACAAAAGGTCCCACTTTATTTCGCCAAACGAAATAATCTCCCCTTTCCGTCTAAAACACCTTACATCAACTAGAAGACTACCATGAACTGACACTCGTGCGTTTTCAACCTCACGCTGACCAGGCCAACAGTAAGTGCCCTGTCAGCTGAGATTTTCAGACAAATGTCTCAAACTGCGCCGAGGAGATGTTGGCTATCGCGCCTCACCTAAGCGCTCAGCCGATGCAACTCGTTGTGGCAGGTGAAAATGCAGACAACTTTTTCGCCTATGGGTCTGGCGAAAGCGAACATTCACAGTGTATTTCGTCGGGTGCAGGGAATGCTGTAGACATATGTCTGCTCCTATGTCTGGCCAGACGAATATATTCACAGTTTCGTCCACTGACACCTAGTGCAATAGAATGCATTTTAACGCTCTCTCTCTCTCTGACACGTTATGTCATAAATGCGTTTACCAGTATGAGAAAGAAAACGGTAAAGTTGAGAATGGGGAAGAAAATATTTTTCGCAAACGAATGGATGCGAGAAATACAGGAAAAAGGTAAAGAGTGATAATAAAATAGAGGACACGGGTGAAAGAAAAAGAAGAGGATATAGGCAATTTAAGATCAATAAACTCTCTGTGACAGCCACTAGAACTGATCTTTATAAAGTCTGCCCTATGCCTCTGACACTGGCCCACTGCTTATAAACACTTGTTCTTGACTATCTACATGTGCTTAACTATTCGAAAGTTTTACCTACCAATGTTTCTTTAATGAACCGCTGGCGACATATTTTTACACAGCTCGACGTGGATTCTACTTGTCGTGAAAACCTCTTTTCTCTGTCTTCTTTTCTGAAAAGTGCAGCTGTACCGACAATACAATGTTATTTGAGCTGGTCATTACTTTACAGATAGTCGCTACGGTTAGTCAACCCTAACCTCCTCACAGCTGGTTACCTGAACAAAAACGAAGAGTGAAGTCGTGTCTCTGTCATCAGCTCAAAGACTTTTATACCGCTTGTGACGACCTATGAACCAAGTCCCCCCTATCCACTAATTATCCCTCGCTATTCTAATCCTAGTTATCTCCCTTTCCTATCACATTACTCTCCCTACCCTACAAACAGATTTGTCCCCAGGACAAATTTTTCTCTTCCATTGATTAATATGCCTATCTCTACCCCAAAAACCTAATCTGTGCTCCCGCGACCAGTTTTACCATACACTAATATATTAATGGAATACACCTCATAATTCTATCCATCTAACATAATCCCTTATACATTCATCACCTTTTTCCCACTACATCCTCATATTGCAATTATATTATACTAACTACAACACCACACTGTATAATCATAACAATCTGTGACTTCAGTATGCAATGTAAGCTTCTTTCATCCACAATTTATTATACCTTTCACCCACCATTGTTACTCTCAACCTCTCTGTTGCCTACTTTGTTTCAGAGTTCTATCTTTCATGTATTCTCTCATATCCAGCTCTATATGTGAACCATTTTACGTCACTCCATCATAACCTAGTGAGCATCATCATACCCGCACTCACTTTCTTATTTACTTCTTCTGTAGCTACCACTATTTTCTGTACTGTACTGTTACACTTATTTTACATTATATATAGCTGTTTGTGACCCATTTAAAATAGCATGTCACTGAGTTTTCGTTACTGCTATCCCCCTGGCTAAACTCTTCACCTAAAAAAAATGTGTGGTCCCCTAATTCGAACTACTTGCGTTTTCCGTATCATCTATCTATTCCTAACATCTGTAATCTTATATTTCGATTATATCACGTGCCTCCGCTTCAATCTACCCTGCTATAATTTTATCCCCATTTTCCATTGTCACTGTTCCGTCTCTCTTCCTCATATTTCTTCCTTCTCTGTTATATATGCTTCTCTTTTCTTCCCCTTTTTTTATTTCAATCGCTCTATTCTCCACCCTCAGTATTTGTGTATCTCAATCTCTTTTACCAGAGTATAGACTGCGTACTTCATGTACCACCCCTTATACTTCGGCACTTACGATAGATGATTGCTACTCCTACACAAAAGGGCAGAAAGTCAGAGAGTCGTGGTTAATCGGCTGAACGCCTAGGACACTGTAGAGTAAGGTTGTTATAGTAATGATTGAAAGTGTTTACAGGAAGAAAATAGAAATTCTCCACTGCGAAGCTGTACCTATATATCTACGGCTGCGAGTACTCTGAGCTAGACAATAGTTTAAGGCTTCAGAAATATACTTTGCCACCTTAGCTGTAGTAACTCATGTGATATTATAATAAAATTAGAAAAAGTAACTCAACTTAAACAGCTAAAAATTTAACAAGTCTCTTGAGTACAATTTCATAATTTATTATAGATATCTATCTAATTCTGAAATAAAGGGTGAGTGTTGGACGATGGTGATTATGGTTATGTATTTACATCAAGTTGATAATATAATTAGACGTTTTAACTGAAACCAAAAAAGTTCTCATGGGATTTTAAAATTTACTTTACACCAAAAATGTTCTCTCACTGTTGTTAATTATACTAGTGTCACATATACATTTATGATCAATACATTTTCTATATTCTTTCTTTTCTACCCGTGTCCTCTACTTTATTAGCGCTCTTTCATCCTTTTCATGTTTTTCGCATTCGTTCGTTTGCGACAAAATTTACTTTCCCATTCTGACGTTTACCTGTATCTTTTCTCTTACTGAGTACGCATTGTATTACATCAGATGTCAGTAGTTGCAGGTAGACGGAATGTGTGATAATTCGTTTCGCCAGACTTAGATGTAGACAATTATCTACATTTTCATCTGGCACGGGCGATTCTTCAGGCTAGTCGCTCGGCGATAAGTGTGATATGACACTCACGCAGCGTTCTAAAATGAGACATATCGTCTACATTTTCACCTGACACCTCGCTCCTTCGGCCAGTCGCTTGGCCTGAGGTGTGGAAAGCGCCAGACATGCATCGCTCAGAACAGCCACATGTCGTGTGAGGCGTTAAGATGCGTTTTGGCGTGTTATGGCAGGGTCTGAGCTAATGTGAAGTGTTAGGAGAGGTGGAGATACCGGTGATATTTCGGGTTTGCGAAATAGCGTGCATCCTTTGTCTGTTTAAGATATATCTACCCGAGAGAGTTTTAGAATGATTATTCATACTCAAGATTCGCAGTAGACAGATCACTCGGGCTAGGAAATATCTTGTGTATTGAAAAAGTTCTAGTTTCTTGGCGACATTTTGCCGAGTTCTAGACTACCATTATATTGAAGGATTCTAGTTTCGTGCTATTTAATCTGTAGTTCTGTGTGGAGGTAAATATTAGATATCTAGTATTATTTGTGAGTGATTACGGGTTAATCGCAGATTTATTTCATTAGTTTCTTTTGTGCAGTAGGATTGATTTATAAATCTGTTATATTCTCTAGCTGACGTGTTTCAGTGGAAAGCAAAATAAATTATAATTTCTAGCTTAAAACTCATGCAGCTATAAATAAATTTAATTTAACTGCTAATAACCCGTCGTGAATATTTCAATTAAAATTATAAATGCCCGATTCATCATTGAGTATTGACGAAATACGTATGTATTTCTAATTGATAATGATTGATTTTATGTATATAACTTATTTCACGGGAAGTTTTAAACGATAAATCAAGCTCTCTGCTTGCAGTTTATAATGTAAGTTATAACCGGAGTACATAGTATGTATAGTATTTGATATGTTGTTTTTCTTTATACAATGAAAACTGGGGGTGACCCAACTTTGCCAGCGTTGAGTACACGAGAGATATCTGTGAAGAACTAAAACATTTTCCTTCAAGACTTGGTGTTAACCTTTACAAGAACTTTAAGATTTTAATGAAATAACTGCGCCTACAGAGCCAGATTAATTTCTTCCTGATAAAACATCAAGTACATGTCAGCCCTTGACGCGAGTAACATATTACAAGAAACTAACATTCCGACGATTTTGAAACCTTGTGGTGTGACCCAGAATTTTAGCTTTGATCGAAGTTACAAACGTGCCATTTTTCCTAAGTAGTGGAAACCTCGTGATTCTGGCACTGTGAGCCCGTTTAAACTTTCTTACCCAAACTGATTCAAGTGACCTTAACAGTAATCTTAAAATAAACTGGTGAAGTGAATGCTCTCCGGAGCAGTAGAAGAAACCTGTATCTGCAGAGCTGGGATTCTCTTTATCCAAAGAATACAGATTCACTGTAGAGAAGTGTCCTAAAGTTTGCGCCAGACAGCGAGCAACAGCACGATTGTAGGTAAGAATGTATGACAGGGATCCCTGATAACTGAATCGAGTGAATGCAGGACTGAGCGATTCCTTTATTGTGGTATTTTTGCACCCAGTTTTTTCTTGCTGTCTTAAATTTCTTTATGCAAGTTTTGTTGCTAACAACTATTTTTTCCTTAGGATAGAGCAGAGTATCCAAGTCTGTTCATACCTTTAAAGGGAAGACTTAGACTAAATCATATGTATCCGTGACTCCTTGGGGCTATCACTTTTCTTCTAACAGAACTGTGGGCTAAATATCGAGGGAAAGATCATAATGTGGGTCTATCATTCTTGTAGCATTTTTATTGACTTTATGACTATTTGTATATGCTCTAAAGAAATTTTATGTGTTGTGATGGAATTTTTCTGATAATTAAAAAAAATTCCCTTGAATTCAGCGTGTCGGGAAAGCTCGTTCCAAAATATCTATATAATCATTGTTGTAGTTTTCCCACGTGTGTGCGTCTACATGTCGTCAATTGTATGTGTGTGCACGTGAGTGGTAATATATATATATATATATATATATATATATATATATATATATATATATATATATATATATATATATTAATATATGTAGTCTGACTCCTCTAGATCTGTTGTAGAAGATAGGCTAAAAGAGAGAAAAGATTTTCGATTTCAGAGACAGCCACTATTGATTTCTACCATCTCACTCGAGGAAATCTATTTCTACTATCATCTCTCACTGTGGCTATCACTCATTCTAATCTATTCAGAAGGGACCAACCCAAGACTTAATTCCCCTATAAAAAATCTACGACAACTAGTCTGTCTCTTTTAATTCTGTTCCATTTATCATCATCTGACTGTTGAATATCTCACATCTGCCACCGGAATATTCACTATTTACTCAGCTTTGAAACGCACTTGTCCAGATATAGGTTGACACATAACAGTATTTCTGAAAGTCACTTCAGTCCAATCACAGCAATCGGGGGAAAAAAATATTGTACACTTCAACCTCTGGGCTCCTGTTATGGTTAGGTAGCAGGATCAAAGGTCCACTTGACTTCAGGGTTTTGAAATTTGATTATAGATCCCTCTAAGATCGATTCCAAGATCTTACGAAGACTGTAATTGACGAAGAATGACGCCCTGCGTTCAGTGGTAACTGACGTAGTATAGACAGCCCTCTACTGGTCTTCTGGCTGGGGTTTTAGTTGTGTGAATTTTGAACTGAGCGTTCTCGCCTTATATATTGTAAGCGCGGGCGTCCGAGGGAGCAGGTATGTTTTGTCTCTTTTCAGCATTGAAATATTCTCTCATTTTGGGTATTATGTGCAACTGTCCCAGCAAACGTTCCAATACCATCTCAACCAAGTTTATCCAGCCCGTTGTCTTATATTTCCTTTATCTTCCCCTACTGGGAGCTTCCTTTTCAAATACTTAAACCTACAATTGGGTATGGCATGTATTTACTATAAATTCATAAAATCCATCACTAGGTTAGATATAAGATGTGAAAGTTACATAAAACTTCAAATATTTTCATATATACATCCTTCTGTCAGCTTTCCTTTCGGATTTCCACTCTTGCCTATCCCTTCTGTAAAAGTCTATAACCTTTTTCATAATTCACTGCTACCTAGTCCTAATTTAAAAGAAATTATGTACCAACTTTCGACAAATTTCTTTCGCCATTTGTGAATTTTGCATACCGGCTTCTCTCTGATAACATAACCGAATGCGCATGCGCGACCGCTACTATTTTTAGAATGCGTAGTTACACGGTGCAGTTAAAGGCTTTCACAATTTATTCTTTCTCTGGTCGTTCTATCAGTCCATTAACTAAGCGTGTTTTTGCACACTTTGCTACAGGCACTAGTAATACACCATTTGGGTTGAGTACTTTACACACTAAGAGCCTTAATTTGCAGTAGTACCACTCAGTGCCTTTGGGATAGTTTTCTTTCCACAGCCTACAGATATTCGCTACAGAGGCAGAATATTTATTTCCCTTACGTTGCTGCAGTACTGTGGGATATTATTTTAGTAGTGTGACTGGAGAACTGTTACTTAGTGTTTCTCCAGCATAGCAGGTACATCTGTCTGGACTATATTAACGAAACAGTAACAGCCGTTTTCACCAAAGGACTACGGGCCGCCCCTGTTAGTTAAATTTTCTTGGTTTTGTATTTGTACGCGTGGTGGTGGTTTGAAATCAACCCAATTACCTGGTGTTCTTGATAGTATTGTGTTGTGATAGAAGTTCACTACCCCATCGGAGCTCGTGAGGTTATTATTGTGTTTTTAAATCTGGATTTCATTAATAAATACATTTATAACTTATAAGCGGTCAGAATTCACTTTCTACCTGTCAAATTATGTTAACTTGAGCACAAGTTAATACCAAGTTACATATTCTCACAACATTCATAAGTGATGTGCTCTTCTGTGTACTGTAATAGATTAACCTATTTAGCAGAGAGGCCGGAGGAAGTGTATGGTATTGTAACTGTCACGAGTGTTGCTGGAAAAAAGACAATAGTTACTTAATTACATATCTCTTCTCTCAAGAAGTCAAACATCCCTCTTAATTTTACATTAGTGACTCTGTCTATATTTTCTTTCACACTACTCATTCATACTCTGCCTAAACTTAGACATAACCTTCATCCATACTCTGTCTAAACTTAGACATAACCTTCATCCATACTCTGTCTAAACTTAGACATAACCGTCATCCATACTCTGCCTAAACTTAGATATAACCGTCATCCATACTCTGACTAAACTTAGACATAACCTTCATCCATACTCTGACTAAACTTAGACATAACCTTCATCCATACTCTGCCTAAACTTAGACATAACCTTCATCCATACTCTGCCTAAACTTAGACATAACCTTCATCCATACTCGTGACAACGACCGAGAACTGGACTGGAAGCAGGCCTAAAGAAATCTAGCTTTCAAGTTGACATGGCGCTCTCTCTGGCTAACCTCTACAACCCAAGATAGACAAGGATTTTTTCGTTTGGTTTTAAGGACCATCTTGATTGTACACGGACAACTCCATCAGTTCTTCATGTCCTCCCTTAGATCTCAAGGAGGATCTATGCACAGTACACGAACTCCACAGCACCGATGAGGATCCCAATGTGTGTATTTAGGAATCATTCATTCTATAAATATTTTTTTATCGGATCGATATTCCTAATTTTATAAATTCTGCTAGGGCAGCACGCGTATGGCCTACTCTTTACGCTTTCCAATTGCCGAGGGATTTTTAACATGCGCAAATAGCACTCAAAACCTACTATTTGTTCGTCTTTATCCGAGAAGGCTCAACATTCAGCCTCACTATCCAGGGGATCAGGGGGAAGAATGACATAATTATGACCCAATGGTTCTGAAAAAAAAATGACATCAAAAAGAGTCCTTGTACTAAGAACCGAACCCTGCACTTTAATAATTAGAGGCGGATGCCATAGCTCTTATTCACTCCTGCCATTAGAGTAGAAGAGGAAAGACCATGTCAGAATATGAGTTTAAATGATTGTGGAAGTGCGCTATTTGGCGCTGATCAAATATTTCGGGAGCACATTTTTTTTTTTAAGTGAAGTTTATTTGCTTTTCAATTTCATTGTACAAAAACTTTGCATTTTACAACAAGGAGTATAAGAAAAATACAATTTATGTAAAGACTCACGTGCATTCACAACTATCTTTTGTACACATACATACACGAATCAGGTCAAATCACAATTTAAATTTAGTAATACCTTATTAATAAGCACAGATTTCCCCCCTTTTTTGACACTGTTGTGCGTGTACCTTGTATATTACCCAAAAGGTGAGGAAAAGAAAAGGAAAAAAAAATGGGGGGGGGGGGGGGGGGATGGGGAGATTGACTGGACATTGTTGGTACATGTGTCATACAAAATAGAGGTTTGAAACATTTCTTTGTTTCCCTAGGCGAACTAACAAAACACACTAGGTTTTTTAAATTTGTCTACATGTTTTAAGTTTCTTTTCCCATCATTTTTCTCTTTTTCCAATTTTTAACTGATCTTTATTCATTCTGCATTTCTCAAAGTGTCTCGAATAAAAACTTCAAATGTTGTATGTTGTAAATGTATTATCGTACTTGGGAGGTCACTGAAAATACATAGAAGAAAATATGGTCTGCTTCCCCTCGGCATGTTGTACCAGGTGGCTAATGGTGATTTCATTTGAAGTAACTTCAGTGGACAGCCTGGCTGACAGTGCAGGGGACACTGGAAATTTTTGTCTGGGCGAGATATTAGGAGCCCCCCGGGTTGTGTGCTGCGTTACGCTTTACTGCTTGGCAAGTTTCAATTAAGAACTTGAGCACACAGCCATGGGCAGTCATAAAAGCGGCTAGGCACACCGGTACTTCGATAAAGATACAAGGGGTAGTTGGTAATCATGTTCATTTTACAACATACAATAAAATACATTCGTAAACTGTATGTACAAAGTGAGGAAAGTAAAATATCAAAGTTGGACATTTCTGCACATTCATGTAAAATAGATTGTGTCCATTCATAATGCAATAATTTCAAGGTGAAATAGGGGGAGGGGAATGATTCTTTTTTTTTTTTTAAGTGAACTTTATTTTCATTTATTTGCAATTTTACAAAAACCGTGTACATGTTACAAAAATTGAAAACACTGAAAGTACATTTTAAAAAAAAAATTCCATATGAACTCTCGTGTGTACTCTCACTTCCATCTGCACACTTAAACAGTAAATATAAATAATTAAACATTTCATTTTACAAAACTATGTGCATTTTACAAACCAAAGAATGTGATAAGGGTCATTTAACAAACCCATGAAAATTTTACAGTGGAAAAAAAACATAACAGGGGCCTTATAAATTACAGATAAAAAACCTTCGTGCGTATTGAAACTTTCATTTGCACTTAGATGGTCAATATTCAGGGTTGTACCATTTTAAATAAAATAGGGGAGTGGAAAAGGATGAATATAGTAAACAGGAAACTTTCATGAAAGTGGGATTATTTTATTAAATTTTCGGACTGTTTTGGATTCCGAAGTAACTTCAGTGTCCAGTTGGCTGCTAGAACAAAGAAACACTTGAAAAAACTATCGTCTGGGCTGGGTATTGAAAGCCCGGCCCTTCCCGCCCCCTCTGCCAGGTAGAGGGAGAGTGGCCCTTGTGTGCTGCTTAACGCTTTTCTCTTGGCTGGGCGGGTTTCAGCCACCAAAGTGGTGGTTGATTACACTCAGCCTTGAGCGGCCTTAAAGTGGCTAGACACACTGGCGACGCTAGAGATCCAAGTTAAGAGGTCCATATTTAAACAGATTTTTGTGATCTTCGATTTTCAAAGCATGTTCATTTTACAACATTTTAATGACTTGCGTGCATTTACCAGTAATTTTTTATACATCCACACACAAATTAAATCACATCAAAATTGTAATTTTGGAAAATGAAATTAAAAATTTAGTTAAATACATTGAAGATAATTTATGGTTTCCAGAACAAAAGACGGCTAGGAGATACATTAGGCGGTTCGGATAGACAGGGAAGCTATGAAGGCCACAGTTTGCTGTGCAGAAAGCCTCTATCTTAGGCGTAGACAAGTTTCAGACACGAATGTGATAGTTTAGCACCCACAACTGAGTGGCCTCGAGAAGATAGCACACAAATAGAAAATAGGAGTGAAAGGGGTAGTATAAGAATATATATATTTATATGTTTTTTTCCAATTGATTTGTATTCATATAAATCTTCTGTGACATGTAAAACTTCAAAATCAAGAGGATATGTACAAATTCAGACAAAGGTGATATATTTTAAAATCACAGAAAAAATTACATTGGAAAACCACGCACACACACACACACTCTCAGAAAAAAGAAAAACGCTAGGTAGACGTGCGGCTGTTAGAATTGTTCCCCTTTGAAAGTAAATAGGATACATTCCCCTAACATCTTTATCTCTTTTATTGTCTGCAACAGTAAGTTGTCTTTGGTAAGCTCGTATCCTACAGTTAACTATTTAGTGCCTTTCAATTTTACATACAAAATGTTTTAAGTATACCAAACGTACTTGTGTTAATACTACCAAAGACGCTATATATTACAATTCTCTATCTATTTCTCTACAGTTTGGTATATAATATGTACATGTACACATACATTATTAACATAAAATTTACACTAAAAGATAGTACACTTCACTGTTTGAATTCATCAAAAAATAATTACGGCGCAGGGTGGATAATAATTACGGAGTCAAAGAGATAAAGTATCATAAGGTTAAATGTTGTATATGTTTTTGTTTCTTTTTTTTCTTCACTTATTTCCGAGATTCGACATCCTGTCAAAACCTGACAAGAGGTGTGATCTCTCAGTTATAAATTGGGTTCATTGTGTAAATTTTTATAACATTTTGACCGCTGGACAGTTATCTCTGTCCGTTTTTCTTTAATTTAGCGGGTGGGGGGGGGGGGGGAAAGGGGGGGGGGCGCATGTTTTTGCCATGAACACGTAGATTTCCGTGACATACCAGAGGTGTATAGCTGGTTGCATGGCGTCACGTCGTACGTTTATTCGAGTGTTGCTGCTTATTCAACCCAACCCATATACTTATTTATTAATATTTTCTAAGAGTAATGATTTTACCTCTATATCTATTATTGCTAGTGTGCCGACGTGTCGTTAAAAGTACTGCTAGCTGAAATAAAGATCCATGTGTCTTTTTCGTTTTCTCTTGTGTCTACCGATAGTGTGGTCTTCCTTAACTCGAGCTGATTTATGACTTTGTCAATGATGATTTGAAACGGTGTCTAAAATTGCAATAAGTAATTATTTCTTTGATTGTTTATTGTTTCACTGTGTTGTTTTATTTGATATGTCAGTAATAAACTGTCTCTCTTGTTCTACCGTTTTTGTTCGTTGTTTATCGATTGTCTGCTTTATTTTTCTACCCGTAGTTATATAACCGTAATCGCGGTAGTCAGTAGTTGGTGTTGGTGTTTGATGTGTAGTTTCTGCTTACTTGACAGCGTATTTGTTGTCAACCTATTTATTGTCTTAGTTAAAGGTTTCAATAATAATTCTCATACCGGTATGCCACATATTAATAATCTCAAAAAAACCTAAGTGACAGCGTTGTAAGTCTGCTCTAGCCCATCTATAGTTCTGACAGTATTACAAACATGACCCAGTTAGCTCGCCTGTAGTTCTGTCAACATTACAAAACTTTCCCAGTCAGCTTATCCTTAGTTCTGTAAATATTACAGATCTATCCCAGTCAGATCTATCCAATCTATTAAGTCAATGATTTTATGAAGATCATTAACCTAATAAGAAAGACCAATGAAGATATGACATGCAGAGTTCTTATTGAAGGGCAACTTACAAAACCGTTTAGGATTAGAACAGGAGTGAGACAGGGATGCCTCTTGTCTCAATTTCTGTTCTTACTAGTTATAGATTTTTTTATTTAAACATCGACATCTCATCATGTGACGTATTCTCTTAAGATCATTGTCTCCATTACGGCTGCTCTGAACGCATCACGATTTTGGGCAAGTCGACCTGCATCTTCCAAATACACGTTCAGACTCTCTGTGATGTCCTGGATCCACCGTCGCTTATGTCGTGTCCTGCTCCTTTTTCCATGGACTTTCCCTTCCATTAATATTTTTTTCCATAGTATTATGTCTTTTTATATGACCGAACAATTTCAGCTTCCTTATTGCGATTGTATTTGGGAGACAATTTTCCTCTACATTTAGTGAGTACAGTACGTCTCTGTTGGCCTTTTTTCTGTCCAGGGTATTCTCAACATCTTTCTGTAGCATTTCATTTCGAATGATGTAATCTTTTTTGCAACTGTTTTATTGAGTGTCCATGTCTTGCAGCCGTATGTTGCTACTGGGAATTTACATCCTCTGATCAGTTGTAACTTAGTTTCTTTGCTTGTGCCTTGCCATAGGTTTTTCATCTGTATTAGTTTGTGTGAGGCAATTGCAAGTCTTCTTTTAATTTTACTGCAAAGTCGCCAGTGCTGTTGATGGTTAATCCTAGGTATCTTAAGTGCGTGTCTTTAATCTGTCACCAGATTGATATTTACCGCGCGATTTTGTGCACGGCATCTGCAAACTTATCAGACAAACAAGTGGGTTGTATCAAGTATTTGGCTGACCATGTCCTCAACTCACAGTTTGTAACGTCTCTACCCAGACAGGACGTCGATGGTAACAATAGCAGCATAAGCGATAAGACAAACTTTTCAGACAAAGAAGTGGGTTGTATATAATATACAAGGAAAGCAGCAAGTCATGCTTGGGATTCCAGGAAAGAAAGAGCCAAGACTGCATAACACCAGATACGCTAAACACAATATAAAGAGAAAGGAAATGAAAAGAAAGAAAACAGAAGCGAAGTCTCCCAGGTTAAGGTCAATATATAGTGAACAGTACAGTCAGCTGGACAAAGAAGTAAAACGTCAAACCCGTGCTAATAAAAGGACATTTCTGGATGACCTTGCAAGACAGGCAGAAGAGGCAGCACTGAGAAATGAACAAAGCACAGTATACAAAATAACTAAAATCATCAGCGGAAAACGAGGTGCAAACAATATTACATTAGTATGAGATAAGCAAGGAAATCTCATCTCGACAGCAGAGGAACAGGAAACAAGATGGGCAGAGCATTTCAGAGAAACTCTGAATAAGGAATCACCAGAGACACAATTGAATGTTCCTGAGGCTGAAAATGATCTAGATGTTAATACAGACATTCCATGAAAAGAAGAAATCATCACAGCAATCAAAAAGTTAAAGAATGGAAAAGCGCCTGGCCATGATAAATTAAATGCAGAGCTATTTAAGAAGACCCAGAGCTAGCAGCAGAACTATTAGAACCACTATTTGCACAAGTCTGGAAAACAGGGACAACACCAACAGAGTGGAACAAAGGAATAATTGTCACATTGCCCAAGAAGGGAGATCTTGCAGACTGCAATAATTGGAGAGGAATAACTCTTCTCTCAGGTCCCAGCAAAATACTAGGCAGGATAATTATACAAAGAATTTCAAAAGCAGTAGACCACAAACTGAGGAAAGAACAAGCAGGATTCAGAAAGAACAGAAGATGTGTAGATCATATATTTACCCTCAGGAACATTATAGAGCAGCGCTCAGAATGGCAAAGACAGCTGTACATTAATTTCGTTGATTTTGAAAAGGCTTTTGACAGTATACATAGGGACAGTTTATGGCAAATACTGAGGGCCTATGGAATTCCAAGCTGCATAGTGTCAATCATAAATAGCCTTTATGCGAACTATACGTGTAGCATTGGGCAGAGCAACCTAATCTTTGAGGTGAAGACAGGAGTACGACAGGGATGCACCTCATCAACCACTCTTTTTTAAACAGTCATAGACTGGGTGATGCGCCAGACAACAGAGGGCAGTTTAAGAGGAATAAGATGGACTACATTTTCTACATTGGAAGATCTGGAATATGCAGATGACATTGCACTGCTAGCACATTCACATCAACACATCCAGGAAAACACGGATAGACTTAATAAGTATAGCCAGCAGGTAGGCTTGAACATCAACCTGAAGAAGACAGAGGTCATGACGCTCAATGTGAGCAACCCTGAGCCCATATCAGTAAGGAATCAGCAACTGGAACAGACAGATGCCTCCACACACCTAGGATGCATAGTAACATCAGACGGCGGAGCAAGCAAAGACATCAACAACAGAATGAACAAAGCTAGAACAGCCTTTTTTAGTCTAAACAACATCTGGAAATCCTCTCAATACAGCAAACGCACAAAATTAGGATTATATCAGAGCTGTGTGCTTTCTGTGCTTCTCTATGGCACAACATGCCTAAGAAAAATTCACCGAATCTTTTGGCCAAATACCATCACTAACCAAGATCTGCTTACTCGTAGCAAGCAAGAGGACATGCACACCATCATAGCTGGCAGACACTGGAGCTGGGTTGGTCATGTCCTCAGAAGAGACCCCGATGCCATCACAAGAACAGCTAAGCTTTGGACCCCTGAAGGAAAACGAAAGAGACGCCGACCAAAAACAACCTGGCGGAGGACTGTGGAGGCTGCGATGCAAAGAATGAACCAGAGTTGGGGCACTGTACGAAGGATGGCCACCGACCGAGCAAAGCGGAATCAATTTGTTGTTGCCCTACAAGACGCCACTAGGCGTGATGGCCACTGACTGCTTTGACGGTCGGCGGCTAAGGATCAAAGAAGAAAGAAGAAGTGTGCTTTCTGTGCTTCTCCATGGCGCGGAGAGCTGGAGAGTTACAGAGAAGGAAATGTCGAAATTGTCCTCTTTTCACACAACATGCCTAAGAAAAATTCACCGAATCTTTTGGCCAAATACCATCACCAACCAAGATCTGCTTACTCGGAGCAAGCAAGAGGACATGCACACCATCATAGCTGTCAGACGCTGGAGCTGTGTTGGCCATGTCCTCAGAAGAGACCCCGATGCCATCACAAGAACAGCTATGCTATGGACCCCTGAAGGAAAACGAAAGAGAGGCCGACCAAAAACAACTTGGCGGTGGACTGTGGAGGCTGAGATGAGAGGTATGAACCAGAGTTGGGGCACTGTACGAAGGATGACAAATGACTGAGCAAAGTGGATTCAAATAGGTTGTTGCCCTACAAGACGCCACCAGCCATGATGGCCACTGACTGCTTTGACGGTTGGCAGTTATGGATCAAAGAAGAAGAAGGAGAAGATTTAATTATAGCCTATTTATGGAGAAAAATGCGATTTTCTCAAAATTTATTTTTCTCATCCTAATTTTCTTATAACTTCCCCACCTATGTATTAATTGACATGAGAATTGGCACATATGTTGCCCATAACCTTTTAACACTTTTTCTGTGATGGATTTTTAGTATCGGATCAAACTTTTGATTTATTGCAAAAAGTAATGTAAAATTTAGCAAAATTTGATATTATTTTTAGACACTATATTCAAAGTCCAACAACTTTTTTCGTATTAAAGTTATCAAAAATCCAACATACCAAAAGTTTTAAAATATAATGGTAAACGTTGTGTTCAAATTTGGTATTCATAGCTTAATAAATAAAAAAAGCCTTAGCAAATTAAAATAGAACAATAGAATCCAATATGGCTACCGTTTCTAAGGCAACTAGTGGTGCAGTGATATCAAACTCTTCATTTTGCGTATCTAGTATTGATATAGGTTAAGTCTGTGCATTTTCATTGAAATCCAGCAATTAATAACGAAAATAGCATTTCAGTGTAGCTTCTCCCCTTAAATAATATGGAGTTTGATGCACATCTTAAAGTAGTGAACCCATATATGCTCTGCCACTTTCAATGACAGTTTACATGTGTAAACAATTGCTACATTCGCAGATTAGCACACCAAAATGTTTCATCGGTGCCCGGCAGCGTACTTTCTTCCTTAGTCGTTCCACCTCTACCGTGGAGCCGGAGTGGCTATTAGATATGGCGTTCACCTCTATGTCTAAAGGTACCGGGTTCGGTTCCCAGTGCAGGTAATAGTTTTGATGGAATTTCTACATAACCACTGGGAACTAATAATGTCATACTCCAGTCTGATCCCCTTCGTAGTGAGATCAGATGCCTGGCCCTCTCGAATAAGGATGACAAAAAGGAGGTCACGTCTGCAAGTTACGCACATTAAACATTTTTCGGCAGTTCAAAATCGTAAAGAGTAGGTCATACGACCATTGCCCTGGCAGAATTTACATTGGGATCCTCGCTGGTGCTTTAGAGTTCGTGCGCTGTGCTAAGTTCCTCCTTGAGATCTAAGGTAGGAGGTATGAGCACTGATGGAGTTGACCGTGTGTAATGAAGATGGTCCTTAACACAATTGTCGGCCTTTTTAGAGGTAAGCGCCAGTCGAGTTGTCTTTCTTGCTCCTACCAGTCAACAAAACTGTTTTCTAATGTTCAATCTACAGCTTGCTTGACAAGTATAGCAGGTCCTTCATTAAATTCTTTCTTCTAATCATTTAGAAGGTAGGATTCTACAAGCTTTCTTGAATGAAAAATATACTTTCTTAGGTCCTTCATTACGTTCTGATAATCACTTAGAAAGTAAGTGTGGTGGGTTTAGATGTTATAGATGTTATAATTGTGGACATATATATATTTCCTAGTGTACTGAGTGAGGTCAGCTGTGAAGGTCCCCGAATCTCTATGGTTAGAGTGAGTTTTCAGAGTACCTTTCTGCTACCAACCTACGATCACACTCAGACTTATTCTTGACTAGTATGTCTGATAGCTACGTAGAATGTCTAGGGTAATGGAAAGTATGTTGTACTGTAATGAAATGACAACACTAAATTTATAACTTAATGAAAATTGAGTAAACAAGTCACTGCTTAAGTTTTAAATTGAATTAATCTTTTTACACTTTATTGCTCCAGTACCACAATTTTGTGTATACTGGAATATTGAAACTTCAAAATAATCAATCAAAATATATACATCAAAGAGATTCAATTTCAATATATATATTATTATTCACAAATTTACTTAAATGTGTCAATAGTTAACAGTGTCACTTTAGTCTTGTTCCTATGAGTGGGGATTTGTAAGAAGAACGTGTTTATTCCTCATGATCTGAAGAATTTCTTAAACAATTTGGAAATGAGAGTTTGTGGTTAAGTCTATCAAATACCTGCAGACGCTGACTTATCTCTGTGTATTCTGGTATACAGGATGAAGTCTAGTCACTCCACCAACTTCCAATAACACATCACGGTCTGCTTTTAGAAATAACAGGGATGTCCACAGTTGCTACTGCCTCCTTTCTTCAAGTGTAGAAAATATAACAGATCTCAGGTGACCTGGGCTCACTTCGAGTCTTTGATAAAACCCTGGAACAATATAAATGCGTCTTACATCACCCTCTGATAGACTCTCTCTTTCCCTAACTAAACATTTCAAATATATTCAGATTCAGCATGGTAACTACACAATGAGTCAACGTTCTTAATTTGTTTGTTACCCCATTCATGGTCAAATAAACTTTCAAACTGCCGTTTGACACTGTCTTTGACAAAGGAAACATTTTAATTTAATACTATCAAGTCATGTACAAAGACGGTGACTTGCTGAAGAAGACGGCCAGTGGTTTGCTGGTCTTATGTCATAAAATGTATAACACTATTCTCATTAATAATTACTCATTTTTTTCCTCTCCCAATGTGTCAGTAAACCTGTCGGGCTTTACCACAACATGTTAATATATTTCCTAACAACTCTGTGAAACAACACAAAGTTTGATGTTTACTTCCCTCTAGATAAACCTTTTTCCCCATAATTTTCATACATAGTCAATAATACATACATAATAATGATAAAAATGATATAAATGCTTTCTTCCTTACCGCAATCAAGAAATATTAACACTAAGATGCCTTTATTTTGAGATAATATGGTCAAAATCCAGATCTCCTGCTGGTGCAGATCAGCATAAGACAAGATAGTACTGATATCTTGCTTAAAAACAACTTGAGTATACAAAATTTCTTTTACAAGTGGCCCCGAACACTGCTACCAATTAGTTTTATTTCCCCCTTAGTCTATTTGCCTACAACCAATCAGGGACAGTTGGCTTTTAGCGTCCTATTATCAAAATAAACTTCAAATTTCAAACCTTGTACTCTTCACCCCTATACCCACCTCAGGGCAAACTGAGAAAGAAGTAGTCGGTTCGTCCCTCTGTCTTCTGTCACTATCTCGTTTTTATGCTTCATTTTCTCAACTAACACATTTTTTCTATCTTGCCAATACAAATCTGTAAACACTAACTCGTAGCACCACTAACTATGCTCCGTTCCTTTCCCGTACCTACGGTATTTTTTTTTTCAAAACGTTCCACGTTACTCGTAATTTTTTTCTTTTTCTTAACTGTCGCTCTCATTCGAACGAGACAACGCTGGTAGTAATACGTCACAAAAGCGTCAAAATGCTGTCTGTCTGTTACTTTAGCCTTACTCTCTCGCTCGAAATACGTTGTGTGTATGTGTTTTTAAACTGTGTTGTCCAACAGTGTGGTAATGTACATTCGCATCTGCGTTGCAGAAAAAGGGGTTTTTCGATCGTATTTTTGAAACTAAGCTATTGTCGGCTCGGCTCGTGACAACCAAGCAGAATCAAACTCATCGCGAAGTGTAGCTTTTCTCTCTCACTTTTATGCTTTCTTTTTATTCTTTCCACATTTCTCTCTTACTATCTTCTCGGAACAACTAGGCTTTAGTTTCGTGTAACATGTGATACGTTTGTCTCAAGATCAAGGCATAAAATTGTAGCACTGACTTGCGGCGTCGGCGACAACGATCTCCATAACTTCGCTTTTTTATTCCTAGGTTATTTTATACTTATAAACAACTATATTATGTGTTCAATCGATGAAATCTCGAGACATATGTGAGCGTGTTTTACATACAGATTGTATTTTACGACAGTAGGATTGTAAAGATATTCTGAACAGATGGAAGGAGTACTGTCAAGAAATGTATACGGAAATAAACAAAGCGGCAGATAATAACGTCATGAATGAAGCGGAACGTGAACCAGAACCTACCATAGAGGAAGTCCGGAATGCAATCAAACACTTAAAAAGTGGAAAATCTCCTGGTTGTGATGAAATAACAGCTGAAATGATACAGGCAGGAGGAGAAGGCAGCGCTCGTATATACCATGCATTATGCTGCAAGATCTGGCAAAGCGGAATTTGGCCCAAGGAATGGAAACGATCAATTTACATACCCTTGCCAAAAAAGGGCAACCTGAAACTGTGCACAAACTACAGAACTATAGCTCTTATAAGCCATGCCAGCAAAATACTTTTACAAATCATAATGAAAAGGATGCAACAAAAGCTAGAAACAGAAATAAATGAAGTACAGGCGGGTTTTCGACCAGGTAGAGGCACAAGAGATCATATATTAAACATGAGGATCATCATAGAAAAGTGTAGAGAATTCAACGTTGACCTACATACTTGTTTCATTGATTACACCAAAGCTTTCGATTGTGTACAACATCAGCAGTTATGGGCTATTATGAAAAATATGGGATTTCCAAACCACCTTATACAACTCATCGCACTGCTGTACCAAGAACAACAGGCAGCCGTAAGAATAGAGGGGGAAACATCAGAATGGTTTGAAGTACAGAAAGGAGTAAGACAAGGCTGTACCCTTTCCCCTTACCTGTTTAACATTTATGCCGAGAATATCATGAGAAACGTAAGAGATGACCAAGAACACACAGAGTTTGACTCATTTAACATCGGCGGGTACCAGATCCCGGAAATCAGATATGCTGACGACACAGTCCTCCTATCGACCAACCCAAAAGGACTTGAACAATTACTTCTGTCCACCAAAAAACACAGCGAGGCCCAGAATCTATACCTAAACACCAAGAAGACCAAAGTATTGACAACAGACAAAGTAAAGACCAAACCAGAAATTGAAATTGATAACGAAGAACTGGAAAGTGTCAATGAATTCGAATACTTAGGATCAATCATTAACAGCTCTGGAGACTGTGCAGTAGAAATTAAAAGAAGACTTGCAATTGCTTCACATAAGCTAATACAGATGAAAAACCTATGGCAAGGCACAAGCAAAGAAACAAAGTTACAACTGATCAGAGCATGTATATTCCCAGTAGCAACATACGGCTGCGAGACTTGGACACTCAATAAAACAGTTGCAAAAAAGATTACATCATTCGAAATGAAATGCTACAGAAGGATGTTGAGAATACCCTGGACAGAAAAAAAGACCAACAGAGAAGTACTGCACTCACTAAACGTACAGGAACATTGGCTCCTAAATACCATCGCAATAAGGAAGCTGAAATTTTTCGGTCATATAAAAAGACATAATAGTCTGGAAAAAACAGTGATGGAAGGCATGGTCCCTGGAAAAAGGGGAAGGGGTCGACCTAGACGACGGTGGACCCAGGACATCACAGAGAGTCTGAACTTGTCTTTGGCTGATGCAGGTCGACTTGCCCAGAATCGTGATGCGTTCAGAGCAGCTGTAATGGAGACAACGTTCTGGAAAGAATATGTCACATGATGATGAGGATTGTATAAGCTTTCTTGAATGAAAGATATACTTTCTCAAGTCCTTCATTATATTCTGCAAATCACTTAGAAGGTAGGATTCTATAAGATTTATTGGATGACAGATATGCTTTTTCAGGTCCTTCATTACATTTTTCTAATGACTTAGAAGGCAGGGTTACATAAGCTTTCTTGAATGAATGATTTGATTTCGCACTTTACTCCAAATTGCTAAATGAAGACTCTCATTTCAGTTTTGGGCAGTCTTTTTTTCACAGGTACTCAACAGTTTCAGATTTGTAAGTATGTCATATTCTGGTATCAAGTGTTGTGTTCAACAGTTTAAAGGCTAGGGGTGTGTGGATAAATTGTGTATGCCCAGTAGCATTCCTATTTCTTAAGAAGGTTGCTTCACAAACTCATCTTGGCCAGCAGTACACCACAGAGGATGGGGATAATTGTCAGTCAGGTGCAACCACATCTTCCAAGCGTCAATTTTTGCTTCCAGCAATCAGTAATTACATTCTGTAGCACAGCATACATTTTTTTCCAACATAATCTTTGCACTGACATTTCTTTGATAATTATATACTCAAGGCCATATGGTTTAATTTCAATGACCTGCTTGAATGCTTTGCTGTTACCATCACGTAACATGGCGGAGTGGTAAATTTCTGTCGTGCCAGAGACCAGCTTCACAAAACATTACCAGCCTCAGCCTCCATCACATCTGAACTCCCTAGAACGATGCAAATGTTTACATTAGTAAAATTTCAAATAAAAATGTAAACAGGCATTTAAAAACTTCTACCTTAAAGTACGATTGAAGCAAAACAATACATGTAAGTAAAGAAATATGTTTCTAAATTTGATATTTATGAAGACCAAAAAAAGTTACATTAATACTCGTTTAAAAGTTTAGGCAACGGAACAAATAAAATAAGTTTCAAAAGTAAATACCTTCACAATTTATATCACAGCCGTGCTTCACTTTCCACTTGATGAAGTTTCCAGTCTTTCTTCTCGTACCAAGAACCAGCTGGTGCACATGTCTGGAAGGCACTTTTTTAAATAACACATGGGCTTCTGTGACAAGACAAGTCCATATAATACATAAGAAATAAACATTAAATTGAGAAAACAAATGTGCACTAAGCTTACAGGAATCATGATAATATATTGAATTATAAGCAATCATCCGTTATTCTTGTAACTCAGAAAAATGTGATGATTTCGAATTGTGTGTCTACTAATAGATAGTTCATGTAACTCCGTGGGGGTTGATGTGAAGCACAGTGGGCCACCTTCTTTGTTATTATTCCAGTAAGTAGCCAGACTCGTAAGGATTAGGGTTTAGGGTTAGGTTTAGGATACTTAAACCTTGTTGAAATGAAGCTCAGTGGGCCGTCTTCTTCGATGTCATCCCAGTAAGTCGTTAACATTGTTAGGGTTAGGTTTAGGATACCTAAACATAAACATTACTCCTATTTAATGTGTCTCTGAATTATATTTTAAGGCCCTATCGAACTTACGGCCCTGTGTTCTTCATTTCAACCCCTAAACCTAACCCTTACCCCTGTTTACTGCGTCTCTGAAGTCTTTTTTTTAAAGGCTCTATTGAACAGAGGGTCCGCTGTGCTGCCGGTTTTGACGGAGTCATAATAGGTAAATCTATGTTGTAACACTTTGTTGGTCAAAGTTGGATAATTGGGAATTAACTTCTATGACAGGTTGTTTAAGGGTTATCTTCTCTTTCTTTCAATTATTGTCGTTGATCTGTCTTAACGATGCTCAGTTGTATGCTGTCTAGGCATGCGCAAGTTCTGGGGGCGAACTGAGGAAACTTCCGTCAGGGAGGTTGTGTTTTGGGCTGTCGGACATGATGTCCGTTGTGATTTTCTCTATATCATCGTGGGGATTGGAAAGTTTTCGATATGACTGAAATGTCAATGTTTTCCCCAGTGATTCTTTGTTCGTCAAGAATGACGACATTTATTAAGTCTGTATCCGGAAGATTCTGTAAAAGGTAAATGACATTCTTATTAATATGCCTTTGGTTGCAGAACATTTGAAGTTACCTATCTGCGAGTGAAGCTCACAGATCTTGAGAGACATAATTCCTTCTTTGCTTCTTGTTCTAGCCAAATGAGACTATGTGTTTTCAATTGAACAGAAGCCTTATGATGATGATAAAATATTGTGGACGCCGCAGGTTGGCGGTATATATGTTTAGCATGGCTTGATCGTGCCTGCTAACAAAGGATACGCAGCTGTCTACATATTGAGGCCCTGTATTACGGCCAATATTTTTCAGCAAGAGGAAATATATCTGGCGGGCTATGCCAGTTGAATAACAGCCTTAAGTATTATTGCTACGCAATTTAGGAGCTCTTTTGTTGGACGACAGAGCTAAGTAAGTACCTATATTATAAACTGTAACATTAGAACAGATTATGTTTGGGTATGTCCTAGTTGATGTATGATGCAAGCCTTTGATTACCAGACATTTAACAGTCATTTATTATTATGTGAAGTCCTTGATCTTGTTGATTTGACTGTCCTGTTGATGCTACTGTCAGTTTCGTAAATAAATGTTTGAAACGTGCCAGCAGTCTTCAATTCATCATTGACTACTGCATGCGATTGTATGGGTACATTATTGACTTAACTAAGAGCTTCAAGCATTCGCGTTCTCGTCTACACCCACACTCAGCACATCATGATACCAGTACCACACATCTACAACATGTACGCTGTTTTGTGTGAGTAATCATAGTACCCCTGGCAGTGCCTCACGCTGGTGGCCGTTACCTTTCTGGTGACCTACATCAACACCGCAACATTACGCAGTCCAGGTGATAAATGACACGTTCACTCTGCCAGCTTTCACATCACGCATAAACAGTACGTTACATTTATGGTGGACCAGATTTGTGGGTTTTCTATATTTTCAAGACAGTGGTAAATAGGTCAACAACTGGGCTGACTCACATAAACACTGGATTTGGCATTTTTGTGTTAC
The DNA here is from genome assembly GCA_024509875.1 of Oreohelix idahoensis. Classification (NCBI taxonomy): domain Eukaryota; kingdom Metazoa; phylum Mollusca; class Gastropoda; order Stylommatophora; family Oreohelicidae; genus Oreohelix; species Oreohelix idahoensis. Next base: position 452,425 of record JAMPIV010015126.1, read on the forward strand.
TGCTACATGGTCAACAACTGCTACGGAATTGAAGTGACATTGTTATACATTTCTATAGTTCTACAAATGATGGCAATACATTCTGAGCTATCAAGTCACATCGTTACTTGTGAACCTAAGATTGTAAACAGTACCGCTGGTTGTTTACACTACATTCTGAGCTATCAAGTCACATCGTTACCTGTCAACCTAAGATCGTAAACAGTACCGCTGGTTGTTTACACTACATTCTACAAACATATCGACGTTGGATCTTCTAATCTCAACTGGTGTCGAGTATGATTTTTGTAGCTATACTTTGGAGACCACTGCCTCTTATGAAGTTACGGTGTCCTTCAACGGTGGATCGTCTACCATTGATGTTGACAGTAGTACCGCATTATACTGCATCTTTGCGGCTATTGAGGATTGTGCTTAAAGATAAGTGGGCTGTTTAGTGTGTAAACTGTGCCTTTATTTTGTGTAAAGCTGAGCCTTCCTCTATACACATACTGTATATTGTTTATTTACATATGCTATGCATGTTTTTTGTATACATGTTTTTGTTTACATGTTTATTTAGTGTGTATTTCAGCGGGTTGGTTGGGAAGGTGACTTCTTTTAGAATATACCACGTGAAAGAGGTTCTATCTGAGAGCGTTTTCTGTAGGGACTGTACAAATTTTCCACAGGGAAATTTGTTAGCAATATTTGTTGCTATTTACGTTTAGTTGTGCCGAGGTGTGCCTTTTCATTGTTCTTGTAATTTTTTTCTGTTCTTTAATTTTGATTTGATTTGCTTGAATTTGTCTGCCTCTTCAGTCTATCATTTATTTCTATACATCTTTGTGTTTGTAACAGTGTTGCCATTTGTTTGCTTATTTTCGCAGTCATGATTACACATTTTGTAACAGTTTTTTTTTAGTTTTGCTGTATTGTTTATTTGACTTCTGCGAACGTTTTCGGTTGTTGTTTTGTATTCTTGTCTTTGTATTTATTATTGTAATACATTGTTGTCATACAGTCTATAGATATACTTGATCATGGACTATTATTACTAATATCATACACTTTTCATATAAAGGTTATTTATAATGATAATATTATAGAGAAACAAGGTAACTATACAAAGTCGTTGACTAAGACTTGTCTCTCAAAGAGAGTGAAATAAAGTGAAGTCAGTATACAAGTCTAGTATTACAGACTTGTCTCCCATCAAAGTGGGATAAGGTAATTTATTTAATTTTTCAGGTTTGATCTCACATAGTTAGACAGAATGTCTACATTAGACTACTTTATTGAACAAGGGAAAGCCCTTGGGAAGACAGGTGAGAAGTTAGAAGAATTCGCAACTGCTCAATTTGACAAAGCATTGAAGTCTGAAGAAAAGAGACAAAAAGAGGAAAATAAAAGATTAGACAGAGAATCTGAGAATTTAAGATTACAGATGCAGGTAGATGAAAGAAAATTTCAAGCTGCTGCTGAGGAGAAAAAACTTCAAGCTCAAGCTGCTGCTGGAGAAAGAAAATTTCAAGCTGCTGCTGAGGAGAAAAAAACTTCAAGCTCAAGCTGCTGCTGAGGAGAAAAAACTTCAAGCTCAAGCTGCTGCTGAGGATTAAAAACTTCAAGCTGCTGCTGAGGAGAGAAAATTTCAAGCTGCTGCTGAGGAGAGAAAATTTCAAGCTGCTGCTGAAGAGAGAAAAGCAAAAATGGAACATGAGGAAAGACTCGCAACTTTGGAGTTGGAAAAATTGAAATTGATGAATGCGGGTGCTCATCAAGCAACTTCGGATACAACAAAGGAGAAGTCTAATAAGATCAAATTACCTCATTTAAATCCTTTAAAGGACGATATAACGGATTATCTTGATAGATTCCAATTTTTATGCGATAAGCATAAAATAAAAAAGGAAAAATATGTCGAACAACTGATGGAATTTTTTTTCAGGTGAACCAGTATCTACTCTTATGACAATAGAGGAACATGATAGGACTAACTATGATGTTGTCAGAGCAGCATTACTTAAAAGATATCAACTAAAAGAAGAAGATTATCGACCTCGTCTTAAGACAATGTTGCCAGAAAATTGAGTGGATTTCTCTGACTTTATTATAAAGATAAGCCGTACATTCACACGTTGGATTGAGTTGTCTCAGACTGAAAAAACATATGAAGGCCTAATGGACTTATTACTTCGAGACAAAGTTATGTCATCGGTCAACGAATCTTTCCTTGCTTTTCTTCATGAGCGTAAACCTAAAAACATAAAAGACATGGAGGAATATTGTTGCCAGTACGTAACTACGCATCCCCATGCTACAGTTAGCAATTGTAAAGTGAAAGAAGGGTTGCCGGTTGCTTCGGCAGCACCATATGGCTCTAATTACAATCGTAAATTTCAAGGTGCTAAAACAAAGCTTTAATAAGAAGAGTAATCAGAATTACACTCAATATCAAAGCAATCCATCACACAGTGGGTTTTTTTCAAAGAATTGGAGACGAGCTGATAGTCCTCGTAATGTTGGGTCTAATAATTATAGACACTTTCGTAAAGGTTATCACAATAGAAACTATCCGAGTTTTTCTTCTCGAGATAATTATCCTCGCCGTTAAGAATATTACGATGAGGGTTATGGAAACTGTAATGCAAACCAGAATAATGGTTATGATGGGCAATATAATGTTAATTACATGGAAAATAATAATCGCGGCAGACCTAGACATAACAAAAGAAAATCTTATCGTCAGGCAAACGCTGCACAACATGAGTCTCAGGAAGCCTGTAGTCAAGTGAACGATAGTAGAAACTCTAATGCTAACACTGGCTCTGCTTTCGATTTTGGGAGAGCAGCTAAGTGCCCCCAATGCTCAACATTGTTCGAGACATCTACAGTATCTACCCTAATTTGTGGTCACCCTCTTCCCGCTCTTCCTGCTACAGTTGCGCATGACGGGAAAGGATCTCTTATCTTACATAAAGGCCTAGTGAATAATAATCCAGTCTCAGTACTTTTTGATTCTGGATGTACTACTATTGGGATTAGGCAATCTCTCATAGATCCTTGCTGTGCCACGGGAAAGGTGGTTAAGTGTGTGACATTTGGTGGAACTTTGGAGATATATCCTACTGTTATCATCCACATGGATACTCCCTTCTTTACAGGATATGTTAACGCGTGTCTTCTTCCTTATCCTATAGCGGATCTTATAATCGGTCATATTCACGGGGTTAAGGAATGTACCCCGCAGCAAATTGCTGCTTGGGAAGATCATAATATTCAAACAGCCAACGTGGTTGTAACAAGAGCACATGCTCTTATTCCTTCAACTTCATCTAATGATAGTAATGAAGTTGGTAGCAAAGATGATCACTTGGTGATTTCACATGACTCGTTTGTGAAACTACAAGAAGAAGACTCTTCTCTAAATAAATACTTTCTTCTCGCTAAAAACGGTGATCCGAATCAAAATACAATTCACAAATCGTATATCACTATGAAGAATGGTATACTAGTACGTATGGTACAACACTCAGACAAATCTATGCACTCTCAAATTCTTGTGCCCAAAAGTATGAGAGTCTTAATTCTTCAACATGCACACGATTCCCAGTGTGCTGGACACATGGATTTTTTCTCGCACTAATTCGAGAGTTCTAGCGGCTTTCTTTTGGCCATTCGTAAACAAAGACATACGAATTTATTGCCGATCTTGTAAGATTTGTCAAGAGGTCAAATCTAGAGGTCCACGACATGCTGCACCTATCCAGGCTGCAGACATTCCCATTCGACCATTCCAGAAGATGGCAATAGATATTATTGGCCCTTTTAAGATTAAGTCAGCCAGAGGACATCAATTCATCCTAACATGCGTCGACATGTGCACACGTTGCCCAGAGGCTATACCTCTAAAGAGCATATCTACTGCCGATATCGCAGACGCTCTTTGGCTAATATTTTCTTGTTTGGGTTTTCCCAGAGAAATATTGTCAGACCATGGTACTCAATTGATATCAGACACTATGTCTCAGGTGATGTCTATCCTAGACATTAAAAGGTCTCTCAGTAGTACTTATCACCCAATGTCTAATGGGTTAGTTGAACGTCTTAATAGAACACTTAGGAACTTACTTGGCAAGATTACCGAGGATCATCCTCAGGATTGGGACAGGGTTTTACCCGCGGCTCTCTTTGCCTATAGAAAGGTTCCCAACGAGCATACAGGGTTTTCTCCCTTTCAACTTGTTTTTGGCGCGCAACCGCGCGGTCCTATGTCCTTGCTACACGATTTGATAACTGCCGATAATATTGACAATGACACTCAATCTTCATATGAGTATGTCATTGCTCTCAGGCATAAGATTATCGAAGCATGCAAGTTAGCGACTTCATCCTCTGAGTTTGCGAAAGAAAATTCGAGTCAATTCGCTAATAAGAAGAGACGCTTACGTCAACTTTGTCCTGGAGACAAAGCGTTTGTCTTACTTCCTTCGAGGGAGAACAGACTTCTCATTGCATGGAAAGGTCCATATAGAATAGTCTCAAAAATTTCCGATGTCGACTATGTTGTCGATATTGATGGAAGGCATAAAATCTTCCATATAAATATGCTTACGGAATTTATTGAATGACCAGACTATTTGCAGCCTATTTTCCAGGCGACGGACGATTCTCCAGTCCAACATGGTCATATCTCATCCTTGTCGGTTATACAGGAGGAGGAAACTACGTTTCCAGATGTTAATCTACCTCTTCCTATGATTCCACTCAATTCTACGGAATCATGGAGAAACGTTTCGGTTTCTTCTAATTTGTCTTTTGAGGAACAGCGTCAAGTATCTTCTTTGCTACAATCATTTCAGGATGTCCTTACCGACATTCCTGGACACACACATATTATCAAACATGACATTATACTTACTGATCATAATCCGATCTGAGTAAGACCATATCCTATCCCTATTCATTTCCAAGTGCAAGTCGAGAAAGAATTGGATGAAATGATACAATTGAAAATAATTGAACCATCCACTTCAGCATACTCTTCGTCCATGGTTATTGTTCGAAAGAAAGGCAATAACATACGTCTTTGCGTCGATTATCGCAAATTGAACCAAGTTACGAAGTTCGATGCTGAACCTATGCCTTTATTGGAAGATCTACTTACTAGACTTTCTAAATCGCGATTCTTTACTAAACTTGACTTGTCGAAAGGCTATTGGCAAATTCCGTTAACTGAACGCGCCAAACCTTTCACTGCTTTCTCAACACCTAGGGGTTTGTATCAATGGAATGTTATGCCTTTCGGGCTGATGAACGCCCCAGCTACTTTCGTACGCATGATGCGTCGAATTCTCTCATATCGTACAGATGTCATCGCATACTTAGACGACATCTGTCTTTTCAGCGATACTTGGGAAGAACACTATTCGGGTTTAAATGAGTTACTGTCTACTCTACGCAAGCATAGTTTGACTGCAAAACCCTCTAAAGCCTTTTTTGGGTTTAGTGAAATTTCTTTCCTAGGTCATCGTGTTGGTCATGGTCTATTGAAGACAGAGGACCAAAATATTTCTAAGATATTAAATATATCCGTTCCTAAAACAAAAAAAACAAAAACAAGTGCGTAGTCTCTTGGGATTAATACAATTCTACGGAAGAATCATTAAGAATCTGTCCTCCATTATGGCACCTCTTTCAACTTTATTGAAAAAAAGTTCTCCTAATATGGTGCGATGGTCCCAAGAATGCCAATCTTCATTAGATCAGATTAAGAATTTGTTCTCATCTACTCCTATCTAACGACTACCTTCGATTGATAAGACTTTTGTCCTTCGTAGTGATCCTCTTCCACTGGGATCGGGGCGGCACTTATGCAGGAGTATTCAGGAACTCTGCATCCTGTGATGCCTATCTATAGGAAATTGAATGCGGCAAAAGGAACTATTCGGTTCTAGACCGTGAAGTGTTAGCTATGGTCTGGGCCATTCTTAAGCTACAAAGATTCCTTCTAGGCGCGCATTTCATTATGGAAACTGACAAAAAAGCTCTTACAGCTATGCAGAACAAGGATTTGAAGAGCTCGAGATCTACTCGGTATGCTATTGCTCTTCAAACCTTTTCATTTCACGGTGCAGGCTATCCGTGGTTCGGATAATGTGATGGCGGACATACTGTCTAGATGCCCACATGATTCCACTTAAGTCTTGTGTCCTAGATTTCATGATACATTTCCAGACTCATGTCTGTTCATAATATACATTAACACATTTGTTTCACCTTAGATTAGTAAATTGATTGTTTTCTTTCTCTATTACTATCTTTGATGTAATGTGGAAGGTTAAGGTTAACATAAAATAAAGGTCAAAAAAAGAAAAGGAAAAATGTTAAAATGGCCACATATGATACTTAAATAATTTTGTAATGACTATAGTGCACTATAGCATGTTACTAATTGTGTCATTTATATTGTATCTGTGCAAACTAGTACCGAGTACGGAGCGCTTGTGAGAACCATGATGGTGCCATACCTTACATTTGTTCAAGAGATCGCAGCACTTATTTGTATATAACATACTTCTATTGTTAGATAATGTGTAAGGAATTTAACAAATTTGGACATGTCCATCCATTACATATATTAATGGTATAACATTGTAATTTGTATATTGATGTGACTTCTTGAGATAGATTATCATTTGTCATTGCTATGATTATAGTATTGCATAATTGTTTGATAGTTATGTATTTTTTGTTAGTATCGCCAGCAACTGAGGTTTCTTTGATGGTACCTTCCAGAATATATATTTTCTATTATTTGGGGAGATGAATTGATTCTCTCCGGACGCTCTATGTGTGCGTCGATTCAACCTGACATTAGGTTGATTCTTTCATTGGCGCATTATTCATGTGTCATGAGCTTGTGGATTCTTGCTCATTGATGTATTTTTTTAAAAAAAGGTCTTTTTTAATACGGGGGGTGCGGTAGTCTGTTGCTGCCGGTTTTGACGGAGTCATAATAGGTAAATCTATGTTGTAACACTTTGTTGGTCAAAGTTGGATAATTGGGTATTAACTTCTATGACAGTTTGTTTAAGAGTTATCTTCTCTTTCTTTCAATAATTGTCGTTGATCTGTCTTAACGATGCTCAGTTGTATGCTGTCTAGGCATGCGCAAGTTCTGGGGGCGAACTGAGGAAACTTCCCTCAGGGAGGTTGTGTTTTGGGCTGTCGGACATGATGTCCGTTGTGATTTTCTCTATATCATCGTGGGGATTGGAAAGTTTTCGATATGACTGAAATGTCAATGTTTTCCCCAGTGATTCTTTGTTCGTCAAGAGTGACGACATTTATTAAGTGTGTATCCGGAAGATTCTTTAAAAGGTAAATGACATTCTTATTAATATGCCTTTGGTTGCAGAACATTTGAAATTACCTATCTGCGAGTGAAGCTCACAGATCTTGAGAGACAGAATTCCTTCTTTGGTTCTTGTTCTAGCCAAATGAGATTATGTGTTTTCAACTGAACTGAAGACTTATGATGATGATAAATTATTGTGGACGCCGCAGGTTGGTGGTATATATGTTTAGCATGGCTTTATCGTGCCTGCTAACAAAGGATACACAGCTGTCTACATATTGAGGCCCTGTAATACGGCCAAAATTTTTCAGCAAGAGGAAATATATCTGGCGGGCTATTCCAGTTGAATAACAGCCTTAAGTATTATTGCAACCAATTTAGGAGCTCGTTTGTTGGACGACAGAGCTAATTAAGTACCTGACGCGCTGAGTCAATGGTACGGAAGCTAAATTATAAACTGTAACATTAGGACAGATGATGTTTGGGATGTCGTAGTTGATGTATGATGCAAGCCTTTGATTACCAGACAATTAACAGTCATTCATTATTATGTGAAGTCCTTGATCTTGTCGATTTGACTGTCCTGTTTATGCTACTGTCAGTTTCGTAAATAAATGTTTGAAACGTGCCAGCAGTCTTCAATTCATCATTGACTACTGCATGCGAGTGTATGGGTACATTATTGACTTAACTAAGAGCTTCAAGCATTCGCGTTCTCGTCTACACCCACACTCAGCACATCATAATACCAGTACCACACATCTACAACATGTACGCTGTTTTGTGTGAGTGATCATAGTACCCCTGGCAGTGCCTCACGCTGGTGGCCGTTACATTTCTGGTGACCTACATCAACACCGCAACATTACGCAGTCCAGGTGATAAACGACACGTTCACTCTGCCAGCTTTCACATCACGCATAAACAGTACGTTACAGTTAGGTTTAGGATACCTAAACATAAACATTACACCTATTTAATGTGTCTCTGAATTATATTTTAAGACCCTATCGAACTTACGGCCCTGTGTTCTTCATTTCGACCCCTAAACCTAACCCTTACCCCTGTTTACTGAGTCTCTGAAGTTTTTTTTTAAGGCTCTATCGAACAGAGGGTCCATGTGCTCCATTTCAACCCTCTATGCCTCAGTACTAATGACTAATATTTTTACCCTTGCCGCTCACAATTAGTACTCTTTACAAGTGCTGTAGAACAAGTCTTGCTTCCATGGCTAACTCTGGCAATTTCCAGTTGGAGGTAACCAGAGCATCTCATTTTTTGAGGCATTTTCCAAACTCTCCCGCCCGCCCCCCTAAAAAAAAAGAATAAAAACAACAACAACAACAAAGAAACAAAAAAAAATGGAGAGACCGACCAGAATGTACATACCAGGACTGGGGCGAACATTAACATTCGCAGATGACATAATCAAGTACAGATATGGCTCAGTCAGAATGGAAATAGTCCAAGGCATACACGAGACACTAGAGGCTCTTTCTAAATGGTGTATGGAAAGCGTATCAGGGGTCAATCCCAACAAGGCCTGTGTGATGTGGTGCTCTTTAAACAACTCCCTAGTGAAAGCAGACCTTTCATACATTACTTTCAGTGGGCAAAACATTGAATGGCAAGACAGGATAAGTAATTGGGAGTAACGTTTGATCGCTGACTATCATTCAAGTTTTATGTCGAACTGATCATTCAGAAGTACTAGCAAGGACTGGCAGCCTTAAAAACAATGGCTTTTGCGCACTTGGAACAAAGACTATTGTTTCTCCTGTGTCATCACGCTGTCTGTGTCACAATGTGAACTACTGGAACGCATTCAAAATGACAGGATGCGAGTAGTTTTGGGCTGTACACGTGATACCCCATTGTGATAATGAGATACATTCTCGGATTGCTGTCGATCAGATCCAGATATGCGATGGCCCAGGCAAAAGCATTTATGCGGGTAACCACCGACAAAAGACATCACCTACAGGTGCATATAGCTGACATCAAAGGAGCAAGAATCAAGAGAGGGATATCAAGGATGGTGCAGGTAGAGGCTACGATTGGTCAGGTGACCTGGGTTAAAAATGTATCCAAAGAGAAGAGTGGAGTAAGTCAGGGGAGAACTGGACAAACTACCACCAGGTCATCATTGGCCCTGGCAGAGAGTACAGAACTTGCGGCAATGGAAAAGCAGAGCTGCAGATTAATCAGCTGATAAGTGATCTAGCTGGGGATAATGACTCCATTGTGTACACTGATGGGTCTGTAGTGCGTGGTGAGAAATCAGGACAGGGCTTCTCTGCAAGAATAAAGGGCAGGGTCGTCGCTGAACAGTGTGGAGCTTCCATGACAACAACCTCCAGCATGAGAATGGAGGTAAAGGCAGTTACTGCAGTACTGAGGTGGCTGTCTGAAACTTCATCAACCGGGACAGTTATGTTGTCAGACTCTCAAGCCATGCCTCTGAAAGTTCAGAATGGATGGCTGCGGTAGGAATGGAAAACATCAATAGAAGCCTCAAGTCTTGAAGAACTGGTGTAGATATACTGTTCTGGTCATGCAACGAGAGAGCTGGCAGACTGGCCTCGAGAGCACCCATGGTGGGGACACAGGACATAGATAATGGAGAGATACTAAGGGCTATTAATAATCGCCTGCTGGATAATGACACTGCAATGGATGAATCAACAAGGCTTAGGCTGTTCGAGTTTGGCATCAAATGTGGGACTAGGAGAAATGGTCGTAAGACAGGATGCATCCGTCGTATGTACAACCAGCGTGCTACAGGTACAATTAGCATTCTTACTTTTCGACATTTGCTGGGGGAGACTGAGCACCTATGGATTGGCCTGGAGTGTAGTGAAGTCGATTCCGATTAACAATAACAATAACAGATGTGTAATGTTTGTCACATATTGCCTCCCCTTAGCTCTGCAGTAGTGGTCCACCAGCGGCCAACATTCAAGAGTATCTAATATGGGTCTTCAAATGTGTCTACCTTCACACAAGATTACTCTTGGCAGAGATGTCGATAGAAGGATAATGACGCTTCTATCTAAAGGACATTTTCACTTGATGTTTTCAGAAGTCAAGAACAATGCTGCATAGGGCAGAGCACTGTTAACTTATTGTAGCGTTGTCATTTATATTATGTAATCTGTAACTTCCTGAGTTAATCTGGCCAAGTTAGTGTAAGGACATACAGCTGAACCACGCACACAACAATACACCAAAAATATCCAGAGCACCACCAAGGCCGAGTGGACAGTTAAACGACGTTTGTTAACATAAACACAGCTCCGTAGGTATCAACGGGGAAGCCACTATAGCGTATGGCATAATATATATATATATATATATATATATATATATATATATATATATATATATATATATATATATCGTCCTCAGTATCGGTATGTAGCGTCAATAGATAGTACTCTGTCCCCGACAGTTTTCCTCGTATTTATTTAATCAGTTCAAAGAAATACATACTTCCTTTCACATGCATATATCTTGTACCCTTCACATAAGATCACAAAATCATATAAATCTCAGGATCTCAAACACAATACGTCCACTTGCCAAGAAAAAAACACCATCGCTCTCCATACTTCTCTCCCACCAGTCACCTGTCTCACGAGAACCAGCCAAGCATGACGCTTAACGTAGTTCACCCGTCTTTTCCAATGACCGGTGTAAAAATAAACTAACACAGAACCACGCTGAGCTAACGCTTTATAATACACACCTGTTATGAATCTTAATCATAACAGTACTCCCCCCCCCCACCCCCCCCACCCCCCCACCCCACCCGTAAAATAATGAAAACGAAGTTTTCATTATTTCAAAAGTGTGAGTATAAACATCACTAGAGTGAAAGAAGGTATCATCAAATTTCACTGTTAGTATGAACCAGTATAGCACCCAGGTCTGTGCCACAGAGAAGGCAATTAAACACTCAATGTGTGGACATTAGCAAAGAATACTAAAGCCATCGACTACACATGACGTAAATCTTTTTAACACCAATGTGAATTAGTATGACAAACATAAAGGTATGTTATCAGGCACTGTAGGAAAATAGAACATCAGACAACAGAAATACAACAGACATGAGTGGCTTACCCAGGATTTGAACCCTGGACCTTCCGTGCGACAACCCCGCCTAGCTATGCAAGCGAATGTAACTATCCTCTCTGCCATCTACACATCACCAAAAAATGACGTTTCGATGACAGGTCGTTAGTGCGAACTGCAATACATAACACCCGAAGTTTTTACCATAGACAGTTGAGCCAATTAATAACGCAATCACTTCTGTTGTTCCCCTATTATACAGTATAGGCCAGTCCAACAAGACAAAGACCGTAATACTGTGTCCAGTAAATGATAGTAGACTCAGAACAGTAAGAACAGAACAGAGGGTTGGTTTGGTATTGTATAAACATTTATAACACATAGGGAAGGGAAACCCGATGCTGTAAACAGCAAATTAATATGAGACATACAAAAGTTATGTTATCAGGCACTCGTAGGAAATAAAGAAATAGTCATGTCTGTTGTTTTTCTGTTGTTTAGTGTTCTACTTCTAGTAATACTGACAGAACTACTGATGATCTGACTGGAGGAGAATTGCAACGCTTTCAGATATGTTTTGTGAAATTATTGATATGTGTCATAGTGGTATGAGAATGATTGTTTAAACCTTTAACTATGACAATAAATAAATTGATAACAAATACGCTGTCAAGTAAGCAGAAACTACACATCAAACCCCAAACCCAGCTACTGACTACAGAAATTACTCTTATATAACTACGGGTAGAAATAGAAAGCAGTCCACCAACAACGAACCAAAACCATAGAACAAGACAGTTTATCTCAGCTATGACGGGTAAGGTGTAGGTGGGTGGATGTAGAAGGTCAGACAACACTTATACACCACTCGTCTAGCTCACTGTCTAAGGAGTAACTCCAACAACCATATCAATCTCCGTGAATATATAATATCACAAATAAGTCACAATGGGCGCAGGGCCATTACAAATATTGGAGACACAACAAATCCCGAGTATTCTACAATCACTCTGATTCTCGGAATATCTACAGCCACAAAATAGGCTACTTCATAAATCCACTGCACAACTATGGCCCTCTACACGCGCACTACTATAGACATCCACCCTTCTCTTCTCTACGCTCTTCGCTGTCTCCTGTCTACTCTCTACTAACTCAACTCTCTACTAACTCAACACATTACTGACCTAACACACATCTCTCTCTCTGACTGACCAATTTCATTCGTATTCACCAAACACGTGAAAACCTTCCACACTCCACTGAGCTTCATTCACGCATGACTATAGCTAGCAGCTTGTCTTAACCTCTGCTCACAACATTGCTTGTAACTAAAATATTACAAGCAAGCATTCCCAACTCACAACAACTCAAATGACCAACACACTCCCGCTGGAGCATGGGAACATTCACACATGCAAAATACCCTCAAACCACACCGTGACATCCACCCCTTTCAGCACGTGAAAAACCGCTGTTTTTCACTGAGGAGACAGAGATGGGAGTCCTATACTTTTTCAAACCCAAAATACATCATCAAACCCAAAATACATCATCAAAGTAAACAATGCTTCCATTCACTATATCGAACCTCATAATAATAGCATACTAATTATTCTCACGACAATCACATTCAATATCTCTAAAATTAAACAAAATTCATTTCCACATCAGAGAAATGCATGCAAAATCTACACACTGCAAGTCAAGTCATCCAAATCTATAAACAAAACTTCATGCAAGAATGGTCTATCAAAATAAAAATCAGCTCGTCTGGTATCTTGTCCTACTAGTAACATCAAAATGTTGTAAGGTTAATGTACACCTGGTTAGCCAGCTGCTTGATGACTTGGCAGACTGCACAAAACTCGTTGCAACCACCTATGACCAATGCCGAAGCATCTGCCCTGAGAAAGAAAATTTTGTCTAAATCAGAAAGCAACAAAAGTTGACTACTTGCAAAAATCTTCTCAAATTTTATCTAAGTCACCTTGACACTTACTTGTACAGATCACTCTTTTAGGCCTTCCCTTCTGAGTTAGTGATGTTAATTTTCGGGCTCTGTAATTTAAATATTGTACTATCAAAGGCCCCTTCTAAGAATAAATAGCGCAAAATATTACAGATGAAATCAAAACATAAATAAATAACATAATTGTCACGTCCAACAACAACACTGAAATAATGAATATAAAGGGAAGCCTATAGAGCAACCTGGACAAATAAATGAAATATGGCCTTAGAATGATGAACCAAAATAAACTAAGGTTACGTAGCTTCTTCTGACGTTTTGGAATGGCAGGCTATCGCAATAAACTGATTTGATCTGTTGTCTCCAAGTCACTTCTGCAGCAGTAACTATGAGAAGCACAAACACTACAACAGTTCCTGTGAGAAATATGTTAATACATACTTAGTATATAATTCAAGCTATTAGGACACAAAAATAAAAATGGACAGAAGCACTAGAAGAAGGATGGCTGATAGGATTAGCTCAGTTATAGGTAAAGTAGATATACAATTAGTTCTAAATGCAATCTAACCTAAACCTACATCACCTATAAACATACAAAGATAGAGTGAAAACTAACTACAGTAGAACAGCAACACTAAAGAAGAAGTAGAAAAAAAAGGGATACTACTGAAAGAAGAAAGTAGCAGAACTAAAGAGAAGAAGCTGAATGTGATAACAGAAGTACTCAGTATACGAGAAGAACTACTGATTTCTTAGGAAGTACACTGTTAGCACTATATAAAACAAAATTTACCTTTTAATTAGAACTTAGTAAATACCCTACTAGAACATTAGCATACTAGAGCACGAAAGAATGTTACGTAACTACCTTAAACGAACAACAACAGAATAATTTCTAACTAAGCTGTCTCTCAAGGAATTATGACGAACACTAATTGTTCACAGAACAACTACATAATACTTATATCCCAAGCGTGTATTTATGTTTATAATGTCTTCAGCAAATCACACGGCGATGAAGTATGAGGACAACACTTAGACGGCACAACACACTCAGTTCAGATTATGTTGCACCACTGGTTACACGTCGTGAAAACAGGGCTCGTATTTTCACTTCACCCTGTGTCGAGTAGAACACAGCAACACGACAGCTTCACAGCTCTACTTCTTCTGGTCACCACAAGATTCCCCTGGTCACAACACACTGTTTCAAAGCAGCCACAAGTAATCGATGTAAACAGACCTGTACGACAGAATTCCTAGCACACTGTTTATTCGTCAGCACACGTTACAGCTGACAGCTGACCCAGATTTGAACAGTGTCGAATCGTTCAGTTACAGTTGTCACACTTCGCTGCGTTGAAAAACAAACCAGAGGCTGCTGACCAAATGACTTCAGTGCTGTACAACCCTGGGTTCACTTGTAACATCCAAATAGACGGCCCCCAATGTGACCTTCTACATCCACCCACCTACACCTTACCCGTCACAACTGCCATATAAAATAAATCAATACAGGCAAACAATAAACAATCCGATAGAAGAATTACATATTGCTATTTTAGACACTATACATCAAATCGTCATTGATTAAGTCATAAATCAGCTGGAGTTAAGGAAGACCACACTATCGGCAGACACAAGAGGAAACAACAAACCCACGTGAATCTTCATTTCAGCTAGTATAGTGCGTTTCACAATGTTTGTCGCTGTTTAATATTCAATATCTCTGCAACCACTTGATCGTAATTGTTGCAACTTTGCATATGACCTGATGATCGCTATGTCCCAAGGGAGAAATTTTTTTCCTCGTTAACAAACTATTCACGCTTTGGGTTTAAGTAAACGCTCATTTTATCAATTTCTCAAAGCTAATGAAATTCTGAGTTGAATCAATACCAGGACGCAAGGAAGAAAGGAAGTAGTAGATAGTTGTGATTAGAAGAGAGATTTGTAGAATGTTTAATTCCAAAGAAACTGTGACACTAAGAAAACTGAAAATTCGGCTGAGAACACACAATGACATTGATGTGTCGAAATCAACATTATGGAGAACTGTTAGAAGCATTGGCTTTACGTATAGGAAGTACGCTAGTGGAAGAAACGTCATCTGCGAGAAGCCGCACTTAGTATCTATGAAAAGTAAATATTTACGTGAAGTACGGGAAATGCGTAATAAAGATTAAGATATTGTGTATTTGGATGAAACTTGGATCAATGCTCACCACACAAGTGAAAAGGAATGGCAGTTATCAGATGAAACGATTAAAAGATGTGTACCCAGTGGAAAAGGACAACGTCTGATAATGGCACATCCAGGCAGCAGACATAATGGGCTAGTGAAAAATGCTGAACTTATTTTCACTTCCAATTATACGGAAAACCGGGACTATCATACCGAGATGAACGGTAACATATTTAAAGAGTGGATTGAAAATACTCTTCTTCCGTCTCTAGACAGACCATCCTGTTTGATAATGGACAACGCATCATACCACAACGCTGTGGCAGAAGAAGACAAAATCACGACATCTTCGAGTACAAAAGATGCTATAAAGATTTGGCTCAAAAAAGAAGACATTCCATTTAACGAGGGGTTTCTGAAACCTGAAATACTGCTCCTTTTTAAGAAATCACAAAAGACCAAGTTCTTTCATATAGACAAGTTGATTAAACATCATGGTCATACGTGTTTGAGACTGCCACCTTATCATTCACATTTAAACCCAATTGAACTCGTTTGGCCAAAAGTTAAAGGACAGGTGGCAGCTGAAAATAAAACTTTCAAACTATGCAATATGAAAGAACTAACATATGCCGCCCTCTCGCAAATAGACAAAGATTATTGGTGTAAATGTGAAGACCATGTCTTAAAAGAGGAAAATGACTATTGGAAAAAAGATGGACTGTCGTTCGTTCAGCCGAGAATAGTCAGCAATATGTTACACTCGTCTGACTCGGAATAAGTGTGTAAATACCTGATATGTTATATATGTTTTCTCCTCCATCTATGTGTATATGTAAACCAATTCATTTCCTTTTCATCTCCACGATTTCACTACTATTTTTAACATGCACAGTACTTTCACCTCTTCATGCATCCATTCACGTTTTAGTATAAAAAGTAACATTTACAACGAATAGGCGTTATTTTTCTCTCAAATATTTCGAAGAAATAAAAAAGGACCTCACGTAGTAATCAGTTAACAAACCCCTCTAACATTCGAATTGTATAGACGCCTATGCCGAAAATACGCAACTTCCTTCATTTACGGTAAATTATTTTCTTCCAGAACAAAATAATTACTTCGTTAAAAAAGATCAAAGGAATTAGCCGTTGCAAGAAAAGCACACTACCTACAACATTTAATTTTATAAAACCTTTGGGACATTGAAAATATAAGACTACATGCAAAAAATCATGTTTATCAGTGCAAGGAATATGGAGATATTTGAAGTCAATCGTCGACCGACCTTTTTGAAACGCACTATAGTACTTATAACGACACGTCGTCACACTAGCAATAATAGATTTAGAGGTAAAATCATTACAAATAAGTATATCGATTGAATAAGCAGCAACACCAGAATAAACTTACGACGTGACGACCAAACATCCAGCTAGCAGTCTTTCGCAGAAATAAACCTCTTCATGGCTAATAAAAGTGCCCCCCACCCTCCCCCGCTAAATTTAAAAAAGAAAAGGACAGATATAACTGTCTAGCGGTCAAAATGTTATAAAAATGTACACAATATACCCGACTTATAACCGAGAGATGGGAGCCGCGCTGGTGTAATGGCTTCGGCGTTGTACTGGCGACCAGGTGTTCATGGTTCAAACCCGGGTGTCAGCGTTTGAAGAAATGTTTACGGCCGGAAATTTGACTGAATAACCTGAACGGCTCCTGTGATAAACCTCTGTGGATGGGAAGGAGCGAAGCTCCTGACAGGGTTGGAAGGAAAGTCCTCAGGTTCTCCAGCCTCGCAATGACATGTCATTGGGCCGAAGGGCTGAAAGCCCAAGTGCCGCTGGTTAAGGAAAAAAAAAATAAAAAAAAAATAACCGAGAGATCACATCTCTTGTCAGGTTTTGACATCATTTCCAATCTCAGAAATAAGAGAAACAAAAACACACACAAAAAAACATAACCATGTGATACTTTAAAAGCAGCAGATATAAAGAAGTTACGGGAAGGCATCCAATTTACTTCCAAAGGGGAACAATTCAAAAATTAATAAAATATCACACTAAATAACAGACTTTCATTTTGTATTTATTTTTGATCAATTATTTATACAAATTTAAGTAAGGCACAAAAGAATCTCTTATTTTTATTAGTAGATTTCTTAAATTGTTAAAGAAATGCTGTTTACCATGTTTATAATAAAAGTACTTTAAATAATATGGAGTTTGATGCGCATGTAAAAGATGTGAACACTTATATCCTCCGCAACTTTCAATATTAGTCTGGTTCCATGAATTTCCGTTGCAGTCGCAGATGTGCACACCGAAATGTTCCAACGGCGCCAAATAGCGCACTTCGACAAACCTTTAAAGACATTTTCTTACTTGGTCGGTTCTCTCCTATCCCGGGCACCAGAGTGGCTAAGAGACATGGCATCCGCATCTAATTCTAAAGATACTGGGGTCGGTTCCCAGTACATAGAATATTCTTGATGGAGTTTTTCAAGAACCACTTTGTACTAATAACGGCTTACTTCCCCCTGATTCTCTGAGTAGTGAGATAGGATGCCTAACCTTCTTGGATAAGAGCGAAAAATAGTAGGTCCCGTGTACACGTTTTGCACGTTAAAAATAACTCGGCAGTTGGAAATCATAAAGAGTAGGCCATACACCGCTGCCGTATCAGAGTTTACAGAATTAAGAAAACCTACCCAATGCAAACATATTTATAGAATGTGTGGTTTCTGTATACACACATTGGGATGTTCGCCGATGCTTTGGAGTTCGTGCACTGTGCCGAGCTTCTCCTTGTGAGCTAAAGGAGGAGATCGGACCAGTAATGGAGTTTTCCGTGTACAATGTAGATGGTCCTTAAAACCAAACAAACAAAACAAACAAACTTCTTCTACCTTGGTGTGTAGAGATTAACCAGAGAGAGCGCCATGTTAAGCTGTATATCTTTTGGCCTGGTTTCAGTCTAGTCCTCGGTCCATCAGGGATTGTCTAATGTATTTCCCCTAGCGAATTCTTGGTCGTCCTGGAGATCTTGATCCCTGACTATTGGTTTCCCACATGTACATGGTAGCCTGTGACGGATAGCCTCCCCTTAGCTCTGCAGTAGTGGTCCAACAGTGGTCAAAACTCAAGAGTATTTAAAATGGGTCGTCAAAGGTGTCTACCTTAGCACAAGATTACTCTTGGCAGAGTTGTAGATAGAAGGGTAATGTCGCTTCTATCCTGATGGAGTTTCCATAAGATATTTCTGAAGTCAAGAACAAAACTGTATTGGCAGTGCAATTGTTAACTTATATCAGTTTGCCGCCTTTTGTGTAGAATGTTCAAGCCCCTAGCTGGTGTAAATCCAGCGAAATTCTTTTTACAGAATTAGCTCTACATATGTAAATATATGTCTAGGTGTATATATATATATATATATATATATATATATATATATATATATATATATATATATATATATATATATATATATATTAAAGAGTCCTGCACATACGTTTGTTCATACATATAATAATCAAATCAACTATGATTGTCATGTTTTAAAATAGCATGTAACAAATTTAACAATTAATTAGTTTTCTGAGGTTAAAATGAGAAGAAATTATGGTGAATTTTAGATGAAAGTTGTATCTTCATAGAGACTGGATAGAGGAATGTTAATGATCTTTGCTGTTACCTTTTGTTAAGCTTAGCATCGATGACTACTGCAGCCGTGGTTTCGACAGTCCTTCAATAATGATGACACTTGACAGTCTGATAGCTTTGTTCTACGAACAGTCTGATAGCTTTGTTCTACGAACCGTCTCATTGCTTCGTTCTGCTAACCCAAATTACCTTTTGGGAACACAATCTCCTAGAAAAGTTTATAATGGGCACTAGCAACTTAGAATACATGCTTTCAAATCAATTGGTCTGGAAATGTTATATTCCTCTTATTACGGGTGATCTGATTCCTTAGGTCTCCAGTCTAGATGTTTTTAAATGCGGGTTTACTTTTTTAAGTTTTAAAGTTGCACAAATACTTCGATCCTAGTCCTTTAAGTTTCCGGTCTTTGTAATTATAAATGCGGGTTTACTTCTTATGTTTTAAAGTTGCCCACAAACTCTGATCTGCCACTTATAATTTTAAAATCCTTTGTCCGCTCCTATATCTGGCTCTGGTGAATTCATAGCTTGACGGAGCGATCCAGTCTGATCTGTGACTTCGATTTGGCTAGATTATATTTCCAATTCTTAATTCAAAATCCCAGATTGTAATTCCGACGAATTTGTCAATCAGAGCCATTGTGTATTCCGGCTCTCACTTTACACTAATCCAATCTCTTTTGCACAATGTGGGTAGGGGTGTTTAAATCATTATACCCTCGCGCATTTTAAAATATTACATTTAAAAATTCCATCACATGACCTCTTTCTAAAAATGTTCTAATACTGCCGCTTGCATTTTTATGCTAAACTCATAACCATCATCTGTGCAGTCATTCTTGACTAATACAAAATCCTCCCAGATTGTCTCCTCTGGCAGGTCATCTATTATAAGGACACAGGGATGGTACCGCGGAACCGATTATCTAATTATCATATGTGTTTTCGCCCATCCCTCAGACGGCTTTCTCTGGCAGATAATATGGCGCTCTGTTCATCTATCGTAAGAAAAAGAGAAAGGATCCCGTTACACGACCATTGGGACATATTGGGAATATGGTGTTAGGCCCATATTTTCTTGACCATCGGCACCCTTGGGGTGATGTTGTCAGCATCATGCCGGCAGCCTTAACCTTCCCAGAAGTTGCCCTGGTACCCAGTTGGGGCTGGGTCGACTCGGAGCCGTTTTCGGCCTAAAAAATCCCACCTCATCTGGGGATCGAACCATAGACCACTGAGCTAGGAAGCCAGTACACTAACCACTATGCTACAGTGGCTCCTATACTACGGTTCATCTATCGTACGAGACCATATTGTGTCCATAGAGATCCACTCCTATCAATGGTGGCTAGGCGACTCAAGTGATAAACGTATTCCCGCTGAAATGTGTAATCAACATGGTATTATTACGGTTCACCAGGCGAAACGTAAACAAGTCTGGGAGCGGCATTAGAGCAAAAATATGAATGAAGGTGCATAAAATATGCCAAAAAAAACACGGATGAAGGAGTGAGAGAGTGACTGAAAAGTACATGTACAAACGTTTTGTCACATAACCGTCCTTCTGCAAATCTGCAGTCGTGACCAAACTGTCGTAACTGTGACTGTTCCACTCGGGTCTGAACAAACTGTATTAAAAAAACTTCACAGAAAACGGGTCTACGACCAGCTCTATTTTAAATACGCACAGACATAAATTTGACAGTGAAGAAAAACTTCAGTTACAGAAAAACACATTCGTAATGAAGTTTTTGTTTTTGGATATATGACCACTTTATTTAATGACTTTCGTAATTTACAGGTGGATCCTCCAAACACCAAGAGCTGTTTAACCCGACAGCTACTACATTCATGTCTTCTAAGATACTGTGTTGTTCTAACTTGGATAAGTTGATTCTCTACTTACACGATTCAGAAAGTAGCCCATATTCATTAAGGTGACAATGCTGCATACAAGCACATTATTTGTTTCTCTAGAACTGGAGGAATGTTCTACCTAGCTCTACAAACTCCACGCCAGAACGTCACAGTTAATATAATAAATAATCATCAGAATAAATAGCATAGACTTACGTATCGGACATATGGGATTTTAAGTACGTGTGGAGCAGGTGTTCCTTGGATAGAGCCTGGGATATGACTACCACATGGGGATAGAGAAACATTTTGCAGGGTTACGCAGAGTATTTGGTAAAAACTATAAGGTGGGCCATACGTCTGGAAATATAAACAATTGTCTTATATACATTTTTTTCTCCTCTAATTTTCATAATATGTTTTTCACTGCCAATATGGATTCGTCATTAACAGCAGATGAACGCACAGAGATCGTTCTCATGTACGCAAGACAGGAATCCTTACAAATAGAAGTAGCTGCCGAATTATCTTTGAATACAGACTTTTGGGCCACACTGTACATAATCCAACTGAAGTATTCCAAACGTTGACTAGACTATCCGAAAATCTACAGGACGTAAATGATGTCAGGAAGACAGCCATAATTAATGATGAGCTTAAACGGGTTCAGGCGGATATAGCTGCACTTTAGGAAACGCGTCTGTCGGGCTCTGGAACGGTGAGCGAGAAGGACTACACATTTTATTGGCAAGGAAAAGATCTTAATAAAACTAGAGAACACGAAATGGGTTTTGCGGTCAAAAAATCGCTAATAAAAATGGTTGAACCAGGTGAGAATGGATCAGAACGCTTTTTAACGCTTCGCCTGCAAACTAGCACAGGTCCCATCACCCTTGTCAGTGTGTATGCTCCTACTCTGTACTCTGCCTCAGAAGACAAAGATGAGTTCTACGAGAATCGTGCATCAGTCATCAAAAGCATACCTAGGCAAGAACAGCTTGTTCTCCTTGGTGACTTTAACGCTAGAGTGGGTGCCGATAATGTTTCATGGCCTTCATGTCTGGGCAGGTTTGGTATAGGCAAGATGAATGAAAATGGACAACGGCTCTTAGAGTTGTGTGTCCACCATGACCTCTGCGTGACCAACACCTACTTTCAGACAAAACCCCAGCATAAGGTGTCACGGAGACACCCATGATCCAAGCACTGGCACCAACTGTACCTGATTCTCGTCAGAAGGCCACTTCTCAGGTCTGTGCTCTCCACGCGCTCGTACCATAATGCAGACTGTGATTCAGATCACTCCTTGGTTTGCTGCAAAATCAGAGCACAACCAAGAAAACTCTATCGTGTCAGACATGAAGGGAAGCCACGAATTGATACCAGCAAGATGTCAGACCCTGTCATGATCGCTCAATTTACTGCGACCTTCAAGAAAGTGCTCAGTAGCAATCAACATGGTGATACTATTACAGAGAACTGGGAGCATCTACGGAACACCATTCAAAGTACTGCACTTGCCACCTTTGGTAAAGAAAACGGCAAATTCAAATGACTGGTTTAATGCTTCATCAGATGTGATGGCAACTGTCATTGACGATAAGTGCAGTGCTTCAAATGAATACAAACATTAACCGAGTGCTAGAAACCTACAGATCCTAAAGGCTACGAGAAGCAAAGTTCAACAAACTGCTCGACGCTGTGCATATGACTATTGGCTCCAGCTCAGTGAGAGCATCCAGATCGCAGCGCAAACAGGCAACATTAGACAAATGTACGACGGTATAAAGAAAGCACTCGGCCCCCAAAAAAGTAAGCCGGCACCGCTAAAAACCATAAGCGGAGAGAACTAACCGATTATGGTAAGCAGATGGAGAGGTGGATCGAGCACTACTCTGAGCTTTATGCTAGAGAAAATACCGTTACGCCTGCAGCCCTTGATGCTGTCAAATGTCTGCCAACTATGGAGGAGCTGGATGCCGAACCAACATTAGAGGAACTGAACAAGGCAATTGATAGCTTGACCTCTGGCAAAGCACCAGGCAGTGATGGTATTTCTCCTGATTTAATCAAATGCTGTAAGAGCACCCTATTACATCCCCTGCATAGGATGCTGTGCAAGTGCTGGGAAGAGACAACTATTCTTCAAGACAAGCGAGATGCCAAGATTGTAACACTGCATAAAAATAAAGGAGACAGAAGTGATTGCAATAACTACAGAGGCATCTCTCTTCTTAGTATTGTTGGTAAGGTTTTTGCCAAAGTCGTCTTAATGCGACTACACAAGTTAGCTGAGCGCATATATCAAGGGTCACAGTGTGGATTCCGAGCTGGTAGATCAACAACAGACATGATCTTCTCTCTACGCCAGCTTCTGGAAAAATCGAGAGAGCAGAAAAGGCCTTTATAAATCGCCTTTATAGACCTCACAAAAGCATTCGACCTGGTTAGTAGAGATGGACTCTTCAAAATCCTCATGAAAATAAGCTGCATTTTTTAAAATGCTGGAAATGATAAAGTCATTCCATGACGAAATGAAGGGAACAGTCCAATATGCTGGAAGCACGTCACAGCCCTTTGATATACGAAGTGGCGTTAAACAAGGCTGTGTTCTGACTCAGACCCTCTTCGGGATCTTCTTCGCCTTACTCTTGAAACATGCATTTAGAGATGCAACTGAAGGAATATGCCTTCACACTAGGTCAGATGGCCGTCTGTTTAATCTTTCAAGGCTGAAGGCAAAAACAAACATCAGATGGGTCACTCTATAAGACTTGTTGTTCGCTGATGATGCTGCAGTCGTCACTAAAAGCCAACAGGAGCTTCAAAGCTTGTAGAATCGCTTCACTAAAGCATGCAAGGACTGTGACCTCACAATAAGTCTGAAGAAAACGAATGTGCTGAGTCAGGATGTGGGTGCTGCACCAGTTATCACTATCGATAACTATGAATTGGCAGTTGTGCACCACTTCACATACCTGGGGTCTACCATCAATGACAAACTCTCACTGGACACATAAATCGACAGCCGCATTGGCAAAGCTGCAGCTACCTTTGCCTGCCTCACATCTCGTGTTTGGGGAAACTCCAAACTCACAACGAAGATCAGAGCTGCGGTATATAACGCCTGCGTCACCAGCACACTCCTATATGGCAGCGAGACATGGACGACCTATGCTAAGCAAGAAAGAAGGCTTAATACTTTCCATTTACGGTGTCTACGCCACATCCTCGGCATCTCGTGGAAAGTTAAAGTGACTAATGTCGAGGTGTTGTCACGTGCTGGCCTTCAAAGCATGTATACACTGCTTAGACAGCGCAGACTTCGCTGGCTTGGCCATGTTCGCAGCATGGAAGATGGTCGCATCCCAAGAGATATCTTCTACGGACAATTAGCAGATGGCAAGAGAATAGTTGAGCGACCACAGCTGAGGTTCAAAGATGTCTGCAAGAGAGATATGAGGGCACTGGACATGGATCCAGCAACATGGGAAGATGAAGCTGCCTATCGCACTAAGTGTCTGCCACCTCGGGGGCACATTCCCATAGTCAGTTATGACTGAAGGGGATATTATTAATATTCCAAATGCAGCAGTATAAGTGAGAAAATACTGATGACAAAAGAAGAGAGTGAGAAGGGACGGGATGGGAGACAAATATGGATAGAGAAATAGACTATGTTACGACAGCAGGAGTTAACCGGTTTAGCAAATCTCTTTTCCCAAGAACTGTGTTCTACAATGATAGTATGTTTCTTCACACAATGAAGAATAGCAGTAAAATTCATCATCAATAAATTATTTAATTAACTCGCTACAGTGTTCTTGTCTCTCCTGACAGTTGGTGGCTGGTTGACACTTTTTTTCTACTGACAGGTAGATAAAGCTTTCTCGACATTGTCCATACTGATTTGTTAATGTGGTGGAATGGAACCAAATTACAAAAACACATAAATAGTACAAGTAATACGTCTTACAAAGAGAAAGGAAAAGAAAATTTCGTTCATCTGGGTCTTGTTTTACACAGACGATTCGTTAAATCCTTCAATGGTGCACATACTGTGTTAAAATCGCGGATGTACTAGTGGTAGAAACCGCACAAAAAGACAAAGGATCTCACTTCCTTCTTTGTTTGAGGTCAAGGTGCGTTTCTCAACTTTTCCAGATTCTTGGGCTCAGGGGTCATGTTTCCCTGATAAATTGTGTGACCCAAGAATTCCAGTTCCTGGCAACCAATACAACATTTGGTGGGACCAGCGGTCAATCCTGCCTCTTTGAGTCTGTCAAACAACCTTCCTAGAGATGATATATGTTCCTCAAATGTCTCTGTTGGTATGAGGATATCATCCATAAAGTTGGTTATTGCTGAGTTTTGTAAGGGATCTAATAACTTCCTCATCATCCTGGAGAACACATGGGCCAGTCAATATCACCCCTGGAACCAACAATGACGGAACCCAACACTAACAATAAATAATCGCCAACACTTGGATAGTTAAGTATTACGATAGCCACTTTAAAGTCATTGATGGAAACACCTGTGCTTCATTTTTCATATACCATTATATTTTAACTTTGTTAACTATAGTTGATTATTAAATTTGCAAAGTTACAGTTATATTTTAAATAATGAATAGAGAACACGTGGTAAAGTGTTACAAAATTCATTACATTTCATTGTTATTATTTCTAATTTGTCGCTTAATTGTTTCCCTTTGATAGAAAATAAATTACATCCCTGAAAAAACGTTCTTACTTAGACGTTCCTCTTCTACCGTGTGGTGTAAAGTGTTGAAAGAGAGAGTGCCATACTATCATATCGGCTGTCTTCCTCACGGCGTGGTTCCATTCTAGTCTTCGGTCCTTCAAAGATTGTCTAATGTTGTCCTCATAGAGGACTCTGTGTAGTCCTGCAGGTCTGGATCCCTTGCTCTTAGTTTCCAATGCTTGTTGTGGTAGCCGATCTTCTTTCATTCGGGACATAGCCAAACCATCTTAGTTGGGACTGTTCTACTTGAGTCAACAGGGGTTGGGTTTCAAGGCCTTGACGTATCGTCTGTTTGCGGACCATGACTCTTCTTGTTACTTCAATCATCTTCCTCAGATACCTCATTTCTGAGGCTTGGATCTGTCTTTTGTGGGTTGAAGTCATTGCCCATGACTCGCATCCTTACGTCACGACTGGGACATAGATAGAGAGGTATATATCAGATTTAAACACAAGCAAAACCAGAAGTTCCAAAGCCAAGGCTCGAGAAGTGTTCACAGAAGCAAACAAAGAAGTAAACAGAAGTATCAAAAGAGACAAGAGAAAGTAAATTGAGGAATTGGCAAGAGAAGCAGAAGATGCTGCTGTCGTGAAAAGACGTCTGTCTCACATCACGAATTCTAAATATTCTGACCATACCGCGCGCCTTACATTATAGAAAGATATGATACACCGACCAATGAAAACTAAAAGATTATGATATATATAAAGCCTAATCCCAAGTATAATTTATGCTTTGAGGGAATAAAATAGCACCCGGAATATCGGAGATATTTAAAAAAGCAGTTTTCCTACATTGTACGATAGGCTAAAAGGTACCCACATTTTCTGATTTTGATTACATTCCTGGGGAGGTCCATCTTGTACGTCAGAGGTCAAACTATAAATAGACTGGCATAACGAATCAGGTTTAGTCACTATTATTTGAAAGCATAGCAAGCGGGGGAAAGCAGTGCATATGTTAATGCCAGCGTTTGCCTTCTGCACTTGTTAGCAGACCTTAATCAACCATTGAGGGCTAGTCTGCGGGTGCCTGAGGGTAAGAACGGATCAATATATATATATATATATATATATATATATATATATATATATATGTGTGTGTGTGTGTGTGTGTGGAATTATATTGATTAATCCATCTGTGCGATACGACGTGTATAAGATGTGTTAGGAAGGGACAGTGTGTACTGATGAAACTTACAGGCTCATGTGTAATTTTAAAGGCAAGTCCGCCTTCGAAAATATTTAAAATATTGAGAATGATCGCCAAAGTACGACTGTAAGTTTGATTATGTATTTAAAGAAGTATTTCTTAGATGGAATGAGACATCTACCAGAATCTTTAAGAAGGATGAAATAGATTGATTTACAGTATCGTTTGACATATTACTTAATAGTTTTATTCGCAACCAAATTATTGTATGGAGGCGAATCATGGGAAACTATTGATAATTAATAAGTTAGAAGAAAAATTATGATCACATTGAATTAAAATGATTGATGCTACTATACTATACCTTGTGCATCTGCTAGCACGCTAATCTGAAACTGTCTGTCGTCCCCATCTGTGTCATAGAGGGATATGGATAGACACATACAGGGATTGCGTTTGAATTTATTGCAGGTTTAATCATTTAACTTGAAAACCTACACCAACTAAGAAGAGGCATCTCTTAATGAAGTTGCAACGAATGCAGTGCCAGTTCTGAGGAAAAGTGCCAGCCATTTCATATGTAGCAGTGGGAAGATTCTCATCTGAACATTCCATCCAGCATTTTGAGGGAGCCATCTGCAGTGACTCAGTTAAGTTGCTCGCAGGGCAACTGTGTAGCGTATGCCGGTTCACCAAACAAATAATCGCATCCTGTTCATGGTGCAAATAACAGTGTATAGCTCAATTATATTGTAAAGATAACACTATAATTCTTAAATGAAAAATCAACCAAGTTAGACTGTCTACCAAGAGATAGGCATCTTACACAAGAGAAAGACATTTTTGTTAAACTGTTCTTATTTATTTAATGTTGTAAAATATTTGATTTTAATGTTTTTCCAAACAGAAAAGAGAAACTGTTCAATTAAATTGTAAATATTCACCAGCAGACTTTCTTAAATTCTTTATGTTGAATTACAGTTTTTGTTGGTGAATTTAGTTATATAATCACCCCTAGCAGAGTCAATAACAATATTAAATACCATAATCACAGAGGCCGATCAGGAGAGGTAGCAGTTAGGGACTCAGAGTACTACATCACCATCGTCTCTGGGAACATACATAGCTTGACCCTATCTTTGTGTCTATACACCCTTACTCTCTTCAGAGAAGGGGGTATTACTGATAAGACCAGACTCTTTTCTATCTGGCACTATCCTGGTATCATCGGATACACCTTTATGTCCAGGATATGTTCTTATTTTAAATAACATCTGAACCTCTCGCGACAGCTGCAGCCAAAGGAAACATGAGAGAACTGTATAACAGCACAAAGAAGCTAACAGGGAAATACAAGCACACAACTTGCCCCATAGAAGACAAGAATGGAAAACTGCTCAGCAATATACAAGAGCAAATGAAGAGGTGGACAGAATATTTTGAAGATAATCTCAATAGACCAGCTCGACAAACCCACCGAAAATCCAGTCAGAGGCCATTAAAGCAGATATCGACACGGCTACAGAGATTTTATATTCATTACTTGGTAAAGTCTGGGAAAAGGAAGAGATACCAGCAGAATGGAAGGAAGGATATCTGGTTAAGTTGCCTAAATAGGACAATTTACATGAGTACACAATTTATAGAGTAATAATGTTACTATCAGTGCCAGGAAATGTAGTAAACAGGATTATCCTGAGAGACTTAACGATTTCATAGACAAGAAACTGAGTTGAACAAAGTCTGGAATGGAATTCACCACTATACTTCGTGTCGTAAATGTTACAAGATAGGTGTGATTCATTTATGGTCCTGCCCGAGCAGAGGTGATAGTGGTAACTATGTAAGAGTAAGGTTTAAGAAATAGTTTTTCTCACGAGGGTGATAGTGTAAGAGGAAGATCAGTCTCTGGAGTGAGTAGTTTCTCTAATCCAGCCTATCTTTACCTCTATATTTTAATCAGACGCACTTTCTCTCCTTATACAAAACACAAGTTACACTGCACCCACATACAAACAATTCTGTGAAAAATACCCAAAAACTTGAAAACAATCTATGTATAACATATATGGGTAGGGGTTGACCAACACAATAACTTAAGGTGTATTAAATTTATTATTACTAGAAATTCACAGCATCAAGCATATACATCAATGAAGCATGCTTTACAGACAAATGAAATCAACCCAATATGTCCTCACCTCTGGTAAAGGAAATGAAAAAGAAGATCCCAACAGAGGTTAATTAACCCAAAAGATCAAAGTTAACAACAAGGGAATGGAATAGTCAGTAAGGGAAAAGAACAAGTTCCTAATTAAGCTATCCCGTAAATACTCAGGTTAGTGAGGAAAAAAAGGCAGATTTGTATGATAAAGTTAGTTACTTATCCTTTACATGACGGTTTTTATTGGCTGTTTGTGATTTTTCTGGGCAAGTTTTTCATTCAGTAGTTTGCCATTGCTTTCTGAACGGTACGGCGCTTATACCATAGTTAAAAATCCACACAAAGCGATCTGCTACCAAACCGCCTGCAGCAGGTTTCGAACCTGGTATATCTGGATTATGAAAATGCGTTCATATCCATTAGGCCACAGACGCCGACGTTTTGTATGATAGTGGTAATAAAAGAAAAACATGCTTCTCTCTTTCGGTTTATTCACTCAGTCATACTGTGGCCACACACATACTCGCTTACCCAATAGTTGGAAACACACACTAACAAGTACTATGACCCTACAGTGGCAGATTATTTGCCAAATCCGGTCGCAGACTATCCTTGGTGCTGACTGCTTAACTAAGGTAGTCGACGAAGTTGGTGCATTAATTGTTTTCCTGGATAAGTCCTATATCACTGAATTTAGTTTGTTGGAATAAGTCGTATTCGTGATGGTCACCGTCATAGAAAGAAAACAATTATATGGTTCCGGTGTTGTCTAGCCTCTGGTTGCTGAGACATTCTGTTACGTTATGAAAAATGTTAATGCTAATAATTATCGGCTGTTCTCTGAGTTGATGGCCGAGTCTGAACTGTGAGTTCTCTTGAGTATACTCCCGTGGAAAAACTACTGTCATATGTCAGATACATATATGTGAGAATCCCTGTTTCCAGCATGTATTGAGAAAAAAGGTTCCCACATTGTAGAACAGTAATTCTCAATACATGCTGAAAACAGGGATTCTCACATTTTTTTACCCCAAAGGTTCCCACATTGTAGAACAGTGATTCTAACAATGTTAGCACGATTCTCACATTGTTTTACACCGCAGGTTCTCACGTTTTTTAGCACACTTCTTACGTTGTAGAACAGGGGTTCTCACAATGTTAGCACGTTGTGTCTTTGATATAAAATAACTGGTTGTAAATGTGATCTGTCATTCTTAAATATGGATCCACGTTGGGTTCATCCGTTCACTTGTTTAATTTCAGGCCCTACTTCTAGTGGAAAGACTGCTTTTGTCCAGCGTTTCCTAACACATATCAAAGATATGGTAACAGCCGTACCAGATGAAATTGTATATTGTTATGGCGAATATCAACCCCTATACAATTCCATGACTGGAGTTCAGTTTATTGAAGGTCTGCCCGATATTGAGCAGTGGACAGGTGATAAGAGACGTTTGGTAAATTATCGATGACCTCATGAATGAAACACATGAGCGTGTAACTATATTATATTCAAAATCAAGTCCTCATCGCAATTTAAGCGTTTTTTATCTCGTGCAAAATTTATTTGGCAAGAACAAAGAACACAGAACCATTAGTTTGAATTCTCATTACATAGGGCTTTTCAAAAATCCACGCGATGGGTCGCAGATTATTAATCTAGCCAAACAGATGTACCCAGGTCAAACTGCCTATGTCCAAGAGAGTTTTTAAAGACGCGACATCGGTCCCACATGGCTATTTAATAATCGACCTTCGCCAAGACACACCAGACAATTTGAGACTTCGTTCGCACATCTTCCCAGACGAACAAGAAATTGTTTACGTACCCAAGTAACGAGATGGCAGAAAAAGGAAAAAGACATGCTGAGATGTTAAAATTTCTAGGTACGGCCAAACCATCAGTCGTCAAGGCTGTTATGAAAACAGCATCACCCGATCTGGTAGGAACATTCTGTGAATGTTGTCACAACGTTTTAAAAGGTAACGTTACACTGACACCCCCTCAGAAGAGACGTATGCGTCGTTAAAAAAAACACCCTACGAGCGCTTACCAAGAAAAAAATTGTCGCTCAAAAGACGAAAACAATTTTTACAAACTGGAGGATTTTTAACCGCTCTCCTTGGCCCAATACTAACTGTACTAAGAGGGCTCTTTTAGATGGCTAAGAAAATGATTTTGATGGATCCTCGTTTGTTAGAGGCTCAAAAACCTTATAGACCAGCCGATGCTCTAAGAGATAACTTGGGAGAATTGGATACTCAAATGCAACTAGTCTTGGCAAGAGAAGATCTGCCAGTGACTGACAAGGCTAGACTTTATCAACAAACACTACATCGTTATTTGAATCGACTAGAACAGTACAGTCACGTACCTCTGCGTCTCGTGGATATTAAACAACCACCACCATTACAAACCAACGAACAACCTACTGTACTTAAAGACGAGGTCGTGGACAAAACGCCTCAGTCCCCCCCCGCCACACCCACAAATCGAAAAAAGGTGGTGACCAGTAAATTGCGAAAATCATCGTCGTATTCGCTCAGAAGAAGGAAAAAGACACCAAAGTGGGAAGCATGGCTAAAGAAGTGAATAAGATTTTAAAACAACATTACTACGAACCAAAACGCCCCGGATCTTATGGCGGAGTCACCCCCTTACAACGTAGCACCAAACTTAGTCGTAAAAAAATTCAAGAGTGGTTAGGTCATCAGGACACCTACACCCTACACAAACCGGTGCGCAGAAAATTTAAACGACGTACCACCATTGCGGGTGGTATCGATCAACAGTTCCAGGCTGATTTAATTGACTTGCGAGGTTTAAAAAGATTCAACGATGGGTTTTCCTATCTAGTAACGTGTATAGACGTGTTTAGTAAATTCGCTTGGGCTGTTCCGTTGAAAAACAAGACTGGGACAGCGTTAGTAGCAGCGGTAAAGACAATTTTTAACAGTCGCAAACCGATAAATTTTCAATCAGACAAAGGGAGTGAGTTCGTCAACAAAACATTCTTAAAGTTTCTTAAAGATGTGAAAGTCCATTTCTTCACTACGGAGAATGAGGATACCAAAGCAGCTATTGTCGAACGGTTTAATCGAACCCTCAAAGAAAAAACGTGGCGTTACTTTACCAAAACCAACAGTCTTCGCTACGTCGACGTGATACAACAACTGGTCCACAACTACAATTATTCGTATCATCGGAGTATAAAGATGGCGCCGGCTGAAGTTACCCCGAGCAATCAAGAAGAAGTGTGGCGTACGTTGTATTCGACCCCTGAAGTCGTCGGTAGAAAAGTCTATTTTAAAGCTGGTGATCGCGTGCGGATCGCCCAAGCCAGACAAACTTTTAAAAAGGGTTATACGCCGGCTTGGACAGAAGAGTTGTTTACGATCAGTCGACTAAACCAAACAAGACCGGTCACGTACGTACTTAAAGACGATTCGGGTGAGGAACTGAAAGGTTCTTTTTACCAAGAAGAGCTGCAGCGAGTCGGAGACAAGATAGTTTATCGAATCGAGTCCATTTTGGAGGAACGGCGAGGTGTCAGGGTGTAAAAGAATATTTAGTCAAATGGTTCGGATATAACTCGTCATTCAACAGCTGGATTTCGTCCAAACAACTAGCGAGATATCGAGACTGATGGATATTGAAGAAGACGTGAGCACCCTAGTTTTGCGGCCACCCCTTCCCAAGACCGCGAGAACCTCGTTCTGGCCTTTTTTTGGGAAACTAGTCCCGCGACTAGAGATCGTTTTCATCTGTCATATGATCGTTATGTATGTCGTCATCGGTGTCTCGTTATTCAATCTGAGTCGGAGCAAAGCAGAGGGACCAGACGGCAAGTTTTGGATCGCTTTAATGAGCAGTTGTCTGGGTTACTTGTTACCTAACCCTAAGATAGGATGAGTTTTTACGTGACTTTACCCAGCAATGCCTCGATGAAAATATACCCAAACAATAACGCCGGTCACTTTTTCGTCAAATTGCCACAGACTATAGACTTGACTTCGCGTTACGAGGTTGGTTTGGTTGAGATTCAATTTCCCAAAAGTTATTTTTAACGTGCTAGAGGATGATGTATGGATACATTACTTTCCCAACAAAGAAGATGAGTCTATACTACTCACATTGCCCGCTGGTCTATACACATCACCCGATACGCTGATCGACGAGTTGAATCGTTTGCTTTTAGCTACGGATGTGGATGAAAAAGCCCGAGTTAGATTACATTTTAACAATAATAAGGCCACCTTGAATCTGTATGACCCGGAGGTTGAAGTTAGAATTAGCGAGACGTTGAAACACATGTTAGGTTTTTCTGCCTCGCTCGCCACAGACATCGACCCAATACTACGAGGCGAGACTAAAGTACAAATGGATAGCGACATGAAAAATGCATACGTGTACTGCGATCTCGTAGCGGCGAGACCGGTTGGAGATGCCTCTGTCCCTTTGTTACGGATTGTTCCTATTTTGGATAGGACTACTGCTTCGGTTTTTAGGATTTACGACAAACCACATTACGTACCCCTGAGCAGTTTTTCGTTTGACGCGGTGGAAATCCTTTTAACTAACGATCAGGGTAAGACTATCCCATTCACTAGCGGAGCTTCGGTGTTGACACTACACTTCCGAACTCACAGACGGTTTGATTTTGACTAGAAAAATGGTGAGACACGTACCCATCCGACGAAACCCCAAGATGTATGAGGAGTTTTACTGCAACCAAGCTGGCCATGGGATGCCAGTGTTTATCGGAGGCAGAAATCAAAGAGGCCATGGTTTGGGTAGTTTTTTCGGTGGGCTCGGTCGCATGGTTCTCCCGTGGTTAAAAACTGGAGGCAAAGCTTTACTCAGAGAAGGGCTTTGGACCGGTCTACAGGTCTGCATTAGCCGGCAGAAATGTTGGCGAGGCATTTCGCGAACGAGCCAAGGAGTCGGGTCAACGTTTATTACAGGGAGCCGTTGAACACCTCACCACTAACCAATTGGGTAGCGGGCTTAGAAGAAAAAAGAAAAACGAGAGCTGCCCCACCTGGCGAACCGAAACGCATAAAACGCAGTAACCGAGCTCGACCTTCTCATTCTCACCAGAAGAAGCGAAGGTACTCTGATATATTTGAATGATGGCGCTTATTCACCCCAGCTCGTGCGAATGTCTTCGCAGTGGTCTCGATTTGTTTAGCGTGCCGTCAACGCAGACAGCCGTAGAAGAGGGACAATTTGTGGAGATACATCCGTTGGCCGCCTTAGCCCCCGGAGCCCCGGTGGAATTTGTAATATCGGGAAACGGTGAAGAATATCTAGATTTGTTCAATACTTTTCTGCACGTGCGCGCCAAAGTTACGTTAGCTAATGGCGGCCCATTACCCGCTGATGCGGAGGTGGCCCCGATCAACTATTACCTGCACAGTTTATTCTCACAAGTCGACGTTTCACTGAACGACTCGCTGATTACACCCAGCGAGAACACCTACCCTTATAGAGCTTACATGGAAGACACGTTGAATTACGGGGAGGAACCCAAACGAGGCCATCTGATCTCGGCTCTGTTTTACAAAGACACGCCAAATTTTATTACGGAAACAATTGGTGACAATAACAACGGGTTAAGACTGCGTCGACATATAGCGGCTGGTTCTCAGGAGATTGATATGATGGGTGGGTTGCATTCAGATATCGTCGCTCAAGATCGTTACCTGTTAAATGGTGTGACCGTTAAAGTAAAACTCACCCCGTCTAAAGATGCCTTCAACGTGCTGGGACACGACCCCACCGCTGGTTATAAATCTATTATAACTTATGCGGCCTTGGTTGTCCGGAAAGCCAAATTAAACCCAGCCGTCTCTCTAGCCCACGAGAAAGCCTTGGTGCGAGGTAATGCCAAGTACCCCTTGAAACGAGTTGTGCTAAAAACTTTCTCTATCCCTAGAGGTATGCTATCGCACATGCAGGATAATCTATTTCTCAGTCAAACACCCACACGGATCGTGATTGGTCTAGTCACTTCGTCCGCTTTTAACGGGTCGTACACGTCTAATCCGTTCAATTTCGCTACCTTTGGTCTGATATATTTGAATGTCAGCGCGGACGGCAGAACAGTCAGCGGCAAGCCTTTGTCCATGGATTATGAACACAATCAGTACGTGAGAGCCTTCTTCGCGACGAATCTAGCTATGGGACTGGTTGGTAAAGACGCCGGCAACGATCTCGAGTATAGACATTTTAAGCACGGTTACGCCTTATACGCCTTTGACCTCACCCCCAGTCTACTAGACGGTGACCAGTTTGAGATGGCCAAGTCGGGCCCAGTCTCGGTAGAACTTAAATTCGCCGAGGTCCCACCCGAACCATTACAAGTCCTCGTCTACGCCGAGCAAGACTCGATCTTGGAGATCTCGAAATCACGCCAAGTTTTGACAGACTACACCACTTAGACAATGAATACAGACGAGATACGCACCATCCTCCTGTCAGACATATTTGTTAAACGAACTGGGCTCGTTAAAGTGTTAGCTCGTGACCAATTACCTCTACGCATCGATCCGACTAAGACGGCTGCTTTCGTCATCAACACTGATCCTAGCTATTGCCCGGGTGACCACTGGGTCGCTCTATATTATAACGGACTTGGTACTTTTAAATATTTTGATTCTTTTGGACTACCACCTACACACTCGGACCTGATTAATTTTATAGCCAGAAACTCTACTCGACCTGTTAACTACAACCCCAGACATTTACAAGATGTAGTCACCAACGTTTGTAGGCTCTACGCCATTTATTTCATCTTGATCAAAACACGAGGTGGTACTATGCAGCGCGTGCTACTACCCTTTTCGGTTAGACAACACGCCAACGATCGATTAATTTTTCGATTAGTCAGAGGAACCAGCAGATTTCTTTCATAGACAATAGACAGGTGTGTGTATTTCTTGCTATCGGGTTTCTCTCCACGCCAATACAGCCATGTGTCATTGTTCCCACGCAACCACATCGACGAATCACGACCTGGCTAACACACGAGTTTGGTCACACGATCGATGTTCGACGAATCAAATCCTAGCTAGGGAACGCCTCAAAAAACCAGATTGAACTGGTATTCCTGCATATAAACACTTGGAAGACACTCATACTTTATTCAAGCGTTGGTGTGATAACGACAGATACACCTAGTTGAAGATGACTGCTCCAAACAACTGGGTCTACATCAAAAGAAGTGATGAAATGCTTAAACCTTTGGCTAGTGGTCTGAAGGCTGCGTCTGTAAGTGTTTACCGAGGTCAACCTTTACTTCACGTGCGAAAATATTTTGGTGAATCCTACCTCAAATTTCCTACCAAACACGGCATTACGTTAACTCGAGCCGAGTTTGACCATTTGTTGACATTACAGAGCAAAATCCTCGCCGAATTTGACCGATTATAGCCACCAAGCACGGATACCTATCCTACTACTGGTACCAGTACCACGTTTGACCAGTACATCAACTCCAGCTGTTACCAACCAATATCAACAGAACCGAGTTTGTTTCCTACCACAGACCTGGACGATGTCACTAATCTACCATCGCAGAAGAAACCTATCACCTTCACTAACCTGTTTGACGAATACAGAAACTCTAGCTGTCCAGTATCACCAGACCCGAGTTGGTTTCCTACTGCAGACACCCACCTGACCGATGTCCCTAATCTACCACCGAAGAAGAAACCTACCAAGCAATTGAGAGTTGTCCTTTAGTATTTGACAAAATAAAACTATATTAACTAAAATTCATTTTTGTTACCTATATATAACTGATCGTCTAATTGTTTGTCTAAATATATCGTCTAACTGTTCGTATAACTGTTCGTATGTCTAAATATATCGTCTAACTATTCGTATAACTGTTCGAATAACTGTTGTAAAATATATATCGTATAACTATTAACCTCGGCCTATTGTCTAAATATATCCTCTTCTTGCTGTCTCAAAGTCTTCTTGTTATCGTCTTCTTGTTTGTCTAAATATACCTCTAACTGTTATCGTCTTCTTGTTATCTAGAAATATATCCTCTTCCTATTATCTCAAGTCTCAAAGTCTACATATATCCTCTTCTTGTTATCTCAACTCTAACTATTAACCTCTGCCTATTGTCTAAATATATCCTCTTCTTGTTATCGTCTTCTTGTTATCTCAATAAATATATCGTCTTCTTGTTATCTCAAGTCCGTCATCTAAATATCTCGTCTTCCTATTATCGTCTTCTTGTTATCTAAAAGTCTAAATATACCTTCCTATTATCTAAATATATCGTCTCCTTGTTATCTCAAGTCCGCCATCTAAATATCTCGTCTTCCTATTATCGTCTTCCTATTATCGTCTAAATATAACCTCTTCTTGTTATCTCAAGTCCGCCATCTTGCGCCTCCATTTTTTCCTTATATAAAAAGTCACGCGCTCCACCAACGCGGATCCAGATTTTCCTTATATGAAAGTCATGCGCTCCACCAGCGCTCCACCAGGGCCCCACCAGAATGATACCTGTTTAGCGCATTCCCTACTACTACTATGGCTCTTTGATATCGAGGTAGATTTTTCAAAAATTTCCTGAAGCGACTGATAACTGATTTTAGTAGATGAAATATATATACAGAAATGCTGTAATCTAGCTGACGGATGATGAAAGTCTCGCCTCGGGTAAATCAGCGGGTTTTTCTTCACAGATAAAGAATTTCTCCGTTTGCCTTGGTAACCGGTGAATCGACAACAAAGCCTTCTGATCTCGGCGATTGTCGAGCTTTTAGAAACTTCAAAGCCGTTACCTTGCACTTGTTTTTGGGCCCGTGCACTGTCAGTTGTCGTAATTTTGACAGCTCTGCTCTCATCGAGCTTCAGGCAAACGGACTTGGTTCGTCCCCTTTAGAAGGAATGGCAGTTATAGATCTGAGTAGCCGCTCGTCACCGAATGAAACAAGAAAAATAGGCGTGGCTAAAATATGAGTTAGACAGATAGCGAAAAGGCATAGATTTTGCGTAACAAACGTGCATACTAATGAGGGAAGCAAGGTGGAACGCAAGGTTGAACGGAATGAGGGGCGACGGTGGGAAGCAAGTGGACGGATCACTGTAGTCTATATACATAACCTGTCACATTTCGGATTTGTGGACTACAAAAAGGAAATTTACAGTGTAGACAGAGAATCACTTTGGAAATTGATGAGGCATTATGGAGTTCCCCTGAAGATCATTAATTTAATAAAGAAAACATATGAAGACATGACATGCAGAGTTCTTCATAAAGGACAGCTTACAGAACCGTTTCGGATAAGAACGGGAGTGCGACAGGGATGCCTCTTGTCTCCATTTCTTTTCTTACTAGCAATAGACTGGGTTATGGGAACATCGACAACACACAACAGAAATGGAATTCAGTGGACTCTGACTAAGCAGTTGGATGATCTGGATTTTGCTGATGACTTGGCTCTTCTGTCCCATAACCGTAATCAGATGCACGACAAATTGGAAACATTCGATGACAGGTCACAGCAATTGGGTCTGAAAATACACAGTGAAAGGACAAAAATAATGAGAATAAATACAGGTAATGATAACAGGGTTGAACTTGAAGAAACACCAATACAAGTTGTAGAATCGTTTACATATCTTGGCAGCAATATAGACACAGTCGGAGGAACAGACAGACTTTTGTATAAGAACACAAAAAGCAAGAGGAGCTTTCACTGCATTGGGAAAAATATGGAGATCAAGAGAAATCGGATCCAACACGAAAATAAGAATCCTCAACTCATATGTGAAGTCAGTCCTTTTGTATGGCTCTGGGATATGGAGAACAAAAAAGACAAAAACCAAAAAGCTACAGACTTTAATAAATGGATTCTGGCGTAGAATAGAGGGATTGAGATGGTCTGACGGGGTTACCAACGTGGAACTGATGACAAGAATCAAACAAGTGCCAGTGGAGCAAGAGATGAGAAAAAGACGATGGCGATGGATAGGACACACACTGGGGAAACCTGTTGATAGCATTACAAAGCAGTCCTTGTTCTGCAACCCCCAGGGCAAGAGAGGCAGAGGTAGACCAAGAAGCACAGGGAGAAGAGAGCAGGAAACAGAGGTGAAAATGATGTGGATAACGTGGAAAGAACTTGAGATGATGGCACGTAACAGGAGGACGTGTTTGTTGAAGGCCTATGCTCCTTTTGGAGTGGAGGATTATGAATTATGAATGATATGGAGCCACGGTAGCGTAGTGGTTTGTGCATTGGCTTCCTATCTCGGTGGTCCATAGTTCAATCCTTAGTTGAAGAGGGATGTTTGTAGACCGCAAACAGCTTCAGGGTCGACGCTGCCTCATGAATTGGGTACCAGAGCAACTCTGGGTAAGTTTAGGCGGCAAGCGTGATGCTGACCACATCACCTCTAGTGTGCTGATGGTGAAGAAAATTTGGGCCAAATACCATATTCAAAATATGCCTCAATGGGCGTGTAACGGGATCCTTTCTCTTTTTACCTGTTCTGTATATTCTAAATTAATTTTCAAATAAGGAATTGTATTTAGTTTTAGAGTAGTAAACACATAATTGCTGTACAGTAACTTAATCCTAATATCTTGCCAATAATCCTACTTTCACAAGAAAATGTTCCGTCACGTCAGATCCGAAAAGTGCTTGTATTAATCGCTGGAACATTCTGTATTTCAAATGTGGCTGACAAAATATGGGTCTACGGTAATCTCTTTTCAGTACATCCCTTCTTAGTGCGAGAGAACCTCTGGAAGTTCAAACATCGCATCACTAGAAGGATAAAGCCTTATGCCTGTCCAGGTCTAGCTTGCACGGTCATCTACTCTGGTATTACTGTTTATTCGATCGTTCATGACATCAGACTTACCTCTCTCTTGTTTTACTACTAGTATTATAACTAGCTAGACAAGGTATTTTATAGTTGGTCACGCCTGCACAAAAATAGCAATTTAGAAATGAATGTAGAGAATACTATTGGCAGCAAAAAGTCAACAACTACAACAGTTATTAAGAATATCTTACAACAATACAGAGAAGTGATATAAGACCACGTGAAGACATACTCACAATAGTAAAGAGACGAAGCTGACATGTAAAATGGCCACATATCAGAATCACATAGGCTACTTATTGTTTCTTCACAGCGTAGTACTAAGTAATAGAAGACAAGTCAAAATGAAACATGAATAAATTGACAATGGACACGTCTACTTGTGACGGAATTAAACCGACTAGCACTTAAAATATAAAAGTAGCGACTACAAGGCACGCGTTCATCGTCTGTGGTGATCAAGCGTTATGGGACATGTCAAGTCAGGTCACATGTAATATTATTCACATCAGTCACGTGGTCCATTATTTTGAAAGATATAAGATATTGTCTTAACAAAGTTTAATAACTTTGTTTTCGAATTTTCACTTTCCATCTGTTATTTTCGTTTTGTCCATGTTTATTATTTCTTTTGTTATGCCTTTTGCGTATATTTTGTTCTTGTCTGACACAAATAAAATTGGTTCACTGTTGTATCAACACAAATGCTTACAGACAGGTTCTGTAAAAGTATTAACACACGTACACAGTAACGCACACATCAGTTACAAAGTGGTTGAAAGCCTAAACAAAACGATACTGCAAGCAGCCACTGAGTCTATTAGCAGAGAGACAAGACAGAATTACAAACCATGTTGAACTGAAGAACTACAAAAGCTTGATGAGGAACTACACAACAGAGAGAGAAGAAACAACCGAAGACAATCACAAACTTTGGTCACGTGCGAAATCAGATTTCATTACGCCTTGCCACAATTTTGTAAGGGGAAGGTTAGCAATTATGTTCCATTGCAGGGGCAACAACCTAATTAAACAGCAAATACTAAATTAAATAAGATTTAAACTTGTATGCATTAACTATTTCCATATATCTCACTAGATAATATTAAACACATAATTTTCATTAAGACTTTGTTGCGGTTTTTAAAATGTTTTTATTTTACTTTTTCTTAATATTTTTTAAAACATTTCCACCCGATACAAGTTATAAAGTAGTGAATATTTGATATAGTCTATCACTCTCAAAGCCAATGGTCTTTAATAAATCCCAAAGATTTCGTAAAATTGCACACCAAAATGTGTTGTCAGAGCTGTTATGTGCTCTTCATCATTATCATGAACACAATGTATACACACAACAAAAGCCATCCAAGACAAATATGTTTACGACATGCGCTCTTATTTATACTCACGGACATAAATATTACAAAGGGGGAGGAACAGTCGTTATAGATAAACACGACCTTAAACAAGATTATTTCTGGATGTTATGGTTCTTCTTCTTCTTCTTCTTCCGTCCTTAGCCAAAGACCGACCAAGCAGTCAGAGGCCATCACGCCTTGTGGCGTCTTAAGGGCAACAGCAGATTGATTTTCTCTGTTGTAGTTTCCCATCACGCCTAGCGGCGTCTTTAGGGCAATAACAAATAGATCCATCTGCCGTTGTTTCCGTAATCGGTGTGACAAGCCAACGGGTGATCAGCCCATTGGGCGATGTTATGGTTATTGTTACTCAAAATCGACACCACCACAATCTGGCAAAACCCATAGGTACTCAGTCTCCCTCAGCCAACCTGGACAAGTATGTCTGCTAATGAGCTACGGGGGGTCTCTGAAGAGATGAAGATATAACATGACTACTGTACCATCAACAATTGTACAAAACGTTTGATATGAGTTTGTGAACGGGGTTATCAACCTCATCAAATCAAACACATTGACACAGACACCACCACTATACCATTAACAGTTGTACAAAACGTCTGATATGAGTTTGTGAATGAGGTTATCAAACTGATCAAGTAAAACACATTGACA
This sequence comes from Oreohelix idahoensis, assembly GCA_024509875.1. Taxonomy (NCBI): domain Eukaryota; kingdom Metazoa; phylum Mollusca; class Gastropoda; order Stylommatophora; family Oreohelicidae; genus Oreohelix; species Oreohelix idahoensis. The sequence goes on from JAMPIV010015126.1 coordinate 494,505, forward strand.
CAGAAACGACTACTGTACCATCAACAGTTGTACAAAACGTTTGATATGAGTTTGTGAATGGGGTTATCAACCTCATCAAGTAAAACACATTGACACAGAAACCACTACTACAAGAGTATGTGGATTCTTTGTTCAGGCTTCCTACCACGTGACTAGCTGTAGTCATGGTTACATGAACCACTAAGTCAATGATGATCAATACTCACACACAAGGTCATGTATTTACAAACATCTCTAAACGTTTACCTACTACTGTTTTTATTTAAATATAAAACTTTGATGAACTTTGTCCTTTATAAAACTATTAAAAAGAGTCTTCCCATGGTGCATATCTAACAGCTGTGAAATCTTATCTGCTCTACAATCTCACAATGCTAACGTTTAACCATTTTAAATAAATACATCATCATCACACAAAATAAGTGTCGCTAGCGCTGACAAGTGATGTAACTCAATTCATAAAACAAACAGTTTCACAGAATATCCCAGACAAACGTGACAACGACCAGCGCACGTTTAGATATAAGACGTTTAAGTCGTTACAGTTACAACACCAACTTATGCTGGCTTTGTTTTGGCTGTAAAATATTTTTTTTAAATTTCTGTGTTCTTCATAAGTTTATAGGAGGGACCTCATAATACCACGACATTTATAACTCGCAGCAACTGTAGCGGGAGGTTATTTAAAATTATTTATTATGTAAGAGTATGCCAGTAAAGAGTTCTGACCTTACAAGTAATACCCCAGTCTTAGAAATAAGCACTGGTGTATTGTTATCATAAAAATAGTCAGACTGTGAAAAACCTGGCCCAGTTGCTAAGCAGTAGTACCAGGATTTAAGGTGTCTCCTCCCTGTGACTATCTTATGATTACTTATATTCTAGGGGATAAGTAAAATGTACATTCACTGAACCCAAATGGAAGAAGTGAATAAATCCTCAGGTACAGTTAAAATAGTTTAATAATTACACTAATATTCTATTTCTACTAGTTGGAAAAGAGTATATATATATATATAAGTATTCACACAATTACTATTATTGTCTGTTTAGACTTCAAGATCTTAAATAATAAAGTTACTGAAATCACTGTTATTAGTCCTTTGAATTTAAGGATAACTGTCATCAGTTGACTGAGTTTCTGTATGGTTAATTATTGTTTTCAACTATTGGCTGTTTCACATGTATAGGTGGTCAGTGTCAAACAGGACACTTATCTTTCCAACTTGATACTGCTGAAACTGAACTGTCCTTTGCTGATATCAGACTTGGTAGGCCCAACAGCAGGATGCCAATGACCAGTTGAAGTTCACTCTTTGGGGTCCTGCACTTTTGTGGGATTGCCTCTGATGAACGACACAGGCTTCTGATACTGGACAGTCTGGTTTGAGTTATTTCATGGAACCTGCAACATATCAGCCTTGGCTAGTATCTGGCTAGACTTGTAGCTGACTAGAACAGATGTCAGACCAGTCAGTCATCAGATGTCACCGTTATACAATCATAGTAAGTAAGGACATCATTTCAGTGATATAGCATTAATATTAACATTTCAATTAAGTGTAACTGACTAGCACATAAGTCAGACAAGTCAGTCATCAGGTGTCAAAGTTATACAGTCATAGCAAGTAACATCAATTCAATGATATAGAATTAATATTAACATATCAGTAATAAACATCATCTGGTTTATTCCGCTCCTATACATCCCTTCATATTCTATAACTTGATCCTTCCAAATCATATCAAGTACGAATTCAAATACTGATGCTATTCTTAGCATCTACCGAAAATTAATACACAAAATAAATAAAGTGAGTGACCACGTGATCAGGTTGCTTTCTACTGAAACTGGCTGTAGAACACTCCAGTTTACCAGCTGTAAATGGGTACAAAGTTGTGCGCTCGAACTAGGGAAGGCAAAGGCAGCGAGGAAGGGGACTAGTCACCTTAACCTCGTAAACTGGGATCTTCCATGATGAAGTTTCTAACACTTCATTTCCCTATGACAATCTCTGCCATGGGACTGCCTTTATCTTCGTAAGCAATAAAGCAATATGATAAATATATCTTCATTAGGCTGTTGGGCTATATGTGATTAATTTTTGTACAAACAACAATCATCCACAATGCACATGTTTAGATCATATTAAAAATACAATACATTATATCAATGACTATTATACAGGCATATTTTGTGAATTCTATATGAACCTGAAATAACAAATATTATACACGGTAGTTATCATAATTTCGCTTACCCTCAGACTTCAGATACTGGACTTAAAAATGTTTCTGGCGATCCGCTCACAATTCATGGGTAGTGGCGAAACTCTGCCTCCAGTCTGTCTCAAACCTCTTTCGATGTGTATCTCTCCAGTTGTTGTTGTTGTTTTCGTCTACTATGCTGCTGTAATACCCTGTTCAACCTGAAACTTTGGTTATAATTGGGGTATATAGGGTGTTATCGTCTTCACTGGTATCTCGTTCGTAGTCCTGGAGGTGATCGGTCCTGAAAAGGACCACTAGCTGGCTGTCTGGGTTCCTCTTTGTCCGTTTGTGGTGCCGTGTCGCGCTTATGGTGTTTTTTATGTCCTGCCTCAACTATTTGACTGCAACGGACCACTAGTTGTCTGCTTGGTCCTTTCTCGTTGTTGTCTGATTCGTTGTGCGTTGTCCCATGACTGTCTTTATAGTGTGTTTGGTAGGGCCTCATTCATGGCTGCACATGCTCTTTCTTGATTGCGTATCATTTGTTGTACGATTTCGATTCTCATTTTGTCTTTCGTTTCTTTGTTTTGTTCTCTAGTTTTTGTAAGGATATACTCAACGATCCTTCTCTCTGCTTCAATTCTTTTGAGGATTTCTTCGTTCTCTTCTTTTAGCTCAGTGAGTTTGGCGATGTAAACTTCTATCTCGTGTTTGATGGATTTTGTTTCCTGTAGCATTGCCTGGGCGCTCTGTACCATTTCTCTGACGCTCTGCATATCTATTACGTCTTTACCTCTGTCCTTGTCGTCTTCGGGAGCCTGCTTGCTTCTGTTTTCGTTCTGCAGTTTCCTTTTCATTTCGTTGATTTCAGCGGTCAGCTTGTGTAGCTGTCGTCTGTCAATCGTGCGCTGTTTTTCTGCAGCATCCGCAGTCACTCTGTGTTTGGCCTCTTTGAAGGGTATGTTTTTAGACACGGCCTCCTTCAAGATGCTCTTAGTTTCCTGGAACACAGGGCATCCTCTGTACCTTGCCCCGTGGTTTCCGTGGCAGTTTGCACAGGTACGGTTTGCGTTAGTTTCTTTGTAGTTGCGGTCCTCCTTTGCCCTGGGGCAGACGCCATATTGGTGACTACCCGCACAATACCGGCAAACTGCATCTCTCCTGCACGTTTTTCTTTGTGTGCGAAAACTGCTGGCAGTTAGAGCACTGCATGACCGGCGGGATAAAAGCCTCTGTCTTTTTTGAAATATCTTTTTTCGAGCGTCAGTTTCTCAGGTCTTGTCGGCCCTTCGACGGTTACCACAATCAGGTTTGTGTCTTTGTTGTTCCATGTTTTTAGCCTTTCGACCTCTCTCCAGTTTTTACCGATACGTTTATATACGCTTAGCGCGGACGTATAGGAGGGTACTGACGTCACAGCTAGGACTAGACCTGAAAAATCCTTCCCGAACAGCGATTTTAGCCGATCTGTGCGTCGACTGAAATTTTGCCTTTCTCATTCTCGGCGTATATAATATCCATCTTGTTCCATCTTATCGTATTTTATACAGCTGATAAAACTCTATCTTCCTTTCCATGTAAATTCCCAAACTGTTATTTGTTGATTTTAATATTTAGAACAGAAGTGGGTTTACACGTTTTTAGCGTAACTGTGGGCAGCCGAAATACGCATATATCTCCGTAAATGAGAACTTCCTACCGTTCCTTCTTATATGCAGTTATACACAATCCTTCCCTGTACTGAAATGTAAAATCCTTTTCATACTGATTCCCTTCTGCTTTTATTTATCCTTGGCGATTTATTGTCTGATACACATTTCGCTGATACGCCGCCATTTTGAAAGCGGTCAATCGATCGTTGACGGGTTTATAAATCTAACTGAACCCGTCTGCAATGACTTGAAACCAATTTCGCGACAGCAACCACATTGATTGTTTCAAAAATTGTGTGGTGTTCTGACATTTGTAAACTGATTCTCAGCTTATGTGTTCTAGAATGTACTCAACCTTATAAATTCTCGACTTACATGATTTAGACATGACCTCATATTTTTATGACGGTGTCAGTGCTGAAAAAATGCAGATTATGTGCTTCTCTGGAACTGGAAGAATGGTCTACCTTGTTTCTACAATCTCCACGCCAGAAAGTCTTAGTTAATATGATAAATAGACGTCAAAACTATAGCACGTTTTCACTAGCTTTGCCTCAAACAAATTGTAATTATCTGATTAAACCGTCCAAAGTATTAATTAATGCCATTATTTTGGATACGATGTTTATATTGGGTTAGAACCAACAAAATATACTTACTTTATATCTACCCCCTCTCCCATCTCGAAGCTCTCCTTATAAAGTATATATTTGTTGGTTCTAACCCAATATAACATCGTATCCAAAATATGGCATTAATTAATACTTTGGACGGTTAATCAGATAATTACATTTGTTTGAGGGCAAAGCTAGTGAAACGTGCTATAGTTTTGACGTCTATTTATCATATTAACTAAGACTTTCTGGCGTGGAGATTGTAGAACAAGGTAGACCATTCTTCCAGTTCCAGAGAAGCACATAATCTGCATTTTTTCAGCACTGTCACCGTCATAAATATGAGGTCATGTCTAAATCATGTAAGTCGAGAATTTATAAGGTTGAGTACATTCTAGAACACATAAGCTGAGAATCAGTTTACAAATGTCAGAACACCACACAATTTTTGAAACAATCAATGTGGTTGCTGTCGCGAAATTGGTTTCAAGTCATTGCAGACGGGTTCAGTTAGATTTATAAACCCGTCAACGATCGATTGACCGCTTTCAAAATGGCGGCGTATCAGCGAAATGTGTATCAGACAATAAATCGCCAAGGATAAATAAAAGCAGAAGGGAATCAGTATGAAAAGGATTTTACATTTCAGTACAGGGAAGGATTGTGTATAACTGCATATAAGAAGGAACGGTAGGAATTTCTCATTTACGGAGATATATGCGTATTTCGGCTGCCCACAGTTACGCTAAAAGCGTGTAACCCACTTCTGTTCTAAATATTAAAATCAACAAATAACAGTTTGGGAATTTACATGGATAGGAAGATAGAGTTTTATCAGCTGTATAAAACAAGATAAGATGGAACAAGATGGATATTATATATGCCGAGAATGAGAAAGGCAAAATTTCAGTCGACGCACAGATCGGCTAAAATCGCTGTTCGGGAAAGATTTTTCAGGTCTAGTCCTAGCTGTGACGTCAGTACCCTCCTATACGTCCGCGCTAAGCGTATATAAACGTATCGGTAAAAACTGGAGAGAGGTCGAAAGGCTAAAAACATGGAACAACAAAGACACAAACCTGATTGTGGTAACCGTCGAAGGGCCGACAAGACCTGAGAAACTGACGCTCGAAACTATTTCAAAAAAGACAGAGGCTTTTATCCCGCCGGTCATGCAGTGCTCTAACTGCCAGCAGTTTTCGCACACAAAGAAAACGTGCAGGAGAGATGCAGTTTGCCGGTATTGTGCGGGTAGTCACCAATATGGCGTCTGCCCCAGGGCAAAGGAGGACCGCAACTACAAAGAAACTAACGCAAACCGTACCTGTGCAAACTGCCACGGAAACCACGGGGCAAGGTACAGAGGATGCCCTGTGTTCCAGGAAACTAAGAGCATCTTGAAGGAGGCCGTGTCTAAAAACATACCCTTCAAAGAGGCCAAACACAGAGTGACTGCGGATGCTGCAGAAAAAACAGCGCACGATTGACAGACGACAGCTACACAAGCTGACCGCTGAAATCAACGAAATGAAAAGGAAACTGCAGAACGAAAACAGAAGCAAGCAGGCTCCCGAAGACGACAAGGACAGAGGTAAAGACGTAATAGATATGCAGAGCGTCAGAGAAATGGTACAGAGCGCCCAGGCAATGCTACAGGAAACAAAATCCATCAAACACGAGATAGAAGTTTACATCGCCAAACTCACTGAGCTAAAAGAAGAGAACGAAGAAATCCTCCAAAGAATTGAAACAGAGAGAAGGATCGTTGAGGATATCCTTACAAAAACTAGAGAACAAAACAAAGAAACGAAAGACAAAATGAGAATCGAAATCGTACAACAAATGATACGCAATCAAGAAAGAGCATGTGCAGCCATGAATGAGGCCCTACCAAACACACTATAAAGACAGTCATGGGACAACGCACAACGAATCAGACAACAACGAGAAAGGACCAAGCAGACAACTAGTGGTCCGTTGCAGTCAAATAGTTGAGGCAGGACATAAAAAACACCATAAGCGCGACACGGCACCACAAACGGACAAAGAGGAACCCAGACAGCCAGCTAGTGGTCCTTTTCAGGACCGATCACCTCCAGGACTACGAACGAGATACCAGTGAAGACGATAACACCCTATATACCCCAATTATAACCAAAGTTTCAGGGTTGAACAGGGTATTACAGCAGCATAGTAGACGAAAACAACAACAACAACATCTGCCGAGATACACATCGAAAGAGGTTTGAGACAGACTGGAGGCAGAGTTTCGCCACTACCCATGAATTGTGAGCGGATCGCCAGAAACATTTTTAAGTCCAGTATCTGAAGTCTGAGGGTAAGCGAAATTATGATAACTACCGTGTATAATATTTGTTATTTCAGGTTCATATAGAATTCACAAAATATGCCTGTATAATAGTCATTGATATAATGTATTGTATTTTTAATATGATCTAAACATGTGCATTGTGGATGATTGTTGTTTGTACAAAAATTAATCACATATAGCCCAACAGCCTAATGAAGATATATTTATCATATTGCTTTATTGCTTACGAAGATAAAGGCAGTCCCATGGCAGAGATTGTCATAGGGAAATGAAGTGTTAGAAACTTCATCATGGAAGATCCCAGTTTACGAGGTTAAGGTGACTAGTCCCTTCCTCGCTGCCTTTGCCTTCCCTAGTTCGAGCGCACAACTTTGTACCCATTTACAGCTGGTAAACTGGAGTGTTCTACAGCCAGTTTCAGTAGAAAGCAACCTGATCACGTGGTCACTCACTTTATTTATTTTGTGTATTAATTTTCGGTAGATGCTAAGAATAGCATCAGTATTTGAATTCGTACTTGATATGATTTGGAAGGATCAAGTTATAGAATATGAAGGGATGTATAGGAGCGGAATAAACCAGATGATGTTTATTACTGATATGTTAATATTAATTCTATATCATTGAATTGATGTTACTTGCTATGACTGTATAACTTTGACACCTGATGACTGACTTGTCTGACTTATGTGCTAGTCAGTTACACTTAATTGAAATGTTAATATTAATGCTATATCACTGAAATGATGTCCTTACTTACTATGATTGTATAACGGTGACATCTGATGACTGACTGGTCTGACATCTGTTCTAGTCAGCTACAAGTCTAGCCAGATACTAGCCAAGGCTGATATGTTGCAGGTTCCATGAAATAACTCAAACCAGACTGTCCAGTATCAGAAGCCTGTGTCGTTCATCAGAGGCAATCCCACAAAAGTGCAGGACCCCAAAGAGTGAACTTCAACTGGTCATTGGCATCCTGCTGTTGGGCCTACCAAGTCTGATATCAGCAAAGGACAGTTCAGTTTCAGCAGTATCAAGTTGGAAAGATAAGTGTCCTGTTTGACACTGACCACCTATACATGTGAAACAGCCAATAGTTGAAAACAATAATTAACCATACAGAAACTCAGTCAACTGATGACAGTTATCCTTAAATTCAAAGGACTAATAACAGTGATTTCAGTAACTTTATTATTTAAGATCTTGAAGTCTAAACAGACAATAATAGTAATTGTGTGAATACTTATATATATATATATACTCTTTTCCAACTAGTAGAAATAGAATATTAGTGTAATTATTAAACTATTTTAACTGTACCTGAGGATTTATTCACTTCTTCCATTTGGTGGGTTCAGTGAATGTACATTTTACTTATCCCCTAGAATATAAGTAATCATAAGATAGTCACAGGGAGGAGACACCTTAAATCCTGGTACTACTTCTTACCAACTGGGCCAGGGTTTTCACAGTCTGACTATTTTTATGATAACAATACACCAGTGCTTATTTCTAAGACTGGGGTATTACTTGTAAGGTCAGAACTCTTTACTGGCATACTCTTACATAATAAATAATTTTAAATAACCTCCCGCTACAGTTGCTGCGAGTTATAAATGTCGTGGTATTATGAGGTCCCTCCTATAAACTTATGAAGAACACAGAAATTTAAAAAAAATATTTTACAGCCAAAACAAAGCCAGCATAAGTTGGTGTTGTAACTGTAACGACTTAAACGTCTTATATCTAAACGTGCGCTGGTCGTTGTCACGTTTGTCTGGGATATTCTGTGAAACTGTTTGTTTTATGAATTGAGTTACATCACTTGTCAGCGCTAGCGACACTTATTTTGTGTGATGATGATGTATTTATTTAAAATGGTTAAACGTTAGCATTGTGAGATTGTAGAGCAGATAAGATTTCACAGCTGTTAGATATGCACCATGGGAAGACTCTTTTTAATAGTTTTATAAAGGACAAAGTTCATCAAAGTTTTATATTTAAATAAAAACAGTAGTAGGTAAACGTTTAGAGATGTTTGTAAATACATGACCTTGTGTGTGAGTATTGATCATCACTGACTTAGTGGCTCATGTAACCATCACTACAGCTAGTCACGTGGTAGGAAGGCTGCACAAGAAATACGCATACTCTTGTAGTACTGGTTTCTGTGTCAATGTGTTTTACTTGATGAGGTTGATAACCCCATTCACAAACTTATATCAGACGTTTTGTACAACTGTTGATGGTACAGTAGTGGTTTCTGTGTCAATGTGTTTTACTTGATGAGGTTGATAACCCCATTCACAAACTCATATCAGACGTTCTGTTCAAATGTTGATGGTATAGTAGTGGTTTCTGTGTCAATGTGTTTGACTTGATGAGGTTGATAACCCCGTTCACAAACTCATATCAAACGTTTTGTACAATTGTTGATGGTACAGTAGTCATGTTATATCTTCATCTCTTCAGAGACCCCCCGTAGCTCATTAGCAGACATACTTGTCCAGGTTGGCTGAGGGAGACTGAGTACCTATGGGTTTTGCCAGATTGTGGTGGTGTCGATTTTGAGTAACAATAACCATAACATCGCCCAATGGGCTGATCACCCGTTGGCTTGTCACACCGATTACGGAAACAACGGCAGATGGATCTATTTGTTATTGCCCTAAAGACGCCGCTAGGCGTGATGGGAAACTACAACAGAGAAAATCAATCTGCTGTTGCCCTTAAGACGCCACAAGGCGTGATGGCCTCTGACTGCTTGGTCGGTCTTTGGCTAAGGACGGAAGAAGAAGAAGAAGAAGAACCATAACATCCAGAAATAATCTTGTTTAAGGTCGTGTTTATCTATAACGACTGTTCCTCCCCCTTTGTAATATTTATGTCCGTGAGTATAAATAAGAGCGCATGTCGTAAACATATTTGTCTTGGATGGCTTTTGTTGTGTGTATACATTGTGTTCATGATAATGATGAAGAGCACATAACAGCTCTGACAACACATTTTGGTGTGCAATTTTACGAAATCTTTGGGATTTATTAAAGACCATTGGCTTTGAGAGTGATAGACTATATCAAATATTCACTACTTTATAACTTGTATCGGGTGGAAATGTTTTAAAAAATATTAAGAAAAAGTAAAATAAAAACATTTTAAAAACCGCAACAAAGTCTTAATGAAAATTATGTGTTTAATATTATCTAGTGAGATATATGGAAATAGTTAATGCATACAAGTTTAAATCTTATTTAATTTAGTATTTGCTGTTTAATTAGGTTGTTGCCCCTGCAATGGAACATAATTGCTACCTCCCCTTACAAAATTGTGGCAAGGCGTAATGAAATCTGATTTCGCACGTGACCAAAGTTTGTGATTGTCTTCGGTTGTTTCTTCTCTCTCTGTTGTGTAGTTCCTCATCAAGCTTTTGTAGTTCTTCAGTTCAACATGGTTTGTAATTCTGTCTTGTCTCTCTGCTAATAGACTCAGTGGCTGCTTGCAGTATCGTTTTGTTTAGGCTTTCAACCACTTTGTAACTGATGTGTGCGTTACTGTGTACGTGTGTTAATACTTTTACAGAACCTGTCTGTAAGCATTTGTGTTGATACAACAGTGAACCAATTTTATTTGTGTCAGACAAGAACAAAATATACGCAAAAGGCATAACAAAAGAAATAATAAACATGGACAAAACGAAAATAACAGATGGAAAGTGAAAATTCGAAAACAAAGTTATTAAACTTTGTTAAGACAATATCTTATATCTTTCAAAATAATGGACCACGTGACTGATGTGAATAATATTACATGTGACCTGACTTGACATGTCCCATAACGCTTGATCACCACAGACGATGAACGCGTGCCTTGTAGTCGCTACTTTTATATTTTAAGTGCTAGTCGGTTTAATTCCGTCACAAGTAGACGTGTCCATTGTCAATTTATTCATGTTTCATTTTGACTTGTCTTCTATTACTTAGTACTACGCTGTGAAGAAACAATAAGTAGCCTATGTGATTCTGATATGTGGCCATTTTACATGTCAGCTTCGTCTCTTTACTATTGTGAGTATGTCTTCACGTGGTCTTATATCACTTCTCTGTATTGTTGTAAGATATTCTTAATAACTGTTGTAGTTGTTGACTTTTTGCTGCCAATAGTATTCTCTACATTCATTTCTAAATTGCTATTTTTGTGCAGGCATGACCAACTATAAAATACCTTGTCTAGCTAGTTATAATGCTAGTAGTAAAACAAGAGAAAGACAAGTCTCATGAACGATCGAATGAACAGTAACACCATAGCAGATGATTGTGCAAGCTAGACCTGGACAGGCATACGCCTTTATCCATCTAGTGGTAAGATGTTTGAACTTCCAGAGGTTCTCTCGCACTAAGAACTCATGTATAACAAGAATGTACTGAAAAGAGATTATCGTAGACTCATAGTTTGTCTGTCACATTTGAAATACAGAATATTCAAGAGATTAATACTAGCACTTTTCGAATCTGACGTGACGGAGCATTTTCTTGTGAAAGTAGGATTATTGGCAAGATATTAGGATTAAATTACTGTACAGCAATTATGTGTTTACTACTCTAAAACTAAATACAATTCCTTATTTGAAAATTAATTTAGAATATACAGAACAGGTAAAAAGAGAAAGGATCCCGTTACACGCCCATTGAGGCATATTTTGAATATGGTATTTGGCCCAAATTTTCTTCACCATCAGCACACTAGAGGTGATGTGGTCAGCATCACGCTTGCCGCCTAAACTTACCCAGAGTTGCTCTGGTACCCAATTCATGAGGCAGCGTCGACCCTGAAGCTGTTTGCGGTCTACAAACATCCCTCTTCAACTAAGGATTGAACTATGGACCACCGAGATAGGAAGCCAATGCACAAACCACTACGCTACCGTGGCTCCATATCATTCATAATTCATAATCCTCCACTCCAAAAGGAGCATAGGCCTTCAACAAACACGTCCTCCTGTTACGTGCCATCATCTCAAGTTCTTTCCACGTTATCCACATCATTTTCACCTCTGTTTCCTGCTCTCTTCTCCCTGTGCTTCTTGGTCTACCTCTGCCTCTCTTGCCCTGGGGGTTGCAGAACAAGGACTGCTTTGTAATGCTATCAACAGGTTTCCCCAGTGTGTGTCCTATCCATCGCCATCGTCTTTTTCTCATCTCTTGCTCCACTGGCACTTGTTTGATTCTTGTCATCAGTTCCACGTTGGTAACCCCGTCAGACCATCTCAATCCCTGTATTCTACACAAGAATCCATTTATTAAAGTCTGTAGCTTTTTGGTTTTTGTCTTTTTTGTTCTCCATATCCCAGAGCCATACAAAAGGACTGACTTCACATATGAGTTGAGGATTCTTATTTTCGTGTTGGATCCGATTTCTCTTGATCTCCATATTTTTCCCAATGCAGTGAAAGCTCCTCTTGCTTTTTGTGTTCTTATACAAAAGTCTGTCTGTTCCTCCGACTGTGTCTATATTGCTGCCAAGATATGTAAACGATTCTACAACTTGTATTGGTGTTTCTTCAAGTTCAACCCTGTTATCATTACCTGTATTTATTCTCATTATTTTTGTCCTTTCACTGTGTATTTTCAGACCCAATTGCTGTGACCTGTCATCGAATGTTTCCAATTTGTCGTGCATCTGATTACGGTTATGGGACAGAAGAGCCAAGTCATCAGCAAAATCCAGATCATCCAACTGCTTAGTCAGAGTCCACTGAATTCCATTTCTGTTGTGTGTTGTCGATGTTCCCATAACCCAGTCTATTGCTAGTAAGAAAAGAAATGGAGACAAGAGGCATCCCTGTCGCACTCCCGTTCTTATCCGAAACGGTTCTGTAAGCTGTCCTTTATGAAGAACTCTGCATGTCATGTCTTCATATGTTTTCTTTATTAAATTAATGATCTTCAGGGGAACTCATAATGCCTCATCAATTTCCAAAGTGATTCTCTGTCTACACTGTAAATTTCCTTTTTGTAGTCCACAAATCCGAAATGTGACAGGTTATGTATATAGACTACAGTGATCCGTCCACTTGCTTCCCACCGTCGCCCCTCATTCCGTTCAACCTTGCGTTCCACCTTGCTTCCCTCATTAGTATGCACGTTTGTTACGCAAAATCTATGCCTTTTCGCTATCTGTCTAACTCATATTTTAGCCACGCCTATTTTTCTTGTTTCATTCGGTGACGAGCGGCTACTCAGATCTATAACTGCCATTCCTTCTAAAGGGGACGAACCAAGTCCGTTTGCCTGAAGCTCGATGAGAGCAGAGCTGTCAAAATTACGACAACTGACAGTGCACGGGCCCAAAAAACAAGTGCAAGGTAACGGCTTTGAAGTTTCTAAAAGCTCGACAATCGCCGAGATCAGAAGGCTTTGTTGTCGATTCACCGGTTACCAAGGCAAACGGAGAAATTCTTTATCTGTGAAGAAAAACCCGCTGATTTACCCGAGGCGAGACTTTCATCATCCGTCAGCTAGATTACAGCATTTCTGTATATATATTTCATCTACTAAAATCAGTTATCAGTCGCTTCAGGAAATTTTTGAAAAATCTACCTCGATATCAAAGAGCCATAGTAGTAGTAGGGAATGCGCTAAACAGGTATCATTCTGGTGGGGCCCTGGTGGAGCGCTGGTGGAGCGCATGACTTTCATATAAGGAAAATCTGGATCCGCGTTGGTGGAGCGCGTGACTTTTTATATAAGGAAAAAATGGAGGCGCAAGATGGCGGACTTGAGATAACAAGAAGAGGTTATATTTAGACGATAATAGGAAGACGATAATAGGAAGACGAGATATTTAGATGGCGGACTTGAGATAACAAGGAGACGATATATTTAGATAATAGGAAGGTATATTTAGACTTTTAGATAACAAGAAGACGATAATAGGAAGACGAGATATTTAGATGACGGACTTGAGATAACAAGAAGGACGATATATTTATTGAGATAACAAGAAGACGATAAACAAGAAGAGGATATATTTAGACAATAGGCAGAGGTTAATAGTTAGAGTTGAGATAACAAGAAGAGGATATATGTAGACTTTGAGACTTGAGATAATAGAAGAGGATATATTTTAGATAACAAGAAGACGATTAACAGTTAGAGGTATATTTAGACAAACAAGAAGACGATAACAAGAAGACTTTGAGACAGCAAGAAGAGGATATATATTTAGACAATAGGCCGAGGTTAATAGTTATACGATATATATATTTTACAACAGTTATTCGAACAGTTATACGAATAGTTAGACGATATATTTAGACATACGAACAGTTATACGAACAGTTAGACGATATATTTAGACAAACAATTAGACGATCAGTTATATATAGGTAACAAAAATGAATTTTAGTTAATATAGTTTTATTTTGTCAAATACTAAAGGACAACTCTCAATTGCTTGGTAGGTTTCTTCTTCGGTGGTAGATTAGGGACATCGGTCAGGTGGGTGTCTGCAGTAGGAAACCAACTCGGTCTGGTGGGGATTGATACTGGACAGCTAGAGTTTCTGTATTCGTCAAACAGGTTAGTGAAGGTGATAGGTTTCTTCTGCGATGGTAGATTAGTGACATCGTCCAGGTCTGTGGTAGGAAACAAACTCGGTTCTGTTGATATTGGTTTGGTAACAGCTGGAGTTGATGTACTGGTCAAACGTGGTACTGGTACCAGTAGTAGGATAGGTATCCGTGCTTGGTGGCTATAATCTGTCAAATTCCGCGAGGATTTTGCTCTGTAATGTCAACAAATGGTCAAACTCGGCTCGAGTTAACGTAATGCCGTGTTTGGTAGGAAATTTGAGGTAGGATTCACCAAAATATTTTCGCACGTGAAGTAAAGGTTGACCTCGGTAAACACTTACAGACGCAGCCTTCAGACCACTAGCCAAAGGTTTAAGCATTTCATCACTTCTTTTGATGTAGACCCAGTTGTTTGGAGCAGTCATCTTCAACTAGGTGTATCTGTCGTTATCACACCAACGCTTGAATAAAGTATGAGTGTCTTCCAAGTGTTTATATGCAGGAATACCACCCCCCCTAGTTTCAATCTGGTTTTTTGAGGCGTTCCCTAGCTAGGATTTGATTCGTCGAACATCGATCGTGTGACCAAACTCGTGTGTTAGCCAGGTCGTGATTCGTCGATGTGGTTGCGTGGGAACAATGACACATGGCTGTATTGGCGTGGAGAGAAACCCGATAGCAAGAAATACACACACCTGTCTATTGTCTATGAAAGAAATCTGCTGGTTCCTCTGACTAATCGAAAAATTAATCGATCGTTGGCGTGTTGTCTAACCGAAAAGGGTAGTAGCACGCGCTGCATAGTACCACCTCGTGTTTTGATCAAGATGAAATAAATGGCGTAGAGCCTACAAACGTTGGTGACTACATCTTGTAAATGTCTGGGGTTGTAGTTAACAGGTCGAGTAGAGTTTCTGGCTATAAAATTAATCAGGTCCGAGTGTGTAGGTGGTAGTCCAAAAGAATCAAAATATTTAAAAGTACCAAGTCCATTATAATATAGAGCGACCCAGTGGTCACCAACCCGGGCAATAGCTAGGATCAGTGTTGATGACGAAAGCAGCCGTCTTAGTCGGATCGATGCGTAGAGGTAATTGGTCACGAGCTAACACTTTAACGAGCCCAGTTCGTTTAACAAATATGTCTGACAGGAGGATGGTGCGTATCTCGTCTGTATTCATTGTCTAAGTGGTGTAGTCTGTCAAAACTTGGCGTGATTTCGAGATCTCCAAGATCGAGTCTTGCTCGGCGTAGACGAGGACTTGTAATGGTTCGGGTGGGACCTCGGCGAATTTAAGTTCTACCGAGACTGGGCCCGACTTGGCCATCTCAAACTGGTCACCGTCTAGTAGACTGGGGGTGAGGTCAAAGGCGTATAAGGCGTAACCGTGCTTAAAATGTCTATACTCGAGATCGTTGCCGGCGTCTTTACCAACCAGTCTTATAGCTAGATTCGTCGCGAAGAAGGCTCTCACGTACTGGTTGTGTTCATAATCCATGGACAAAGGCTTGCCGCTGACTGTTCTGCCGTCCGCGCTGACATTCAAATATATCAGACCAAAGGTAGCGAAATTGAACGGATTAGACGTGTACGACCCGTTAAAAGCGGACGAAGTGACTAGACCAATCACGATCCGTGTGGGTGTTTGACTGAGAAATAGATTATCCTGCATGTGCGATAGCATACCTCTAGGGATAGAGAAAGTTTTTAGCACAACTCGTTTCAAGGGGTACTTGGCATTACCTCGCACCAAGGCTTTCTCGTGGGCTAGAGAGACGGCTGGGTTTAATTTGGCTTTCCGGACAACCAAGGCCGCATAAGTTATAATAGATTTATAACCAGCGGTGGGGTCGTGTCCCAGCACGTTGAAGGCATCTTTAGACGGGGTGAGTTTTACTTTAACGGTCACACCATTTAACAGGTAACGATCTTGAGCGACGATATCTGAATGCAACCCACCCATCATATCAATCTCCTGAGAACCAGCCGCTATATGTCGACGCAGTCTTAACCCGTTGTTATTGTCACCAATTGTTTCCGTAATAAAATTTGGCGTGTCTTTGTAAAACAGAGCCGAGATCAGATGGCCTCGTTTGGGTTCCTCCCGTAATTCAACGTGTCTTCCATGTAAGCTCTATAAGGGTAGGTGTTCTCGCTGGGTGTAATCAGCGAGTCGTTCAGTGAAACGTCGACTTGTGAGAATAAACTGTGCAGGTAATAGTTGATCGGGGCCACCTCCGCATCAGCGGGTAATGGGCCGCCATTAGCTAACGTAACTTTGGCGCGCACGTGCAGAAAAGTATTGAACAAATCTAGATATTCTTCACCGTTTCCCGATATTACAAATTCCACCGGGGCTCCGGGGGCTAAGGCGGCCAACGGATGTATCTCCACAAATTGTCCCTCTTCTACGGCTGTCTGCGTTGACGGCACGCTAAACAAATCGAGACCACTGCGAAGACATTCGCACGAGCTGGGGTGAATAAGCGCCATCATTCAAATATATCAGAGTACCTTCGCTTCTTCTGGTGAGAATGAGAAGGTCGAGCTCGGTTACTGCGTTTTATTCGTTTCGGCTCGCCAGGTGGGGCAGCTCTCGTTTTTCTTTTTCTTCTAAGCCCGCTACCCGATTGGTTAGTGGTGAGGTGTTCAACGGCTCCCTGTAATAAACGTTGACCCGACTCCTTGGCTCGTTCGCGAAATGCCTCGCCAACATTTCTGCCGGCTAATGCAGACCTGTAGACCGGTCCAAAGCCCTTCTCTGAGTAAAGCTTTGCCTCCAGTTTTTAACCACGGGAGCACCATTCGACCGAGCCCACCGAAAAAAAACCTACCCAAACCATGGCCTCTTTGATTTCTGCCTCCGATAAACACTGGCATCCATGGCCAGCTTGGTTGCAGTAAAACTCCTCATACATCTTGGGGTTTCGTCGGATGGGTACGTGTCTCACCATTTTTCTAGTCAAAATCAAACCGTCTGTGAGTTCGGAAGTGTAGTGTCAACACCGAAGCTCCGCTAGTGAATGGGATAGTCTTACCCTGATCGTTAGTTAAAAGGATTTTCCACCGCGTCAAACGAAAAACTGCTCAGGGGTACGTAATGTGGTTTGTCGTAAATCCTAAAAACCGAAGCAGTAGTCCTATCCAAAATAGGAACAATCCGTAACAAAGGGACAGAGGCATCTCCAACCGGTCTCGCCGCTACGAGATCGCAGTACACGTATGCATTTTTCATGTCGCTATCCATTTGTACTTTAGTCTCGCCTCGTAGTATTGGGTCGATGTCTGTGGCGAGCGAGGCAGAAAAACCTAACATGTGTTTCAACGTCTCGCTAATTCTAACTTCAACCTCCGGGTCATACAGATTCAAGGTGGCCTTATTATTGTTAAAATGTAATCTAACTCGGGCTTTTTCATCCACATCCGTAGCTAAAAGCAAACGATTCAACTCGTCGATCAGCGTATCGGGTGATGTGTATAGACCAGCGGGCAATGTGAGTAGTATAGACTCATCTTCTTTGTTGGGAAAGTAATGTATCCATACATCATCCTCTAGCACGTTAAAATAACTTTTGGGAAATTGAATCTCAACCAAACCAACCTCGTAACGCGAAGTCAAGTCTATAGTCTGTGGCAATTTGACGAAAAAGTGACCGGCGTTATTGTTTGGGTATATTTTCATCGAGGCATTGCTGGGTAAAGTCACGTAAAAACTCATCCTATCTTAGGGTTAGGTAACAAGTAACCCAGACAACTGCTCATTAAAGCGATCCAAAACTTGCCGTCTGGTCCCTCTGCTTTGCTCCGACTCAGATTGAATAACGAGACACCGATGACGACATACATAACGATCATATGACAGATGAAAACGATCTCTAGTCGCGGGACTAGTTTCCCAAAAAAAGGCCAGAACGAGGTTCTCGCGGTCTTGGGAAGGGGTGGCCGCAAAACTAGGGTGCTCACGTCTTCTTCAATATCCATCAGTCTCGATATCTCGCTAGTTGTTTGGACGAAATCCAGCTGTTGAATGACGAGTTATATCCGAACCATTTGACTAAATATTCTTTTACACCACTGACCCCTCGCCGTTCCTACAACAGGGACTCGATTCGACAAACTATCTTGTCGCCGACTCGTTGCACCTATCCTTGCTAAAAAGAAACGTTCAATTCCTCACCCGAATCGTCTTTAAGTACGTACGTGACCGTCTTGTTTGGTTTAGTCGACTGATCGTAAACAACTCTTCTGTCCAAGCCGGCGTATAACCCTTTTTTAAAAGTTTGTCTGGCTTGGGCGATCCGCACGCGATCACCAGCTTTAAAATAGACTTTTTCTACCGACGACTTCAGGGGTCGAATACAACGTACGCCACACTTCTTCTTGATTGCTCGGGGTAACTTCAGCCGGCGCCATCTTTATACTCCGATGATACGAATAATTGTAGTTGTGGACCAGTTGTTGTATCACGTCGACGTAGCGAAGACTGTTGGTTTTGGTAAAGTAACGCCACGTTTTTTCTTTGAGGGTTCGATTAAACCGTTCGACAATAGCTGCTTTGGTATCCTCATTCTCCGTAGTGAAGAAATGGACTTTCACATCTTTAAGAAACTTTAAGAATGTTTTGTTGACGAACTCACTCCTTTGTCTGATTGAAAATTTATCGGTTTGCGACTGTTAAAAATTGTCTTTACCGCTGCTACTAACGCTGTCCCAGTCTTGTTTTTCAACGGAACAGCCCAAGCGAATTTACTAAACACGTCTATACACGTTACTAGATAGGAAAACCCATCGTTGAATCTTTTTAAACCTCGCAAGTCAATTAAATCAGCCTGGAACTGTTGATCGATACCACCCGCAATGGTGGTACGTCGTTTAAATTTTCTGCGCACCGGTTTGTGTAGGGTGTAGGTGTCCTGATGACCTAACCACTCTTGAATTTTTTTACGACTAAGTTTGGTGCTACGTTGTAAGGGGGTGACTCCGCCATAAGATCCGGGGCGTTTTGGTTCGTAGTAATGTTGTTTTAAAATCTTATTCACTTCTTTAGCCATGCTTCCCACTTTGGTGTCTTTTTCCTTCTTCTGAGCGAATACGACGATGATTTTCGCAATTTACTGGTCACCACCTTTTTTCGATTAGTGGGTGTGCCGGGTGGGGACTGAGGCGTTTTGTCCACGACCTCGTCTTTAAGTACAGTAGGTTGTTCGTTGGTTTGTAATGGTGGTGGTTGTTTAATATCCACGAGACGCAGAGGTACGTGACTGTACTGTTCTAGTCGATTCAAATAACGATGTAGTGTTTGTTGATAAAGTCTAGCCTTGTCAGTCACTGGCAGATCTTCTCTTGCCAAGACTAGTTGCATTTGAGTATCCAATTCTCCCAAGTTATCTCTTAGAGCATCGGCTGGTCTATAAGGTTTTTGAGCCTCTAACAAACGAGGATCCATCAAAATCATTTTCTTAGCCATCTAAAAGAGCCCTCTTAGTACAGTTAGTATTGGGCCAAGGAGAGCGGTTAAAAATCCTCCAGTTTGTAAAAATTGTTTTCGTCTTTTGAGCGACAATTTTTTCTTGGTAAGCGCTCGTAGGGTGTTTTTGTAACGACGCATACGTCTCTTCTGAGGGGGTGTCAGTGTAACGTTACCTTTTAAAACGTTGTGACAACATTCACAGAATGTTCCTACCAGATCGGGTGATGCTGTTTTCATAACAGCCTTGACGACTGATGGTTTGGCCGTACCTAGAAATTTTAACATCTCAGCATGTCTTTTTCCTTTTTCTGCCATCTCGTTACTTGGGTACGTAAACAATTTCTTGTTCGTCTGGGAAGATGTGCGAACGAAGTCTCAAATTGTCTGGTGTGTCTTGGCGAAGGTCGATTATTAAATAGCCATGTGGGACCGATGTCGCGTCTTTAAAACTCTCTTGGACATAGGCAGTTTGACCTGGGTACATCTGTTTGGCTAGATTAATAATCTGCGACCCATCGCGTGGATTTTTGAAAAGCCCTATGTAATGAGAATTCAAACTAATGGTTCTGTGTTCTTTGTTCTTGCCAAATAAATTTTGCACGAGATAAAAAACGCTTAAATTGCGATGAGGACTTGATTTTGTATATAATTTAGTTACTCGCTCATCTGTTTCATTCATGAGGTCATCGATAATTACCAAACGTCTCTTATCACCTGTCCACTGCTCAATATCGGGCAGACCTTCAATAAACTGAACTCCAGTCATGGAATTGTATAGGGGTTGATATTCGCCATAACAATATACAATTTCATCTGGTACGGCTGTTACCATATCTTTGATATGTGTTAGGAAACGCTGGACAAAAGCAGTCTTTCCACTAGAAGTAGGGCCTGAAATTAAACAAGTGAACGGATGAACCCAACGTGGATCCATATTTAAGAATGACAGATCACATTTACAACCAGTTATTTTATATCAAAGACACAACGTGCTAACATTGTGAGAACCCCTGTTCTACAACGTAAGAAGTGTGCTAAAAAACGTGAGAACCTGCGGTGTAAAACAATGTGAGAATCGTGCTAACATTGTTAGAATCACTGTTCTACAATGTGGGAACCTTTGGGGTAAAAAAATGTGAGAATCCCTGTTTTCAGCATGTATTGAGAATTACTGTTCTACAATGTGGGAACCTTTTTTCTCAATACATGCTGGAAACAGGGATTCTCACATATATGTATCTGACATATGACAGTAGTTTTTCCACGGGAGTATACTCAAGAGAACTCACAGTTCAGACTCGGCCATCAACTCAGAGAACAGCCGATAATTATTAGCATTAACATTTTTCATAACGTAACAGAATGTCTCAGCAACCAGAGGCTAGACAACACCGGAACCATATAATTGTTTTCTTTCTATGACGGTGACCAGGGGTTTTTCACGAATACGACTTTATTCCAACAAACTAAATTCAGTGATATAGGACTTATCCAGGAAAACAATTAATGCACCAACTTCGTCGACTACCTTAGTTAAGCAGTCAGCACCAAGGATAGTCTGCGACCGGATTTGGCAAATAATCTGCCACTGTAGGGTCATAGTACTTGTTAGTGTGTGTTTCCAACTATTGGGTAAGCGAGTATGTGTGTGGCCACAGTATGACTGAGTGAATAAACCGAAAGAGAGAAGCATGTTTTTTCAATTTTTTATTACCACTATCATACAAAACGTCGGCGTCTGTGGCCTAATGGATATGAACGCATTTTCATAATCCAGATATACCAGGTTCGAAACCTGCTGCAGGCGGTTTGGTAGCAGATCGCTTTGTGTGGATTTTTAACAATGGTATAAGCGCCGTACCGTTCAGAAAGCAATGGCAAACTACTGAATGAAAAACTTGCCCAGGAAAAATCACAAACAGCCAATAAAAACCGTCATGGGTAAAGGATAAGTAACTAACTTTATCATACAAATCTGCCTTTTTTTCCTCACTAACCTGAGTATTTACGGGGATAGCTTAATTAGGAAACTTGTTCTTTTCCCTTACTGACAATTCCATACCCTAATTGTTAACTTTGATCTTTTGGGTTAATTAACCTCTGTTGGGATCTTTATTTTCTTTTCCTTTACCAGAGGGGAGGACATATTGGGTTGATTTCATTTGTCTGTAAACAATGCTTTATTGATGTATATGCTTATGTTGTGAATTTCTAGTGATAATAAATTTAATACACCTTAAGTTATTGTGTTGGTCAAACCCCCTACCCATATATGTTATACATAGATTGGTTTTCAAGTTTGTGCGTATTTGTCACAAAATTGTGTGTATGTGGGTACAGTGTATTTTGTATTTTGTATAAGGAGAGAAAGTGCGTCTGATTAAAATATAGTAGTAAGAATAAGCTGGATTAGAGAAACTACTCACTCCAGAGACTGTTTTTCTTCTTACACTATCACCCTCGTGAGAAAAAAAACTATTTCTTACAGCTTACACTCACATAGTCACCACTATCACCTCTGCTCGGGCAGGATTTGCCATAAATGAATCACACCTATCTTGTAACATTTACGACACGAAAAGTATAGTGGTGAATTCCATTCCAGACTTTGTTCAACTCAGTTTCTTGTCTATGAAATCGTTTAAGTCTCTCAGGATAATCCTGTTTACTACATTTCCTGGCACTGATAGTAACATTATTACTCTATAAATTTGTGGTACTCATGTAAATTGTCCTATTTAGGCAACTTAACCAGATATCCTTCCTTCCATTCTGCTGGTATCTCTTCTTTTCCCAGACTTTACCAAGTAATTTATATAACATCTCTGTAGCCGTGTCGATATCTGCTTTGATGGCCTCTGGACTGGATTTTCGGTGGGTTTGTCGAGCTGGTCTATTGAGATTTAATCTTCAAAATATTCTGTCCACCTCTTCATTTGCTCTTGTATATTGCTGAGCAGTTTTCCATTCTTGTCTTCTATGGGGCAAGTTGTGTGCTTGTATTTCCCTGTTAGCTTCTTTGTGCTGTTATACAGTTCTCTCATGTTTCCTTTGGCTGCAGCTGTCGCGAGAGGTTCAGATGTTTTTTTAAAATAAGAACATATCCTGGACATAAAGGTGTATCCGATGATACCAGGATAGTGCCAGATAGAAAAAGAGTCTGGTCTTATCAGTAATACTCCCTTCTCTGAAGAGAGTAAGGGTGTATAGACACAAAGATAGGGTCAAGCTATGTATGTTCCCAGAGACGATGGTGAAGTAGTACTCAGGGGGGGGGGGGGGGGGGGGGGGGGGGGGGGGGGGGGGGGGGGGGGGAGGGGGGGGGGGGGGGGGGGGGGGGGGGGGGGGGGGGGGGGGGGGGAGTCCCTAACTGCTACCTCTCCTGATCGGCTCTGTGATTATGGTATTTAATATTGTTTATTGACTCTGCTAGGGGTGATTATATAAACTAAATTCACCAACCAAAAACTGTAATTCAACATAAAGAATTTAAGAAAGTCTGCCCTGGTGAATATTTACAATTTAGAATTGAAACAGTTTCTCTCTTTTCTGTTTGGAAAACATTAAAATCAAATATTTTACAACATTAAATAAAATAAGAAACAGTTTAACAAAAATGTCTTTCTCTTGTGTGTAAGATGACTATCTCTTGGTAGACAGTCTAACTTGGTTGATTTTTCATTTAAGAATTATAGTGTTATTCTTTACAATATAATTGAGCTATTAACACTGTTATTTGCACCATGAACAGGATGCGATTATTTGTTTGGTGAACGGCATACGCTACACAGTTGCCCTGCGAGCAACTTAACTGAGTCACTGCAGATGGCTCCCTCAAAATGCCTGGATGGAATGTTCAGATGAGAATCCCTTCCCATGCTTACATATGAAATGGCTGGCCCAACTTTTCTCAGAACTGGCACTGCATTCGTTGCAACTTCATTAAGAGATGCTCTTCTTAGTTGGTGTAGGTTTTCAAGTTATAAATGATTTAAACCTGCAATAAATTCAAACGCAACCCTGTATGTGTCTATCCATATCCTCTATGACACAGATGGGGACGACAGACAGTTTCAGATTAGCGTGCTAGCAGATGCACAAAGGTTATAGTATCGTAGCATCAATCATTTTTAATTCATTGTGATCATAATTTTCTTCTAACTTATTAATTATCAATAGTTTCCCATGATTCGCCTCCATACAATAATTTGGTTGCGAATAGAACTATTAAGTAATATGTCAAACGATACTGTAAATCAATCTCTTTCATCCTTCTTAAAGATTCTGGTAGATGTCTCATTCCATCTACGAGAAATACTTCTTTAAAATACCATAATCAAACTTACAGTCGTACTTTGGCGATCATTCTCAATATTTTTAAATATTTTCGAAGGCGGACTTGCCTTTAAAATTACACATGAGCCTGTAAGTTTCATCAGTACACACTGTCCCTTCCTAACACATCTTATATACACGTCGTATCGCACAGATGGATTAATCAATATAAATTCCACACACACACACACTCACACATATTATATTATATATATATATATATATATATATTATATAGATATATATATATATTATTGATCCGTTCTTACCCTCAGGCACCGCAGGACTAGCCCTCAAATGGTTGATTAAGGTCTGCTAACAAGTGCAGAAGGCAAACGCCCCTGGCATTAAACATATGCACTGCTTTCCCCGCTTGCTATGCTTTCAAATTATTAGTGACTAAACCTGATTCGTTATGCCATTCTATTTATAGTTTGGGGACCTCTGACGTTACAAGATGGACCTCCAGGCATGTAATCAAAATCAGAAAATGTGGGTACCTTTTAGCCTATCGTTCAATGTAGGAAAAATGCTTTTTTAAATTATCTCCGATATTCCGGGTGCTATTTTTTTTATTCCTCAAAGCATAAATTATACTTGGGGATTAGGCTTTATATAATCATAATCTTTTAGTTTTTCAATTGGTCGGTGTATATATCTTTCTATACTGTAAGGCGCGGGTATTATGGTCAGAATAGTTAGACTTGTGAGTTGTGAGGACAGACGTTTTCACGGACAGCAGCTCTTCTGCTTTCTTGCCTATTCCTCAATTTACTTTTTTTGTCTCTTTTGATATTCTGTTTACCTTCTTTGTTTGTTCAGTGAACACTTTCGAGCTTGGCTTAGGACTTCTGGTTTTGCTTGTGTTTTAAATCTGATATATACCTCTCTATTATGTCCAGTCGTGACGTAAGGATGGGGTATGGGCAATGACTTCAAACCCACAAAGGAAGATTCCAAGCTCAGAAATGAGGTATTGAGGAAGAAGATTGAAGTAAAAGAAGAGTCTGGTCCGCAACAGACGATACGTCAAGGCCTTGAAACCAACCCTGTTGACTCAGTAGACAGTGCCAACTATGATGGTTTGCCTATGTCCCGAATGAATAGATCGGCACCACAACAAGCATTGGGGAAACTGAAGAGCAAGGATCCAGGCCTGTCAGGATACACGTGTCTCTATGAGTACAACATTAGACAATCTTTGAAGCGACGTAAAACGACTAGAATGGAAACACGCCGTGAGGAAGGACAGCGATATGCTAGTATGGCACTCTCTCTTTCAACACTGTACACACACGGTAGAAGAGGAACGTTAAGTAAGACCGTTTTTTTCAGGGATGTAATTTTTTTCTATCAAAGGGAAACAATTAGCGCCAAATTAGAAATAATAACTATGAAAGGTAATGAATTTGAAACACTTTACCACGTGTTATCTTTTCATTAATTTATAATTATAACGTAACTTTGCAAATTTAATAATCAACTATAGTTAACAAAGTTTAAAATTACTGGTCTTGAAAAATGAAGCACAGGGTGTTTCCACAATGACTTTAAAGTGGCTATCGTACTATTACTATCCAAGTGTTGGCGATTATTTATTGTTAGTGTTGGGTTCCGTCATGTTGGTTCAGGGGTGATATTGACAGGCCATGTGTTCTCCGGATGTGAGGAGTTATTGATCCCATACAAAACTCAGGCACTAACCAATTTATGGATGATATCCTCTACCAAACAGAGACATTTGAGGAACATATTATCATCTCTAGGAAGGTTGGTTGACAGACCAAAGAGGCAGGATTGACCGCTGGTCCACCAAAATGTAGTATTGGTTGCCAGGAACTGGAATTTTGGGGGTCCCACAATTTATAAGGGAAAAATTGACCCCTGAGCCCAGAATCTGGAAATTGAGAAAACGCACCTTGACCTCAAACAAAAGAAGGAAGTGAGATCTTTGTCTTTTGTGCGGTTTCTACCACTAGTACATTCCGCGATTTTAACACAGTATGTGCACCATTGAAGGGATTTAACGATCGTCTGTGTAAACACGACAAGATGAAGATAATTTTTTTTCCTTTCTCTTGTAAGACGAATTAACTAGTAATATTTATGTGTTTTTGAAATTTGGTCTCCATTCCACACATTAACAAATCAGTATGGACAATGTCGAGAAGCTTTATCGACTGTCAGTAGAAAAAGTGTCAACCGCCACCAACTGACAGGAGATACAAGAAACACTGTAGCGAGTTAATTAAATATTTAATTGATGATGGAATGTTATGCTACTATTCTTCATTGTGTGAAGAAATACTATAGTAGAACACAGGTTCTTGGGAAAAAGAGCTTGCTAACCGGTTTTAATCTGCTGTCGTAAAAATAGTCTATTTCTCTATCATATTTGTCTCCCATCCGTCCCTTCTCACTATCTTCTTTTGTCCTCAGAATTTTCTCACTTTACTGCTGCATGGGAAAATTAATAATATCCCCTTCAGTCATATGATAATGGGGCAATGTGCCCCCGAGGTGGCAGGGACACTTAGTGCGATAGGCAGCTTCATCTTCCATGGTTGTGGATCCATGTCCAGTGCCTCATATCTCTCTTGAGACATCTATGAACTCAGTGTGGGTCGTCAACTATTCTCTTGCATCTGTAATTGTCGTTGAAGATATCTTTGGGAAAGCGACCATCTTCCATGCTGCGAACATGAGCCAAGACAGCGAAGGTCTGCGCTGTATAAGCTGTGTATAATGCTTTGAAGGCCAGCCACGTGACAACACCTAGACAGTAGTCACTTTAACTTTCACGAGATGCGAGGATGTGGCGTAGAACCGTAAATGGAAAGTATTAAGCCTTCTTTCTTGCTTAGCATAGGGTCGTCCATGTCTCGCTGATATAGGAGGTGTGCTGGTGACGCAGGCGTTTTATTCCGCAGCTTGATTTCGTTTGTGGTTTGGAGTTTCCCCAAAAACACGAGATGTGCAGGCAGGCAAAGTTTAGCTGCAGCTTTGCAATGCGGGCTGTCGATTTATTTGTGTCCAGAGAGAGTTTGTCATTGATGGTAGAACACAGTGATGTGAAGTGGTGACAAACTGCATTCATAGTTATTCGATAGTGATAAACTGTGCCGCACCACATCCTGATCTGCTCATTCGTTTTTTCAGACATATGTTGAGGTCACAGTCTTGATGCTTTAGTGAAGCGATTACAAGCTGTTTGAAGTTCCTGATGCTTTTTGTGACGATGCAGCTCATCGCGAAACAAAAGTCTTATAGAGTGAGACCATCTGAGTTTTGTTTTTGCCTGCAGTTTGAACGATAAACCATACGGCCATCTGCCTTGTGTGAGGATATTCCTTCCAGTTGCATGTCTCAATGATGTTTCATAGAGTAAGGGACGATGATCCGAAGAGGGTATGAGTCAGAACAAGCTTGTTTAACCATTTGTATATCAAAGGGTGTGACGGGATTCAGCATATGGACTGTTCCTTCCCCAATTTTTTCGTCATGGAATGACTTTATATATCAGCATTTTAAAAAATGCAGCTTATTATATGCGGATTATGAAGAGTCCATTTCTACTTAACCAGGTGAAAGCTTTTGTGAGGTTATAAAATGCGATTTATACAGGCTTTTTTTGCTCTCTCGATTTTTCAGAAGCTGGGAGAGAGGAGTCTTTGGTGTGTTGATGGGGGGGGATTACAGTCGGTATCCAAGTGACCATGATATCTGCGCTCTGTATAGGTGTAGTGCATAATGACGACTTTGGCAAAAAAACTTTTCCAACAATACTAAGAAGAGAGATCGCTCTGTAGTTATTGCATTAACTTCGTTCTACTTATATTTATATTGCAGTGTTACAATCTTGCATCTCG